>CM055099.1:46626041-47116041 GCA_029204225.1 Diphasiastrum complanatum | reverse complement strand
TTCCAGAGGCAGAATCTATCACTTCTCATGTGATATGATTTCTGGCTAATAGTCCTCAACTATCTTCACACTGTGTAGATTACTTCAGTTACTGGAGGGGATCGTGTGAAAAATGCAAAAAGAAGCTTGGTAGAGGCCAAAAATCTTGTATATAGATAAACAAACATGTGTGGAGCCTGTTCCCACTTGTAAAAATAGTGTACTTGTCATGTACCATAATCATATAGGTTGTACATATGATTTATTCAAGTTCTAGTGGCTAAAAAGGCCAAAAACTAGTTTTCTAGACATATGACACATGGCATCAATCTATTGATTGCATGAGCCACATCCTTTGGTTAGGTGTCATATCACATGTGTAGAGGACAGCTCACATGTGTGGAATAAGCTAAAGTAGGCGAATTTTGACTTCTAGAAGATTTCCAAATAGATCTCCATATAGAACAAAAATGGACCAAAAGTGCTCAAACTAGAAGGTTTTGTCCAATGTTAGTTTTGCATAATGAATCATCATATGACAAAGCACCTTCACACATGTGGGATCAGAGGGATGATCAGTACCACGAGCTCCCACTTATTGTATATATAGAGCCACATTTGGCCATAATCAGTGTGAGAGTGGATTAAAGCAATACTAGTTGAGTGTGATGCCTTAAAAGATAGCAAAATATGTTTTCCTTGTAAGCTTACATTAGTTATAAAGTCAAGGAAATGGAAATATCTTCATATTGGAGGATCTTTTGGTTTCAATAAGATCATGAATGATGTGTTCATTCATAAAGATGAAAAGTTTTCAATCTTAAAGGCAAGTTGTAAACTTCTTATGAGAATAAGTGAAGCATCCAAAGTGGACACTTACATCCATAAGCAAGTAGTTAGCCTTATTGAGATGGAAATACCTTTTGATTTCAATATTGGAAAAATCATGCCAAGTTGTGGTGATTTTTGGACTTATGTTTCTAGCATAAGTAATCTTCATAATCATAGGAAGTGCATATTGAATGGTCATACTTGTTGTGATCATTATGAGACATGGAGGTCTCGGATTTCCATCAAGAAGGAGCACCATGAAGAGGATATTAAGGAGTCATCTCAAGGTTCAAATGTGCCAAGGATTGAGGAGGAGAATCCTTCTCAAGGTTCAAGTGTGCCAAAGATTGAGGAGGAGAGACCTTCTCAAATTGTGATTCCAAAAAGAAACTCAAGAAATATGGTTGAGTCCATGTGGCTCACATTTCTACCACGATCTAGAGAATTAGTCTCATCATGCTATAATAACAAAGTGTTTGCAATATATCTTCATGCTTGTTTACCATGCTAATCTCAGATCCAATGAGGCTAAATACCTCATTATGGAGATAAGTGTCTTTAGATGATTCACTTACTCTCATAAAGAGTTCACAATTTGCCTCAATACAAATTTTCAAACTATGAGTGAACAAATCACTTTTGCCCTTACATGACTTAAGAGCATACATTTGATGAAATAACCATTTGCTTTCTAATTGATTTGAAATGAATTTTAACCTTTTAAGAACATCATCTATGTTCTGAAGAGAGACTTCATACTCAACTAGTATGACTTTACTCCAATTTTGAGATGCAATGATCTCACTAAAGCAAATTAATAAATCAAATGACATGAGAGAAATAAGTATGTGATGTATACCACATGAGATATGCTCCTCTTTCCCTGATCTTTGTGATCCTAATAGATAAAAAAGAAATCTTTATTTTCTCATGGAGGAGCATGCACATGAAGAAGGAGCAAGCCTCAAGGTCAAGCATCTACATGAAATTTGGAAGGAATCAATTTTGGAGGTGCTAGGATGGTGCAAAGCTCTCAAGTTCATCAAAGATGTCAACATCAAAGAAGCACTATCATGGATATGGTGATTTCAGATCAACATCAAGCTCATTGGCTGATCTTCACACCTTTTGAACCAGCAAAGACCAATTCAGCCCATGGAGTCAAGCTCAAGATCATCATGTTTTCCATCAAGCTAGATTTACCAAGCTAGATTTTTGAGGAGTGTGAAAAATGCAAAAATAAGCTTGGTAGAGGCCAAAAATATTGTATATAGATAAACACACATGTGTGGAGCCTGTTCCCCCATGTGAAAATAGTGTACTTGTCATGTACCATAATCATATAGGTTGTACATATGATTAAATTCAAGTTCTAGTGGCTAAAAAGGCCAGAAACTAGTTTTCTAGACATATGATACATGGCATCAATCTATTGATTGCACGAGCCACATCCTTTGGTTAGGTGTCATATCACATGTGTAGAGGATAGCTCACATGTGTGGAATAAGCTGAAGTAGGCTAGAAGATTTCCAAATAGATCTCCATATAGAAGGAAAATGGACCAAAAGTGCTCAAAATAGAAGGTTTTGTCCAAATGCCAGTTTTGCATGATGAATCATCATATGACAAAGCACCTTCACGCATGTGGGATCAGAGGGATGATCAGTACCACGAGCTCCCACTTATTATATATATAGAGCCACATTTGGCCATAATCGGTGTGAGACACCAATCTTGGTTTTGGAAGCAATTTTGAGTGATTCTCTCCATTTGTCTACATTTGTTTTAATTGTTTTGAGGTTCTATCAATGTGTACTTGATTTTCAGGTTGGAGTCCGTACTCAGACAGTGTTTCACATGTGTGAAACCAGAAAGTACACCTACCTTCAATTAATGATTGTTCTTGTTAGGATTTTGTGTCTAGAATTGATCTAGATTGATCTTAATCTCAAGTAGATTGATAGATCAAGTAATCTGACAACCAACTCTTGAGGATCAGATTAGGATTCACTCTTGGTCCTTTTTGTACTTTTTGCACAAATTGTAGAAAAAAAATTAGATAAAGATTTCACCATGAATCTTTGGTGAACTAATCCAACATGCTAAGCAACAAATACTCGCAGCTTGCAGAGTTGCCAATTAATATCGTGTCCAACTATTACCTCAACAATTATAAAATTTGCCAAGAAACAAGTGTGGCACTTAATGATTGCACAATCAAAACTGTCAAGAAGATTAGTGTTAGAGTTACTGATACCAAATTGAGCTTTTTCCTAGTACAAATTTGGAATTTTGTTAACCTGAACCATTTTTGGAAGGGGGAAAAAGTGGAAGTCTGTGTACTGAGTTTATATTGTATACTTAAACTAGTCAGTGTGCATAAACATGTGAACAAGTAATGTGAGGAACAGTTACTTGCAGATTAATGTCTCTTTCTATTGAAAGGATAAATCATTAACTTATTGATGGTTTGGATGTGATCTAAATGTGGTATTATTTTGGAATATATGAATTCTTTACCTAGACATTTAAGATTTTTGAATCATTTACAATTGACTTGGGTAATTGAATTACTCTTGATTAGAAGTTAATTGGATAAATAAGTAGTGTGAAGAGAATTCACTGGGAACTGTTTACTTTGATCTATATTGCTTATAAGACACATGATTGATTCATCTATGAGAATTGTGTGCATAGAATATAGAAGATTCTTGATATAGAATATTTCTTGAAGGAGGAATATCCTAAGCTATTGACTATATCCTAGTGAGCTCATATTGGATGACAGAGTCTAACTAATGTAAAGGATAACCACTAAATTCAGTTGGAATTCAGCAAAACTCTGTAATTTCTAGATGTGGTTCTAGGTGATTGTATAAAGTTTATATTGTTAAAGACAAATGGAGAATTCTGGAAGCAAGCAATGTCAGAGGAAATTGAATCAATGAGGCAAAACGAGACATGGATACTAGAGCCACTGCATGAAGATAAAAAGATCGGCGACTGCAAATGGGTCTACAAAAGAAAAATCAAATCAAATGGCATTGTCGGACACTACAAAGCAAGGCTTGTCGCAAAGGGCTAGACACAAAGGTACGGCATCAATTATTTCGACACATATTCACCAATTGTGAAAATGACAATCATTAATCTGCTCCTTGCATACACAACACAATACAATCTGGAAATTCACCAGATTGATGTAAAGACAGCCTTTCTCCACGGAGATCTAGAGGAAAAAATCTTCATGAAACAGCCTGAAGGATTCAAAGACCCCAACAATCGACAATATGTCTATCGGTTGCAACGATGCATTTATGGTCTGAAGCAGGCATCACGAGCTTGGTACAAGAAACTCGACAGTCTTCTAAAATCTCTAGACTTCACTCCTACACAATCAGACTGCAATGTCTATATAAAGAAAGTAGGAAGAGATTTTATGATTTTGCCTATATTTGTGGATGACTCTCTAATGATAGGAAACTCTTTGATGCTAATCAAAAAAATGAAGAGTCAGATTTCCGAAAATTATTAAATCACAAATTTGGGAGAAGCAACAAAATGCCATGGGTTGGAGATCAAAAGAGATCGAATAAGAAGAGAAATGCATCTGAGTTAGTCAGAATATGCCCGGAAAGTGTTGAAGCAGTATCGAATGATGGACTGCAAAGAAAAAGCCACACCAATGATAGCTGTAGCCAAATAACGAAGTAGGATTGTCCGAAAATAGATGAGGAGAGACAGAAGATGGAAGGTATACCCTACCAAAACTTGATCGGTAGTCTGATGTACCTTACAATCTGTACCAGACCCGATTTAAATTTCTCTGTCTATGCTTTAAGCCAATTCTCTTCGAATCTTGGCATAGCGCATTGGCAAATGGCGAAACAAATCCTGCAATATCTGAAGGGTTCCCAAAACATGGGATTAACCTACAAAGCAGACAATGAAGTCAAGGGATTTGAGCTACACCACTACAATGATGCAAGTTGGGCAAGCTGCAAATATGACAGCAAGTCCATGATAGGAGTATGTTCGATTGTGTGCGGAGCAGCAATCAGTTGGACATGCAAAAAGCAAACCTTGGTGGCTCAATCCTCATGTGAAGCTGAATATGTCACAGCTTCAAAGATGGCGAACGAGGTAGTATGGTTACATATGATGGTGGAGGCAATTGGCATACCACAAGGAGAACCATGCACGTTAATGATGGATTCTCAAAGCACCATATATCTGTCTCAAGATCTTGTTTTTCATTCAAAGACAAAATACATACCTCTGAAGTACGATCACATTCGAGACTTGATCTCAAAAGGAGAGCTCAAGGTCCAGTACATAAGATTTGAAGACATGGTTGCAGATTTGCTCATGAAGCCGCTCGACAAATCAATCTTTGTGAGACAAAGAGCGACAATTGGATTGATTGAAAGGTTCAAGAGGGAGTGTTAGAAATTGTGAACTATTCGAGATTCGAGCCTGATGGCCATGAGAAACAAAGAGACACGAAATGAAAGAAAGCAATTCGAGCCGCCAACTGGTAGCTCGACGAGCGTGGAGTCTTGTACCTCATGCTCAACTAAAAGAGTTAACGATAACATAAAATGACTAACTAGTTGATTAGCGTAGACTTGTCTTGTAATTCTCTGTTTAACTATCTTGTAAACTCCACACAATGGAGATAAGTATACATTTTTGGATCAACACGATATTGAAGAGAAGAAAATATAGAGACAAAAACAGAGAGAATAGTTGTGCATGAAAGTCTGCCAATGAACAAAACACATCGACTGAGCTGAGCGCCAGGCCGCCAAGGAGCGAGACACTGACCAACTCACTCGAAACTAAAAACAGATAATACAATTGCTCTCTTCTCCATCTTATTCTTCTCGTTGTCTTGATTGCTTGAATCTTTTATGTTCTGTGATCTGTAGTTGCGTGCTTAGGATCTTGAAGTTTTTGCAAAAGAAAACAAATGAACACGAATTGAATCAGAATCACTACATTCTTGATCTTTATTGATTCCTAAATCAAGAAATGCTCCCTTAATTGACAGATTCACAAAATCTTCAACTAAAAGTGAAGGGTATATTGACCTTATAGAACTGACCAATTTCATCATACTAAAATCATTCACTTTATAAGTCATTTCTGTTTGATCAATAATGAATTTGAACAAATCAAAAACATCCATGGTTTCTTCAAATTTTATGTAAACTGGGATTTTTAAATTCCATTCAATATGGACCTAAACCGTGAAAATCGATCAAACATTGACTTGACAGTTTCACAGTTACTATCACATATTGGAAGGATTCTGAAACATCATGTATCCAAAATGACATACAGTGATTTCGATAGAAAAATCAATTTTTATGTAAATTGCCAAGAAACTAGGAAATTAGCCCTGGGATTTTCAAAATCCTTTCGAAATGGACCAACTGTGAATATCGATTAAGAAGATTGAAAAATCACCAACACTGTCACATATCAAAATTATTTCGAAACAATCTGCATGCAACAAACTCGACATGCACGAACTTTTTTGAAAAAACGAAAAAATTCCCGTAGCCACTAGGAAATTTGCTTTTTGATCTAGAATTGCCAAAAATAGCCTCATGCAAGAAATCTTCTGATCAATCTACTGATTACGCATGCAAAATGCATCCAAGCATACATACAGGTCTATTCATACATTTTTATCAACAGACAATGACTACACTGAGTTACAAGCATGCATGCATCAGAACATTTCGAAAATTTTGCAAATTTTAGTTCAAAAATTGCCAAACTTCCGACAGCCATAACTTTCTCTACAGGACACCAAATTGGTCGCTGTAAAGCACAGAACGGAGGGAGAGAGGGTCTACAAGGCACTTGCCACATCACCCTGCCACCTAGGCTTCACACGTGTGATCTAGAAATGACAAAAGTCAGGTAGGAGCACTTTTTGTAGGTGGTATCATCAAAAACCCAATCCCAACCCAATAAGCATCTAATCAGAGGTTACAATCACTCTACTAAGGTCCATTATAGAGGCATAGAAGCTTCTAACAGGTCCAGCAAGCAATCATAAGCTCAGATCATGCAAAAAATGCAATTTTGGCCTCCTTCAACAAGCAAAACTTCAACATGATGGTGTCTAATGCTCACCTATCCAAATTGGATGCATGATGGCTCAAAACAGATGCAATCCATCATATCTTTTAGCTTTTAATGAAAACCAACAGGTTCAGATTCCCATTTGGTAGGTATTCATGCCCAAAAATCACCAAAAATACACTAGTCTTTGATGTTTTGAGCCCCCTAATGGTGTCCAATCCTAACCAAACTTCATGAAAGCCTTATTAAAGCTTCATTACACCTTTGAAAACTTGCATGCAATATTGGCTATGAATTTTGAGATCTACCACAAAATTAGTCCAAAAAATGTCAAAAAACCATGATTTTTGACCAATTTTGACCAAAATTTGTGGGATAAATCCACAAATAAGTGCAATCAGATCCATATCCCTGTAAGTACATTACATTCAAGCACTAAAATTTCTGATTTCAGTCAAATATGAATTCTATAGCCCATTTCTAGCCCAAAAACCCCAATTTTTGGTCCAAAATCACTATCTAATCATCCTTTTGACTATTCAAACATCATGCAATCATTAGATCCAATCATTAATGACTGTAAAACAGCAATTAAAATCTGGAAAACGTAAGTGCATCTAAAAGCTCTAAGAAACTTGACACTCAGACCTCCTCTTGAATAGCATCTCAAAAGGTGTTTTTCCATCCAATATAGCACTCAGCAACCTCATCCTCATCGAGATTTAGATTACCTTGCTTGTCTCCTTGATCTCTTCTTTTTGTAGCAATCACTAGCAAAATGCCCCTTGATGCCACAATAGAAGCACTTCAATTTAGACCTATCTTTCTTCTTGTCAAAAGAAGAAGACTCACCATGATCTTGTCCTTTAGACCAATTGTTCTTACCTTTTTTCTGAATTTGCCTTTTATAAACATAGCCTCTTCTCCATCATGAGATGTTGATGTAGATCCATCTCTTGCTTGAAGCCTATATTCCTTATTAATCAAGATCTCTTGAAGATCTATCAAAATTGGCAAAGTTCTTTGAATAGTAAGGCTTTGCACAATGTTAGCATGAGCATCCAACAAACCATTAAGAATAACTTGAACAATCTCTCCTTCCTTAATGCTCTCATCAATGCATGCTAACTCATCATTTAAAGCCTTAACTCTTAAATCAAAAGTATTAGGGTTTTCTTTCTTCTTTTGAAAACTTTGAAAGATTTGTCTTCTTAGAGTCAACATTCTAGATGTAGACTTGGATTCATAAAGCTTCTTCAAAGCTTCCCAAGCCTCCAAAGATGATATGCACGTACCAATCTCCTTGAGTAGCTCATTGGTAGCATTCATCTTGCTCATGTGTAGAGATCTTTTAGCTCTCTTGTCATACCTCCCTTGATTTTGTTGTGTTATGGGTCTTTCCTTCACACCTACAACAATGTTCATCAACTCATGCATCTCAAGAAGTGATTCCATTCTCACCTTCCATGTAGAGTAGTTGGATGTGGTAAGCCTATCATTGCTCTCCAACAAAAAACTTCAGCCATGTTGAGCTAGCTTAATCCTCTCTTTCAACCTGTTCCAATGCACAAAGCACTCTTTTTAATGACAACAAATGTATTCAAAAAGAAATCACAAAGATATGGAAACTCTCAATTCTCTTCTAGCACTATAACTAGTAAATCAACACATAAAATGAAGAATTCTTGATCAACCTATGATCCAACATCAATATAATAAATATTGTCACTTCCTAAGATTGAAACACACTCTATTGAAGTCCAGCAACCTCAAAAAAATAGAGATCCAATCAAAAATAGGGTTTTGACGAAATCACAAAAAATTGAATCTTGCAAATTCTACATGCAATTGCCACAAACTTGATATAGAATCTTGTAGCCTCGCTTTCCTAATGCAATTAAAATCAGCCAAATCCAATAAGGCATTTGTGAAATTGGCCTACTTCAAGTTCATAAACCTAAATTGAGTTTTGACCTACAAAAGATTAATTCTACATGTGCAAAATGCTTAATTTTTGAGTAGAAAATCTAACACACTCTAGAATTGGTAACTCCTCCAAATCTTTGCTAACCATGGCTGATCCTTCAATAACTTGCAACACAAGCTCTGATACCATTTGAATATTTTATGAATCATTAAGATCCAAAACTATCTCTTGATCTTTGGTTATGAATGACAACACAATTAGCACCATTGGCAATGCAGAAAATCAACATCTACTTAATGAAAGAGATGCAAACTCAATATGTTATTGATCAAACATCAAATATATCATAAAATGAAGCTGTTGTCTATACAATAACAGTAAGGTACTGTATTTCACAGGTCTAGATCCAAATCACAACAAATATAAGCATTCTACCCACAAGATTGCAAGATATCATCACTATAATGCACCAATGGATAGATGAACCCAAGAGAACTCATGTATAAGCATGAAATGAGATGAGAGAGAGAGAGAGAGAGAGAGAGAGAGAGAGAGAGAGAGAGAGAGAGAGAGAGAGAGAGAGAGAGAGAGAGAGAGAGAGAGAGAGAGAGAGAGAGATTATTTGTTCTCCCACGCTTGTACACTATTTATAACAGGTCCATGTCTTATTTTGAACTTGGATTTCCTCCATAGAAACTTATAGATCAAAAACCCCGCTTACAATATGGACTAAATTCAATGAATCACATGAAAGAATTTATTTCAATAAGAAATACAACATTTATTCTTCAAAATAAGACAACTCATTATGGTAGTTTGCTAGTTCGAGAATTTCAAAACATTTCGTTCTACCTTTGATCAGTAGTAATAACATTGATCTCAGCTTGGATCAATTGCCAAATGGTCTCATTGACAATGTTGGCGTGGGTTGTCCTACTATAATGCCCAATTGCAGACTTTTTCCATGTGCATAAGTATAGTCTACTTTGAATCTAAAATCTGACTTTTGTTTTCTGATTGGGAATGGTGTCATTAATGTCAAAGTCTGTCGGCAGCGGAAACATTCCGGTCCAGCAGACGTTCTTGCACAATGCGCACACCTGCAGGCCGCACGTGGGATCCCATTCCCACCACCTAGCCACCCGCCTCTTTCTCTCTTGACCCCAAAAGGGTTGGTACCAGGGGACAAGGGTATTATGTCTACTTTCAGCTTATATTAGGGTGATTTCTTATTCTCCATTTACTTATGGGATGATGATTGCACTCTTTTTGGTGCATCCACAAAGGCAGCCATGGCCTGTGTGTAGCTTGCCCTCCAATACCCCCACTCAAGCGAGCACAGGGTGAAGTACACCCCCACTTGCTCGTACAGGACCCCCACTTGGCTTTGATACCACTGAAGAGAGAGAGTCTTGGCCCAGATGAAATTTGGGACTAACTGTTGGACATTGCCGGCTATATCAGACCTACAATCCTCCAGAATGTAGACAGACACTATTGACCTACAGTTTAAATTATTTCAGCATTCAACAAGATTGAACCAGAGTGCGGAATTAAAAAAAACTGAATCATATGCACAAACAACAAGCAAACAATAAAGCATTTGAGATCAAACAACTTAGAACGACTTGTGCATAACAGCTACAACATCATCTATTGATCCTCTTTCTTCAACGCACTGTGTGGCAGACTCGCACAGCGCGTCGACGTGAGAGACACTTGGATCTCTCTGATACTTAATGCTCACTTGTATCTTCTTCTTATGACTATTTTGCATATATTTATGATAACATCTGGAGTGATAGATTAAGCAATCTTAAACTAATCACAGATTACAAGAACGGCTGATTAGGCATGTCCTAACGTTCCTTTGGATGACATCAGCAAAATCAGATCAGGAGATTATTGTTACAACTCCCTAGGATCATCGACTGCCTTGAAGGTTCCGCACATCCCATACCAGTGACGACGCACCGTAACCATCCATCCATAGGGTCACAACCGACCCACCCCCATGCACTGGAGCAATCGACATAATCATGCCCGGTCAAGCCTCCTACGATAACTAGCATCCCATACCACCAGCCATCGCACTTGGCTCTTTCTAACACACATCTCCTGGCCTGGCCACCAGTATATATGTTATGTCCATGGCCAGTAAGTAGGATTCAGTATACTTCTAGTCTTGGATACATGGTACTCCAGTAAATCAAGCTATTAGTTATGCCACGTCATACTAGATGTGACCCGAAAGTAACTAACATCCTTGTGAGGCACAAAACACACTAAATGGAGTTAGTACAAGGTTTGGGATAGTCAAGGCATGTGTAGAATTATCAATAGCAATTCTATGAATAGTTGGTCCATGCTTAGACTCTATTCTAAGTGAATCTATGCATAGGGAACTTAGGGCTATGCATGGCTATGTGCCCAAGTTGTTGTTGGCTCTATATATTGAGGCCAAACTCGTCCTACTCCTCATTGTGGTCATTGATTCATTGTTAGGGTTTCACTCTACCTTCATGTTTTCTATTCTTTGGCTTGGGGGTGAAGCTTCTAGAGTTGATTGTTGCCTCTACTTGGTTGGGTGGTTGCCCCATGGTGTGCTTTCCATTGTGTTTTGTCTTGTAAGCAGGATCTTAGGGAGCTTCCCTTACATTGGTATCAGAGCAAGGCTTACGAAGATTGGAGAACATGGAGAAGGGCTACATTTCGTCGAAATTTCAGATTGGATCATTGAAATTCTCTTCCAAGGTGGATAGCAAGGGTGCAAGTGGGTTTACAATCTCGGTTTCAATGTGCATGTTGCTAAGATCCATTACTCTTGGGATTCTTTGTGGTTTTATGGAGAATTGTCCTTGAAGGCCAATTTGTGATGCTTTTTTGGAGCTTTTTCTTGTGTAGATCAAATCTTTGGTAGATATGAATTTACCAGCAAGTGTACTTTCTTTTTTAGGTTCATTAATGATGAGATTAATGATGCATGCTAGTTCTTTCTAAGGATTTATGATTCTAGGCTATGCTTTGGTCAAAATTGCTTGGTTTTTCATGCTTTTTGGCACAAAATAGATAGTAAGAACCAAAATCCAGCAAGATCAGATCAATTAGATGGTTATAATTCTGTAAAATGGTTTGCATGTATTAGAGAAAGAGGTGTATGTCATGAATTTCCACTTTATTGTGATGAAAAAACCAGAAAATAGCCAAAAATCATCATTTTTGCTTGTGTTTTCATAAAGCTGGATAGTAGTTGGCTGTAAAACACCATGTAGAGCTTGTGAAGAGGTGGACCAAAGTCTTTTGAAGCTTTCCCTGAAGCTAGAACCAAGAATTCTAGCAATTGAACTTGTAGGAAGTCAAAAAAGTTCAAAAAATGACCATTTTTGGGGGATGGATCTCTCCAAAGCCATAAAGAGATCATTCTAGAATTATTTACAGCATGATTAGCATTCTTTTTTACCTTCTCAGCAAGCTATCAGACCTGCAAAATGATGGCCGGTGGCTTATGCACCATCTCCATCAAGTTTGAAGCTATTTTGCAAATCAAGAAATCTTCGTTCTCAGCCTATACTGCATCTTAGGATCAGTGTGAATGCTTCATGGAAGTCTAATTGATTGTTTAAGACTGTTGGTAGCATCAATTTTGGGCTAGAATGGGTGTTTGCATGTTTTTGTATGATTTTGTCTTGTGGAAATGTGCCCTACTACAGATTTTTTGACATTCTAATCTCGCACGTGTGAAGCCTAGGTGGCAAGCTGATGTGGCAAGCATCTTGTTCACTTGGTCTCCCTCTGTATTGAGCTTTACGGCACCCAATTTGGTGTCATGTAGCCAACGTTATGCTCATTTGAAATTTTGTAGTTTTGTGCATAAAATTGGCAAAATTTGAAATTATTTTGATTGCATGCCAATCATTTCCCTAATTTGTAGTATTGTGCTTGCATGGATTGGTTGCATGCTAGTTCTCAGAGTGATTCTGACATGCACGATGGATTTACAATTGATTGGAGTGGTCATATGCATGTGCTCTAACAGTTGGGTCACAAATCAGTGATATTGGCTGACAAATTCCGTAAAACTGAAGTTTACGTAAAAAATTCCGGAATGATGTACTTTGTAACATCACAATTGACATCTAAAACTGCGGATAACTCAATGGTTACAAAGATAATATTTATAAATTCAATTAAATGAATTTTAATCCAGGAAATTAATATTTAGTATTAAGCAATTGTTTACAGGGATTACCGAATTCCTAATTGCGAAATACATTTCTCGTTCACACTTACTACATCTGATGTCCACTCTTCTTCCCTCCTTAGAATTTTTAGTTCCTTGAAAATCTATTTCAGCTAAGGTACCAAGAAGACGTAACAACATTAGTAAATGTTTTAAAAATTAATAACTGTAGGAAAAACTCTAAAACAATTTCATATTTGTCCTATACCCAGGCTGAATATTTGATATATCAAAAATCATTTACTAGTACATGAAACAGTACTAGTCTGATCTTTTGACTATAATTCACCATAGGATTTTACCAGGAAATGAAATTTGTTAATGTAATTCCTATTATTACAAATTTTCCAATAAAATTGGAGTGTTTTTTCTTATTATTGACTGGTCTGGCATTACTTTTGTTAATATTGACAAAACCTATCCAAACACAAAATATGAAATTACATGAATGGAAATCCCACAAATATAATTTCAGTAATTCTTGAACCGTATCTTGTCAGATTTACTGTCTAGATAAAGAATACTGTTGCCACTCATTCAATCGGGTCATTTCATATTGTTTGATGATTTTAATTCAAATTTGACGAGTATCTTGCACAAAGGTTCACTTGACTGATTTCTAGCGATCAGAATTGATTAGAAAACTATCAGACAAGTAACTGATTTCAAATTCAACAAAAAAAGGTCAAATTTTAACTTTCAATCTAGGAGTTTTCAACTCCAAAAGTTCAAAAAATGACAGTACCGTAAAAATTGTCGGCAATTTCATTGCGGTTCCTTCTGTCAATTTTAACTTATCTATTACCGGGAAATAATTTAGACTTAGTGAAAACATTGTGACCAATTCTGACTGATAAACTCAGTTTAATCAATTCACTAATTTAAACCGATTCCATAGATAACAAAAAAAATGACCAAAATTTTGATTTTTTCAAAAAACTCAATTTTTGCTTTATTTTACATAATTCAAACATTCTGACAAAAATATTGTTAGTACAAAAGGTAATCGAAATCAAAAAAATCAAAACACTATCGATTCCTAAAGTTACTAATCCAATGTCAAACTGGCATGCAAAGTCTCACAAACATTCTCACAAGATAAGTATTTTATTTGTGGAGAGTTTATTTAATTTTTCTAGTGGATGTTATTCTGCTATAGTTTACGGTCTGCGTACAGTTCTTCATTTGATTGGATCTCCAATTATCATACGAGACAGACAAGTCTATTAAGATGAATGAATGTTATTTTCTTGCATTTGGTGCTAGAAACATGAGCATTTAACTCAAAAGAGTATATGAAATACTCAGAGTTGAGTTTTAATCATTCTATATCTTAATGATTCTCCTAGATATTCTAATTGAATGAATTATTATATCTTAGAATTTGGATTCTAAGGATATTTGTACTTGAAAGCTTATGAATTATTCGTCAGAGTTGTGGATAATTTCATACTGTAATTATAATTATTTGATTATTTCCTTAACTTTAATTTCTTAAGTTAGGTTATTTCACCTAGTGTTTCATGTAAGTGTTTTACATGGTGATCTTACTAACTTGAAGTGAATGTAACCCAGATGCAAGAAAAGTTTATCGCTTAGTTTAAAGTCCTCAATCCAAGGATCCTATTCTAAGCATGCCAATCACAAGCAACACAAGGAAACCTGGTGGTGGACAAACCAACCCAACCAAACCTAGATCGAACGGATCTAGCTCCAAGCTATGGATCAATCACTCAGAGAGGAATGAGGCATCACACCAACAGCATCCTGCCACCGGTCATGCTATCAAGCATACACTAGCTCGGATAGCGTGTTGACTAGTTCTACACTGTAATCCTCATGCCTATGGGAATGCCTACAACATCAGTTTAGGCCGTTACGGTGCGTAGACATTATGAGAGTATCTTATCTTTCAAGGTCTTGGATTGTAGTTGAAGTAGCTACCTGGGAGGGTACTGCACATTTGATGGCTGTAATTTTCTACTTGAGTTTTGTAATGGATGAAATAGTCTGCTAAAGCTGTGCTTGCACTGATAGGATCATCTCTCGATGAGAATCCATTTCTTTCCAGTGATTGGAGAGAAGTCTGAAGACCCTTATAAACACTTCGCTGAATGCAAAAAGCATTGAAGAGGTTGATGGAAGCGATTCTTGAGATGGGGTTACGGGAAGAGCAATAGCAGACGATGAATTAGACAAAGTACAAGTGGGAGAGAGAGGAATAGCTAGAGGTGAACAAGGTGAGGCTGAAGTGATGCATTCTTCAAAAGGGAGGGTAAGTGATACTTGCAAATCCAAGGCAGCTAGAATGTGGGAATGACAGCCAGTGATGGTTGACCTGGTACAGCAACGATGGAGCGGGGCGTCAAGCGTGGGGCACCAGGTATGAAGCTCATCAAAGCCAGCATGATGGAGCAAATCTCCAACGGCAGCAGCAGGCGCCCAGAGAGAGAGAGAGAGAGAGAGAGAGAGAGAGAGAGAGAGAGAGAGAGAGAGAGAGAGAGAGAGAGAGAGAGAGAGAGAGAGAGAGAGAGAGAGAGAGAGAGAGAGAGAGAGAGAGAGAGAGAGAGAGAGAGAGAGAGAGAGAGAGAGAGGACATGTGTTCTATCTCTTTAGTATGGTTCAATATGGTTTCAACCATGATTCGGTATGGTTCCGTATGATTTAGTATGGTTCCTTATGGTTTCAGTTCGGTTTGTTGTGATCTCAGATGAATAGACAGGGAGGGAGAGAGCACAGTCCATTTCACTAATGTCGATATTCCCAAATGCTAATAACTTCATTGTAGACCTCCATCAGCACATTAGGAATCAATGATTTAGTAAACCATGAACACCTAGTATTCAGCAAAATCTTAATTTTGCAATGCAAAAAAACATTATATTGGAATTCCTCACAAAAAATACAGCTATTTGACACAAAAGGATAGCGTTTCGGGGGCCTGTTCTGGGACGCGTTTCAAAATGCCCCATCCATCTATGCTATATACATATATATATATATATATATATATATATATATATATATATATATATATATATATATATATATATATATATATATATATATATATATATATATAGTCCTCAATCCAAGGATCATATTCTAATCATGCCAATCACAAGTAACACAAGGGAACCTGATGGTGGACAAACCAACCCAACCAAACCTAGATCGAACGGATCTAGCCCCCAAGCTATGGATCAATCACTCAGAGAGGAATGAGGAATCACACCAGCAGCATCCTGCCACCGGTCATGCTATCAAGCATACACTAGTGAGAGCCCAATAGGCATACTTATACCCTCCAAGGCCCATGCACCACTAGTAGTGCACTGTGACACCTCACTGGACACCCCTGCAGCCTATCTGGGCCACATCATCCAGTTCCCCAATTACTCACTGATAGACCCATACCAACTCCACCACCATGTGTTTAGGCCTACAACCATTAATTATGACCATATACACATAAGGGCCCCAATTCCCTTATAGTCACAATTAACTTACGGTTTGTTGGTCTACCGGTCTCTAGCGTGGACACGCTATCCGACAAGTTCTGTCCTCGGAACTTAAACTGGGAAAGTTCCTCCTTAAGCTTCCTTCCTGTTCCTAGGAATCAACATCGTCTGTACATCCCTTCCATCGAACCAGATGCTCGATAACTAAACGGTTTCTCAATCGTTTAGTTCTTGTATCCAAGATCTTTTCGGAGTCAAGACGAGATACACCCGATAATTCATCCAACAGGTCCAACTGATCTCCAAATCCAAGATGCTCTCCTTCACGTAGACTCTTCTTGAGATGGCTTACGTGAAATATGGGATGCACTTGCGATCCTTCCGGGAGTTCCAATTGGTAAGCTAAGGATTCGATCTTTTTCAAGAGCTTAAACGGTCCTCTATACCTAGGGGAAAACTTATAATGCTTGCTAGTATGAATTACACTCAAATCCTTCTGGATTCTCAAAAAATACCCAATCCCCCATTTGGAAGTCTCTCGGTGATATTTTCAGACTTGCATAATGTCGGTCGCCATCCTGGGTACACAAGACATTCTCACGTGCAATCCATAGCATTTCATGCACATCATGTAGGAAATCCATTACTTTCTCAAACCTGATCGACCGAGTCTCAACGCAATGGGTGATCTAGGCTCAAATTTGTACATTAGCATAAACGGGCTATAACCGATAGCCAAATGCTTATAATAAGTCAATTTCCATCAAGGTGACTACCTCTTCGAAGAGATTGCTATGAAAATATGAATAGATATCTTAACTGATCTTCTGATCATGCAGGTAATCGTTCTTTTAATCGATCAAGTATAATTATAATCTGAACTATGATTCGTCAATCATAATTCATCGGATCCTTGTCCTATACTCAATAAAAGAATGTGATACCCTCACATAGGCAACAACCAATGATCAAAAAATATTTAAACTTAGAGTCATCTCTAGTTTAGCAAATACAGCTGACCAAATGCGACCAGTGAACTTCGAATCACAAATGTTCATAATGTCACTTTGGTACCGTAAAGCCTAAACAAACACTCTATAACTACTTGGTCTATACCCGAATAAACGTAGGCGATTTGGTAAGGTGATCAGTCGTACCAAAATTCCACTAACCTATTTATTTATCTGGGGTATGAACATTATCCTCTCCTATGGATTAGGTAGTTCCTAAAATCACCAATCTCAACTCTCCAGATTTTTGAGACCATACCATATCATAAGAGTGTATTACAATTTTTAAAAAACAAATGAGTTGTTCCAGAAAGTCTTTTTCCATCTGGAAAATTTCAGACCTTTCCAACTCACATACAGTGTCTATAAAAGGATTGTAATCCCAAGGATGCCCTTACTTTAGACATGGCTCAACTTGTCATTCCAAAGTTAGGGTCCCAATCTAGAATACATCTAGATTTTCCTCTTAAGTTCTAGTCTAGAATAACTTAAGATTTACTGAAACCTCATTACATGAAGTTCTAACTTTTGGCAACCCACAATTATCCAACTCTCCTGTCGTCTGGGATTGCATTCCATCAATTCCAAACGGGAAAAGACAAGACCAAAAAGTTCTCGTGTATTATATGCACACTCATTTGTAAATGAATCCAAAACGATCATAAATGTTGTGACTTATATGCAATACATTTCAACAATAGTATCCATAAGTAAGATTTCTATTGTTGATTTACAACAACTAACTCAGAAGTAGCGCTCTTGACTCAGGTAGCTGTATCAAATTTAGAAAATATTTAAATGTCTCGGTGTGGTACCAAAACACCACATTTAATCTGATTCTAAATCAATCCTAGGTTAATAAGCAATTCTCAATGAGAAATTACTATAATCCAGCAAAAAATTGTCTCAAACACAATTCTCATCAATATGCCTTTGTACCAGCAACTAGTTTATGCATGCAAATAAACTTAGTTCATGGAATACTTTGTAGATCCACAGGATTAGAAGTTTGTACAAAAGGTTTTCATAATCCCACAAAGATTCACTACATAGCATATCTCTACAGATAACTCCTGATCTGTACTCAACACTTTCATAACCGAGAATCTTGTAACTTGGTTATCCTCTAAGAGAGAATATTTCTCAAAGAGTGCTATTTCACATCCAAAATCTCAACCAAAAATTAACTCAAAAGAATATATTGTTAGCATGAAATACTTCCCTTGCATCAACCCACGGATCTCTGTCCACACTAAGATCAAGTTGACTACTTCTAGCAAGGAACAGGTTTCAACAAACTCCCATCTTGCAATAGAATTCCAAGTTCTGACACAAATCAATCGAACTCGTTATCAGTCACTTTTCTACCGCAAGAGTACTTTCTAAATTTTCTCCCTTTAAATCTTCAAATCAAATATCTACTATAATCCATAAAGGATTTCTGTAATATCTAAATATCCTATCATTTCTAATTTATAAAACAGGTCCGTCATCTATAACAAATTCCTCCTGGAATCTCTTATAGATGCTTCTCTTTGATAACTCTCTTTTCTTTCTATTTCTCCTCCTTTTTAACAAGAAATGACACGAGTTTCCAAGGCATTCGGATCATTTTTTGCCTAGGAGAAGAGTCAAAGAAGAGATCCGAGAACATCTTGAAAGCCAAAGAAAAGTTGCATCATTGTTAGCAAATACCAATGATGTCCCAACACAATGACTTAACAAAAGATCTTCTTTATTACCAAGCTTGAGAATTGGACCCTTCAATCAGAAAAGGATTATTTGAAAGAGAAAACGGTTTCATTAACCAGTTCTGTGACATCATCCATGGTCAACGAGTAATCAAAATTACCTTCCAAGAAATTACAAACAATCGGGTAAATTAATGTGTTAAGAAATTCACCAATTCTTCATCAAGAAATAGCTCGCCGGATTTCCGGTTTTGTAAATTTGAGATATCCTAAAAAGGGGGTCATGACCAATATCTCAAATTTTCGACAAAACACCCATTTTATGACAGACAGTATTTGGCATCACTAAGATTTACGGCCATACTACGGTCAACTGAACCAGTTAGTTTCAAATCTTCATTTTGGAATTGTCTGTCCCATACCACAAGTTCTTCCTCCACGACGACCCTCCACTTCTTGATCAAAGTGTCAGAAAAAAATAGTACAATTATATGAAGTTTTCGGGAATTATTTACAAATTCCAACTTCAATAAAACAATTTTCTCTTCAGACAGTCTTTCACCCCTTTTCATAATCTTACGGTCACTGAAAGGATTGAAGTCCTAACATGCCTTGAGTGACAGATTTAGAAATGGGGAAGAATGAGCCAGCTTTTACTTGTTTATAAAACAAACTATGTTGGTATGCCCCAACTTCAAGCACATCCAAGGAAACAACTTTTTTTTTTTCGTTTCAATTTTAGTCTTTCCATCCTAGGCTTCAAGGTCGTTTGACCGTGCCCATTCCGAAAAAACGACACCTTGGTCAAAATAATTCCAAGAATTTTCCAGACATGAGTGTCCAATTCTTGATTGCCCATTCTAGTTAATAAAGCAAATATACATTTTGTCAATTGTGAAAAAGCCTTACGGAATCCCCCGCCAGGAATTCAGCCCAGTCACAGCTCTATGGGTTGCATCCTCCACCACTAGGAGTCCTTGACCCAAAGCACTAACGAAATTTGCTTTTGTTATTCTGGGACGTGGTGCAGCGCCCAACGGTTTATCCAGTCATTAAGAACTTTAGGGCTTTTAATCGCCGGAAAAATTTCCGGTTATAAGCCCAAGCTATTATCTCAATGGCTAATTATTGAATAGATTTTGCATTCAGTTTTTTTTTATTTATTGCCTAGATGAAATTTCAACACACCGTGGTCCAGAATTCAAGCCATGTGTTAAACATCTTAGGGGGTCATCACGGGCGAGTAATGTCGGGCGAATTTTCATTTGCCACCCCTTTCTAGAATTTCAATCCATCCATTTGCATATGAAAACCGAAATAAAAAAAAAAAAATTTACGTTCGGTTGCTGTCATTGTGGGTATAATTTTTGGTAGTAAAGCAATGTCTAAAAAAACGAAGTTTTTTCTTATAGACCATAACGTGCTTTAAGAAATTATACCAATGATCCATTCAAACGGATTTTAAACAATAGCAATGTCAGGAAAAACCCTTAGTTGCATGCAAAATCTACTTACGCAAGTTTTTAAGCCATTCAAAATCAATACTTTAGTCTTAACTGCATTTACAAATCCGTAGTCCTTAAAGACTATGTTGCTTAAGGAAGAACTAAAAAACGATTAAAAAACGAAAGTTAGCAAAATGCCTCCCGGCCCGGCCCCTCTCCCATCTAACAACCACTAGCGAACCACCACAGAAAGTTTAACTAAACATACCCTACCCCCCTCCCCTTTCAATTTCCTCTTAAAAAAAAAAAACAAGCACTCGGGTCCCGCGAGCAGCAAGGAAGGCAACAGCCCGCGAGAGAGAGCGAGAGAGAGAGAGAGAGGGAGACAGTGATGGCGGCTTGTGGAGAAAAAAAAGCGTTTGTCTTTCTTCTTTTTTCCCACAACTATGGCATGCAGGTGAAGAGGGAATATGCGCGCCCTCCAGTCGCGCTAAAGGAGGCAGCCGTACTGTTTTTAACAAAGCTTCTACAGATTATACACAGTTTGAAGTTAAAAGCTTCTTCCTACAGCTTTCCTTGCAGATTAAGCTTGTATTTAGGGCGTATTTACAGTAACATCACTTCTATTCATGCATGAACCTGCATTTCTGAAGGAAACCAGAGTTCTTACATGCCTTAGCTTCACTTTTACAGCTATTTTGTCCTTATGCCTAAAGCTTTAGAAGGAGACCTCTGCTGTCTTTTGCAGATTACACCTGTTATTAAGGCGTTTCTACAGTTTCTTTACATTCTTACATGCTTAAGCAAACTATAATTACAGATTTACATCAAGTAGGTTTCTCAGAGGCTTAAAAACAGGGTACATGCTGCCCAATTTTTTGCAAAAACCCCGATTTGCAGGTTGCCTCATGCTATAACTTAGGATAGGCTTTCCTGTAACCCATACCATCCAAACGATGGCTTTACGGACTCACACTAGCTTGCAAAACTTGTTAGTTTTCCAAAAATACAGCATAGTCCTGTAAATCACCATAAACCCGCCATGCAAATCCTGTAAGAAACCACCAACACTCATAGCCAGTGATTAGTCTGTTTTGTGCTTCTTTTCATGCTTTTTCTCAGATTCAAACCAAAACTGGCTCAATAAAAAGCAAAATCAGCCAATAAAACCACCTAAATAACTATTTAATGAACCAAAAGCCGTAAAAACCAGCATTTCCACTAATTGATCTCGTTGCTCTGGAAAAGTGTCCCAAATGAAGTAAACGGCGGCAACACAAGTGATTCATGAAAACCGAACTTTACTTCCAAACCACAGGTTTGAAGTGCTAAAAAGCCGAATCGATTTATTACCTGGTAGTACACATACCACCCAACCGATTGTACAAAAAAGTGACACTCGGGAAGAGGAATTCGAATTTTTACCACTCGTTGCTACTCCACTCCTTTTTACAAAAAAATGTGAGATTCCGTATCACACAACATATAAAACCCCGCACGATTCGAGATTTCCACTTGAACACAAATCAATGGCAAAAACGTGCTCAGAATTGGCTCTGATACCAATTTAAAGTCCTCAATCCAAGTATCCAATTCTAAGCATGCCAATCACAAGTAACACAAGGAAATCCGGTGGTGGACAAACCAACCCAACCAAACCTAGATCGAACGGATCTAGCCCCCAAGCTATGGATCAATCACTCAGAGAGGAATGAGGCATCACACCAGCAGCATCTTGCCACCGGTCATGCTATCAAGCATACACTAGTGAGAGCCCAATAGGTATACTTATACCCTCCAAGGCCCATTGCACCACTAGTAGTGCACTGTGACACCTCACTGGACACCTCTGCAGCCTATCTGGGCCACATCATCCAGTTCCCCAATGACTCACTGATAGACCCATACCAACTCCACCACCATGTGTTTAGGCCTACAACCATTAATTATGACCATATACACATAAGGGCCCCAATTCCCTTATAGTCACAATTAACTTACGGGTTGTTGGTCTACCGGTCCCTAGCGTGGACACGCGACACGTGACCACCTAGGATGGTGACACGTGGCACCCAAACATGTCGAAAACTCCAATCCTGTGTCATGCCCCTTGCGAGGCCGTCACTGAATTTTTACCGTTATGGTACATAACATTCCCCCCCCCTCCCATAAAAACTTCTGTGGAAAAAAATCAGGGAATTTAAGTCTTAAATCATCCTCCTTCTCCCAGGTGTCCTCATCATCTGACTTACCTTTCCAACGAATCATATGTTCAGAAATCAAACGATTTCTTGGCTGATGTCGTCGAGTATCCATGATCTTTTCCGATTCATGGGGAATAAAAGCTCTGATACCAATTGTTACAACTCCTTAGGATCATCGACTGCCTTGAAGGTTCCGCACACTCCATACCAGTGACGACGCACCGTAACCGCCCATCCATAGGGTCACAACCGACCCACCCCCATGCACTGGAGCAATTGACATAATCATGCCCGGTCGAGCCTCCTACAATAACTGGCGTCCCATACCACCAGCCATCGCACTCGGCTCTCCCTAGCACACATCTCCTGGCCTGGAGATACATCCTGGCTCATGCACGTGCTCTCCATCCACCAACTCCCGGGTAGACTGAGTGAATGGAAAGAGAGAAACCCCACCACTATATAGACATAGCACAGTGGGTTCCATCAAGCACGGTCCTGTCGGCGACACGTGACCACCTAGGATGGTGGCGCGTGGCATCCAAACATGTCGAAAACTCCATCCCTGCGTCATGCCCCTTGCAAGGCCGTCACTGAAGGGCGTACCGTTATGGCACATAACAATTATACTCTATGGCACTTCTTTGATTTCCCTATACTTGGAGCGTGAAGAACCGAAAGTATTTGGTCTTCGGGTGTCCCGAACATCGATCGTTTGTCATTTGGTCTTCGGATTGGTCCCGACAGTTTTACCTTCGTCCATCATCTGACCTTCAGTCTTTCCGTTGAGCTCCTCTTGTCTGCGAACATTTCTCCTTCGTCTTCGAGGTCTTCAGTTGAAACCATTAAGCTGGCAGTTACACGTTTTGGGTAGACTCATCGGGTTTCGGCAGGCAGAGAGTCGAGAGCTAGCAAAGCTTTGGAGACAAAAACATTTTGTTTCTTCAATTAATTGTTCCACAATGGGTTGTCCTGGTCTAATGCCCAATCGCAGCCTCCTAAAAAAGCCTAGTTCATGTGCATAAGTACGATTTGCCTTCTGAATTTTAAAGATCTTGCTTCATAGCAATAGAAAATTTCTTTTTCTCTCTACACACTCTTTGGAGGGCCTGTAAGTCTTTGTCCAATCCATTGGGAGCTCACCCTTGATTCATTGCCATGTAGAATGTCACAAGATGTCGAGATATTCACGAAAACAACAAGACATTTGCTTTGTCGAAAGAGAATATTCTAACTTGAAAGCTCCAAAGTTTGCCTTTGGCATTGTGTAATGCAAAAATGTCGTGTTCTTTGTTCATGACAAAATTCCATCTGTTTATGAAGGTCAAAAAGTGTTCAAGAGGCTTCTCCTACTCAACATCATGACCAAAGATGTAAGTTGCAGCTGCTTTGATTCTATGTTCAAGATGCAAAGCAATTCTGTAGACCCGACTCAAGATCTGGTTCAATTCTACAAGGCTACACTTCAAATTGTTCAAGAATTCGTCCATTTGTGCATAGTCTATTCAATATCCTCAGTCAAATGATTCGGTATTTTATATATCTAAGAGAATCTATTATTAAAGCTCGAGATTTTGACCGATCCCCTTGCAGTAATAATATCTTTGGGTTTACAAAGATAACTTAGTACATTTATTGCACAATTATTGACCAAAATATGTTTTTTGCCTGTTATGATAGAAGAGTTTGGAGTGGAATTAGAAATTCCAACAATCTAGACACTTAGGAATAGTTGATCACTACTCATGATACTAATTGGAAAGCTCTGTCAATAAGTGCACGTATTGAAATGTTGTCATTCATTTTTTGTTTCTTGATTGTTCGATTGATAAACCTCAACATGTTAGTAAGTTTAACATTGTTGGCCGACACATGTGTTGAGCCTCTAGGGTAATTGATTTTCTTTAAAGCTTTTAATTCAATGGAGATGTAATAGGTCACCTTCCTACAATTGTCCTTTTGTAGGGTGATAAGATATGTGGGCATGTGGTCTCCCCTCCCCCCTCCCTCTTTCTCTTTTGATATGTGAATCTCAATGTTATTGATCATAACTGGTATTACAAAATGTGTCCACTACATCAATCAATTAGACAAGTTTGATCATGCCATACGTCACCAATTATAGGCCTCAATGAGTCAAAACTATTTAGACTCACCCTTCATACCATAGATAGGACATAGTGAGTGGGGTCTACTTCTAAGTGGGCAAGTCCAAAATGCCATGTCAAAAGTGAGAAAAGTGGTTAAGCGAGTCAATATTTAGACTCACATAGCTTACTAGAAATAGTACTATTATGCGGAGTATTGTGACGAGAGCGAGTCTCAATACTGCGAATTATGGATAGTTATAGCCCTCCAAAGTTTCAAAATGACGTAAAATCAAATTTTTTTTTTTTCTTGACACTCTTTTTTGCTTTAGATCTAAACAATTTTTGGGAACTCTCTATCTTTGTATATAGGAAAATACAAAACAAGACATGTGATATGATCCTTCTTGTTGCTATATTAAATTGGATGAGGGAGTACAAACCAAATGGCTTCTATGATTGTTGTTCATACATTGAATCTAAAGCATGATGAATGATTCGACTTGGAAGGCCGTGTATGCCCTATCCTCAAAACTCCTATGAGATTGGAAAATAATTTATTAACCAGTTTACCATTCTTTTTTTCTCATGTGTCCTCATTTGTGCAATGGAGTATAGTAGAGCTCCTCACCTCAAGGAGAGTAAAGTGAGTCCTAACCAACTCACCATCTCCCACCTCTCAAATGTCACGTCATTGGAACTTGCAAAGTTTAAGTCGCCGAGTGTGGTTGAAAAGGGGCATTTTTCTAGCATCTCTTAAACACCATAATCAACAATCAAAGTCTGAGATTGTTGCAGGGCTGTGTTGTCAAGCGCCGCACAGTTCGCCTGCATGTCTATGCGACTGCCTGCGTGCGTTGGGGTCCTCAGGAGTTGTCCCATAAGTTGTTCGGGTCATTGGTTCCTCCTGCTTATAAACGGTTGTTGCACATTGACTCCTATCCCCTGGTACCAGTTTTGGGGATGAGGGGTCTGCGGGTGGCTAGGTGGTTGGGGGTGGGATCCCAACACGCTGCCCGCACGCGTGCATGTGCCCAGTGGGCCAAGTTTTGAACATGGTATCAGAGCCGTCTCTCGCAATCCTCTGCTGAGTGAGCACTTCTCACACAATTTTCTATTAGAAGCGGGTGATTGAGGCCTTCTCTATGACTGCGCATCTATCTCTCCTGTGTGTTTGAAAACTCCCCACAGGGTGCGATGAACTGGTCCGCTCAACTGTCAGCGACCTGCCTGGATAATGTCAGCAACCTGTCTAGATAAGAGAGAGAGAAGAATCATTACTGTTCAGCCATCTGAGGTTTTACAACAAATGGAAGTGATGTGAACAATTGTGGAGAAATCATGGCAGAACTCAGCCCAGGTGGTTATATGTTCTACCATTCAAGCTGTTGTATGAAAGTGAAGGACTTCTTTGGAAGTTGTGTGATTTGCTCTAGTGCTCTAGTGGGAGCATTGTTGACTGTGTAAAAATGCTCATGAAAGAAGACAAAGATGACTACTATGCTCCTGCTGTGATGTGATTTGAATGTGTCAGAGACCAACCTTCGTCATTCTTCTTCTTGTGTTGCTTGCCAACGTTACTAATTGGAAGTATAAATGTACTCCAGTGGAAACTATGGTTGCGTGATGAAGAACTCCAGTGGGAGTAATGATTGTTTGAAATGGGCTTCAGTGGAAGCTGCCTAGAGCTCTTAAAAGATGATTCTGCACATGGAGACTATTCACAGGATGAAACATTGTTTTAAGAATGTGTGTTTAGTCAACGTTGGTTAGTGATGACAGTTGGTTAGAGATGACAGTAAGTAAGTTATGGATATCAACATGTTAGTAAGTACACTAAGTATGTAAGTATATGTAAGAATTATCCTGCGTGATAGAATCTTGATCAAGTGGGAGTGTTAGAAAAGTAGATTAAGGTCATGTTAGGCTTAGGGCACTTCAATTAGTTTTAGATAATGTGAAGAGTCGTGGGTCCTGAAACGTCACGTTCAATCAGAACGTCGTCTCTCTCTCTCACGCATCTATGTAGAGGCAAGGCCTCATTCGCTTATCATTCAATATAGTATGTAGTTTAGTAAGTGCATTCTCTCGCTCTCTCTAATTTGTGTGCAATGCTCTCTCTTTCTCTATTCCGCTACTATGATCTATGATTATATCATCATGTTAGGCTTAGGGCACTTCAATTAGTTTTAGATAATGTGACGAGTCGTGGGTCCTGAAACGTCACGTTCAATCAGAACGCCGTCTCTCTCTCACGCATCTATGTAGAGGCAAGGCCTCATTCGCTTATCATTCAATATAGTATGTAGTTTAGTAAGTGCATACTCTTGCTCTCTCTAATTTGTGTGCAATGCTCTCTCTTTCTCTATTCCACTACTATGATCTGTGATTATATCATGGTATCAGAGCCAGTGGGGGGAGGTAATTTTGACTGTGCTTGCTTGAGTGGGGGTGTTGTAGGGCTGTGTTGTCAAGCGACGCACAGTTTGCCTGCATGTCTATGCAACTGCCTGCGTGCGTTGGGGTCCTCAAGAATTGTCCCATAAGTTGTTCGGGTCATTGGTTCCTCCTGCTTATAAACGGTTGTTGCACATTGACTCCTATCCCCTGGTACCAATTTTGGGGATGAGGGGTCTGCGGGTGGCTAGGCGGTTGGGGGTGAGATCCCAACATGCGGCCCACACGTGTGCATGTGCCCAGTGGGCCAAGTTTTGAAGAGAGATAAGTTCAAATATGCATCAAGATATAAAAGACACTTCAAGTTTTAAATATACAAATTTATGGTCTTCTACATATTAAGACTTGCTTGATTGTTCTTTTCACTTCCTGGCATGATTTGGTTGAGAGTTTGTAGTACCAAAAATTTTGCAGCCTGATTTCAGCCTAAATCGGATCCAACTCGCTATATGTATTTAAATTGTAACCCCTTATCCCTCTTGCAAACAGGTGATTTTTAGCCTTGATCCCACTTGCAAACAGGTGATTTTTCAGCCTTTGTGAAAGACAAAAGGCAGAGTGGAAATATGTTTCAATTCAGCTTGTTAGTTACCCTACATACTGCCCTGAAGGCCCGTTGATCACTAAGAGGGTGAACTTTAAATTAAAAGCCCTGAAATTGCATCATAGAGTACTAAAAGTTAATTGCATGTTGGACACTCACTGAATATACAGCTTCCTTTCTTGCATTGAGTTAGCAGCTGCAGCTGAGGATCAACGTCAATTTCAACAATTGGCGTGATCGTTTTGGGGAGCATAGATCGGGGCCATATTTTATGGGCCGTTTGCTTATAAAGCATTGATGCTAATTTCAGCATTTGGATTTGGACCATGTTGGTGTTTACTGGGTTGGATTCTGAATTTGTCAAGCTGCGTGGAATTTCCATCCAATTGATTTTCCAACATGCTTGCCAAGTACTCCTGAGATGTGTAGGGACGGAATTGAGCTGGCTGTTTCTGTGTCACAAGCTGAGGTGCTGGTTGAAATGTGAAATTCATATGAGGGAACTGCGAGTAAACCACTGACATTCTGAATTTTTCACTGTTCACCACCGCTCTGTGGATCGCACTTGTATAGTAGCCATTGCTTATCACCTGCAACCCAAGTATAGAATCCGATCAACTTCATAGCTTTTGAAAAACAAAACAAGCATATTCAATTTTGTACATTCATGCCTTTTATCAGTTGTTTCAACACATGGTTGATCAACAGTACTCTGATGGTGCCTAGCTAGCATATTCTGGCAGAATTATATCAAAGATGAGTAGACAATGAGCGTTATATATATGATATAGCACTCTACATTGTATGGACCTCTAAAGTATCCCCCACGTTGCAAAAAAAGGAACCCGGTTTGGGCTTTATGGCAATCCACTTGCGGTTCTTAAGAATTTGCAACCCGCCCACATCGTTCTGATGCAGAATCGTGAGAGCGTGAGGATCTGAGTGAGCTCCGAAACCCATTGTTTGCGAGGGCAGATCGCAGGTCGGATAGTAATTAACGCGCAGTCCTGAAAGGAATCCATCTTTGCAAAAGACACGCATAAACTCCGAAGGGTCAAGTCCAAGTTGTGAAGTTAAATTCATTAAAAGACTCGAGTGAATCTGTTCAACAGCTGCAATGTAGTCATCCGCAACAGAACTGCAAGGCAAAGTGTCTCAACAAATTTATAGGCTCGATTATCAAATTAAAATACAAGAAATTGTATATATGAAGTAACGGTTAATGAATCATGAGACTGCAAATGAAGCAAACTAGATCCTGAAACGAGGAAAGACAACTGCAAACATAAGTGTAGCAACCAATGCAGATGCAGGGCCAACGTAATCTACCTGAATCCTTCGTTACCCTCTGGCCAAAGCTTAGCTATGATTTCTCGCCTGTCGTGTTGATTCAGAGGTAGACGAAGGTATTCAGAATATTGCACCTTGTTGGGATTGTTCGCAGTTTGTTTCGCGGTGTACCCAAAAAAAGGGCCTGTTATATTTACAAAAGACATAGCGGCATTCTCCTTAGACACGGGAGGAAGACAAAACGCAAGGCAGGCTTGTTGTTCAAAGTCCCTGATCAAACCGAGGGGTACGCCATGATTAACCACGCGGAAACACCCCCACTCTTTGGCCCCATCAACCAGCTTCTGTCTTTCACCTTCACTGCCCTGGCTGAGGCGTCCCAGGTCAATATTAGGCAATTCATCCTCAGCTTCAAACTGATCATAAGCAAGTCTGGGCTGATCCTTTTCCGGCCACACGTAGTCTTTCAGCTGCAACGAACCACTGAGAATTGCAGCGAGCTTACGATCTGCAGACGGGACGCCATCTCTGAGAGAAAGACATTCAGATGCAGGTAGTGGGTTGACAGGCAATCCACGAGAGCAGCTTATAGAGGAGTCGTCTAGCATCTGAGACTGAGCTCCATCGATAGAGGGGATAGCTACAGTGGGTGACTGCGTCGGTGGCTGAGCTCCATTACTAAAGACTATATCTGCAGAAGCCATAGCTGTAGAGGAAGAGAGCATGTGTGCTTGAGCTCTATGGGTAGAAGCCATAGCTAGGGAGGAGGAGCTCCATCATCAGATACCATAGATGCAGAGAAGGATAGAGACTGATATCAAATTTCAATATATGTATTTATGTAGTTCTAGTATGTCTAATTATGAAGGACACATTATGTGTATATGGAATCACATTGCTAGAATATATGGGCTCTATAGATGCCCTCTTGTTGCCTCAAGAAGGTGACAAAGAGCCTCATTTTACAGTCCAACAATGGAATCACATTGCTAGAATATATGGGCTCAATAGATGCCCTCTTGTTGCCTCCCCTCCCCCCTCCTTGTTTCCCTTTTTATATGTAAATCACCAAAATAGAATTATCTACAAAAATACACAAGCTTAAGCCAAGAACTTGCAATTTTTTGCAAGAAAGTACATGTGGTGCCCAATTTAAAAGGAAGTCAATCAAAAGGATTTTGACTCTAGAGGTTTAGATGTTGAAGAAGAGCATTTTTCTAGCATCTCTTAAACACCATAATCAACAATCAAAGTCTGAGATAAGTTCAAATATGCATCAAGATATAACAGACTCTTCAAGTTTTAAATATACAGATTTATGGTCTTCTTAGTCTATTAAGCCTTGCTTGATTTCTCCTCAAAGATTTGGAGTTTTTTATAGTTGACCCTCATGCTTATCAATCTTTTTTAATGTCTTGAACCAGATAGCATGGTCAAACCAAATAATGGAAGAGCTATTTTTGCATTTTTCACCGCATCTACACTTGTTGAAAAAGTCTTTTCCAGTTTTAAATTCTGGCTTGGTCTAGGTTTAATCTATTGAAGCCAGTCTCAAAGTGTCCTCTAGTTCTGGCCCAGGTTTGCTCAAAGAGGCATCAAGAGGGTTCGAATTTGTTCATGCGAATAATACTCTCAAAAGAAACGGGGGTCTCAAGTGAAAGGTTCTTATGTAGTCCGACCAATCTGCAAACTTGTATTTTTTTTTTTTCTGTCAAATGAGTCTCTTGACAAAGCAAGACTGAAATCTTTTAAAGCATTTATTCATAATCCAACAAGGTAAAGTATAGCTGAAAAGTAAAATACAGTACTATAAAGCACCATAAATCATAACCACTTTCAAGACGTCCAGCTGATATCTGCCACCATTCCACAAAAAAAAACCGCTCAAGTTAGTTTAATGAGGAAGACAGGTGTCATGGCTGAACGTCAGTTGTTATTCATGTCCAAAAGAAGTTATACTACTTGACAGCTTAAATTAGCAAATTAAATCATAGTCCAGTCTTCCCAAACAAGCAATATCTTAGTGATAGGCCAAGTCGTTATGTTACCGAATCAGGGCGAGTGCCATGCTGATCAGTTTACGAGCAATTGGTCCATATCAGTTCTTTTTCAGTCATAAAAGAGTATGAAGAGTTTTAATCGTTTACGTTTTTCTTAGCCAAAAGACTTGGTGTGGACACATGTGCTGGTGTGGACACGTGTGCTAATGTTAGAGCAAATCCATGCTATGCTAACCCAAGTGACCCTTATAGAGCAAGGTACGTCACGCACTACTGTCCATACTCCTAAGCATATCCATGCTTTCCAGTTGTATCTCACCAAAGGTATAAAGTAACCCTAAAAAGGGTAAGGTTAAATATACCATGATTGTTATACATGAATCACATAAGCCATGATATAAGGACACTGCATCCGAAAGATATGATTAAGTTTTAGTAAGAAATTGTCTAAGATCGTATTATTGGAGTCCTTATTGTTCGGTTTTTTGACAAGGATTTTATTTCAAAGCAAGTTCATTCATTTTGCATAGAAAAATTAAATGTGGCCTTATGTCATTTCTTTTTCTAGAAAATGGAAAAAGAAATCAAAAGAGAAAATGTGTAGAAGAGTGATATATATTAAAGCTATATAGAACTAAACATATCGTGCTTGCTTAAGTTGTGTAGGGTTTTTGTACACTATGAAAACGTACCTGAATGGTTGTAGACGTGGCTTCTTGAGACGCTGTCATTGTTATTTATACAAGAGGATTTTTTCTCTTTGTATCATAGAAAACCAAAAGATTTTTTTTTTTAGCACACAACTGCTTTTAAAGAGTTATAGAAAAAATGTTTATAAGAAGTATTCGGAGTGTGCTAGAGAAATTAGGTTGGTACCATACCTTTCTTTTTTGAGGTAGATAGTGTTTGGTTCGGCGAACGTGAGCCAAACCGTAGATAGACGAGGCCGGAGCAATAAGATGATGCTACATTATAAGATGTTGACACTTTAGTAACGTGAGACAGAAGGTATGTGAAAACGATTAAGAGTATCATTATACTTCGAGATCAAAAAATACTAGCCTTGAGCCATAACGTATCCATTCATCCATCGCTGGATAGAAAAGGATATTTGCATAGAAAGTATCAAAGAGGATAGCTTATGTTTGTAGTTCATCGCTGGACAACAAGCCATGATCACTTACAAACTTTTAGTAGACCATGCTTTAATATGCCCAAGATAATGATGGATACAAAACTTAGAGCTTTTTTTCCTTCTGGGAACCGTTCCTGTTTAGGAACGCTCCCGTTCCCAAATAAGAATGGAACCGCACCAAAAACAAAACCCATTCCTAAGCATCTTTCCAATCTCAGAGGCAATTCAATTAGTGATTCTATTGCATAACGCTACATATCAATACTTACTCAGCTCTTTTACTAAAAAAGCTCACCTGTGTATTATTTTTGTACAATTAGGTTGAAAAACTGAATGACATTGGAATAGGGTTAAGTATGGCGCATCAAGGGAATACATACATGGCAGGCATAAGTGGTATTCAATCCCAGGAAAAATAGAAAAATTAAACGTGCAAGTACATGGAGAAACAAGTCCCACATTTAAGTGTTAAGAAGACTACATGGGTGAATGTACTAATTCTTAATCTAAGAGAATATCTATTTGTGAAACTAGAATATATCCAATTGGGAAGTCAGTGATATCATAAGGTAAATATACATGCACCCAAAAAATTCATAGGATCTATATCAAAATGATAATATAGAATTCCATAAACAGAAAATCTTAGCCGACCAACATTGCTTATGTCTCATCAATACCCAAGGATAAGTTGCTAACTGGGTTTTGAAAGAATTCGGATTCTCTTGGGTAGACCCAATGTTGCCTAAGAATCAAACGAAAATCACAAAGAAGCAAAACAAAATGTTCAGATACTTTTATGTGTACAAAGGCTAAGGCTAATCACTTTTTCCATGATTCATCATAAGTAGCCTTCATTTTTTGAAGAGCTAATGCATAAGCAAAAGTAATGCATCCGGAACGTACACGTTTTTTTTTATATATATAAAGAAAGGGGCACCTGCAGGCTGCTGGCCGCATCTGCCGCATCTTCCTTCTTTGTGAGGGACGCATCTTGATATGCAAGAAATGAGTAAAGTTCTTTTGAAAATCTTCTTCTGTCGGTTTATCTAATCATAATCAAAAGCCCAGTTCACCACAGTGAGGAATCCTTAGTCGTCCTCTTTTGGTTCCCTGTGATTGATGTGGGTAATCCGTTATCATGCTAGTGTGGCACCGCTCCTACCCAATTTCTTGAATTTCCTTTTCACGTATTATGCGCATGATGAACGAATTCAAACATAGCATAAAGAGCATCCGAAAGTAGCAATAAGTGTCAATAAATTGATGATTTTACAACAAAGGAAGCACGGAACTGGATGGTTGTCAATCGAGCATGTCTGGATGGTTGTCTCAATTGCACATGTCTATCCCTCCATGGTTGTCATCCTGAAAACCATGTCAGGTGATGGCATTGTGTGCAGTCATGGCGCGTTTCTGGATGGTTATCAACCGATCATATCTCCACTCAGTATTGCTGGTTTTTCTTTGTTAAAAAAAAATACGTTGTCAGGTTCCGGAACGGAACGCGTTCTGGAACGCAACTTAAAAACCTACATGTCTCTTCGTTGTGTATTTTTGTTTGTGAGTAGACTGTTAGGTTTTCACTTTGTAGTCCATAGCTTTGCGTATCTATCTTGAACTCTAGCTAATAACTATAAAGTGAACTATCATAAGCAAGTTGTTTTTGTTGGCGATATGCCCACAACATCCCATGATGAACGACATCAAGACTTGCCAGAAGTAGCCGTCAGCGTACCAATAAGTAGACACAAAGGACAATACAGTGCAGTGATTATCCATGTTCAATGTTGATTACATTGTATCTATTATCTTAATCAATCATTCACAACACTAGTAGTGTACTAACAAACTCATAGTGCACTCAATAATAACATATAACTAAATAAGCTCAAGTGCCATACGATGATATAAATTGATGGTCCAATCCTTTCAAATGAAGGAATTTGGTGGATGTGGATCACATGCCTGCACAGAGACACTGGCAGTTGTTATGTCTCTCTGATCATTCTCATTGTCCCTTATGACAATGCAAGCTTTGTGTTCTCTCTCACCTTGTGAATGAATGGTCAGTGCTCTAATGTTTAGCATGGAATTAGAATAGGCTATGTCTAAGGCTGCTACCATCTAGCATGTAGTAAGATTCCTTTTATAGAGAGGAAAAAAGTGAAATAATTGAGAAAAAGATTGTTTGCTTGCTGTATTTTGTGAGGGGAGCATGCACATTGTAAAGAATATATTGTTCTTTTCACTTGCTGGCGTGATTTGGTTGAGAGTTTGTAGTACCAAAAATTTTGCAGCCTGATTTCAGCCTAAATCAGAGGTAGCTCGCTATATGTATTAGTTCGTAACCTTTTGATCCCTCTTGAAAACAGGTCATTTTTCAGTCTTTGTTGAAAACAAAAGGCGGAGTGGAAAGATGTTTCAATTCAGTCTTGTTAGTTACCCTACATACGGCCCTGAAGGCCCATTAATCACCAAAAGGGTGAACTTTTAATTAAAAGCCCTGAAATTGCATCATAGAGTACTAAAAGTTAATTGCATGTTGGACACTCACTGAATATACAGCTTCCTTTCTTGCATTGAGTTAGTAGCTGCAGCTGAGGATCAATGTGGAAAGACAGTGCTGAAACCTCTCAAATGAAGTGTGTGAAGGCAGCCAGCTCACCATGAAGGATGATTGACACTTGAAGGATCTCAGCTAGGGCAGATGTGAAGATCTGTTTACTCGGTAAAGGCATGTCATGTTCAATTGTGGAGAACCTACGATGCGAGGAGGGAGTCCAAACGTAAGGGAAAATACTTTCTGTTGAAGGTTGTGGCAGCTCTATGTGAGAAACTTCATGCTGAAGTTTCTTCCTTTATAATTACAATTCAAAGTTTTTAAATGTTCCCTTGAAGATTTTTAGAACATTCAAGGGCAGTAAAGGTTTGCGGTATCTGAAAATGAAGTTTGAGCTCTGAATTTTTTTGTAAATGTGAAGTCCAACCCTTCAAAACCAGCCTTCAACCATTTGGTAAATTCTGGTCCAACATTTATTTGAATTCTTGTGCCTAAATTTTACAACCTTTAATCATTTTTTTGTGGACCAAAGGTATACATCCAAATGACAATATGGCATGTGGCAAACATGATGAGCAGCTCTAATATTTCCAGCAAGTTGTTTTGTGATATTTTAATGTCATTGCTTGTGATAACGTTACCAAGTTATTCTAAAGGCATAGGTGCGTGTGAAGGTGTTAATTGTTTCGAGGGAGCGACTGGATAAATCAAATTTTGTGTGGATTATTAAAGTACAGTAAGAATGGAATTCCAATAAATGTGGAACAATTTTGAATGATGCAACTGGTCAAGCTTTTGTGAATCAGAAGAATTTTACATCCACGTGGAGTAATTTCCAAGACAGTAAGTGGTTCAAAATTATGTGCAATGCGAATGAGGATGTGATGATGCACCTCTTTATTGTAGAAAGAACTCTCTAGTGATTTTTTCCTGTGCACAAGTGATATCTTCTACAAGGTTGAAGTCTGAGGGGATTGTTGGAAGTTTTCTGTTCTTAGTCCCCAAGGTTCAGGAGATTTTTGGAGAATTCCCATTCTCAATTCCAGCCTAAAAGACAAACTCCTTCATTGCAAGAGAGTCCTTATTCAGCCTATTACAGACTTTGCAGACGCACTTGCAAATGTAGGAGCAGATTGTTCTTTGCATAGATCTTGGATGTTTTTCTAGCAATCTGCTTGTTGTTAATCAAGCATGTTTGTTCAAGGGAGGTCATAAAGAAGTAATTGATATGTGAATGTTCCTGAAATGACTATAATTTGTGCAAGCTGCAAACCAAACTGGAAGAACATGAAACTAAAGCCAATAGAGATGAGACATCAAATCTTTCCCAACATAAAAAGAATGGGGGTGACCAAGGACTATAAGCCAATGACGGAGACTCGATGCAAACTGGGTCCATACCAAATAGAAAGACCCACGGAGTCACATACCAGGTACCTCACCTATTTGCCTTACGACAATGTTCGAATTGGCGGTTCGAATCGGCCAATTCGACCGGTTTGAACCGGTTCGAACCGGCCAGGTGAGGTTCGAATTGGCCGATTCGAACATTTTTTTTGTTTTTAGGGCCATTTTAAAAAAAAATACTCTGTAACCGATTCGAACAGGTTTCCGATTCGAATCGGCCCGATTCGAACCGCGATTCCTTGTTGGAATTCGTGAAACATTGACCCTTACATGCACCTACAGAAGTATATTTCTACTAAACTACACAAATTTGCCAGAATTACATACAAGTAAAGGTTCCTCCATGATTGTCTCATCTCGTACATGTTAAGTCATGTGCAAAGAGTATGTTTGCCACATAGAGCATCATGTCTATGCACTTTTAGCAATCATTGAAAATTATGCAACATTTTAATCTCCAAAGACTAATATAGGCAGTCAGCAATTGAGAAAGCTTTCAACAGAAATTGGACCTTGATATTTGAGCCACAAAGTTAAGATAAGACAAACAAGATCAGCACAGTTTTTTATGGAACAAACAGATGTGGAAAAGACAGCTTTCCATGTACAGCACTTTCATCCCGGGTAGCCAACTGATTTGCAAATTGCAGCTGCCTTGATGCTATCTCAGCTGAAGAAATGGACTAACTGGATAAACAAACCACCCACTGTTGAGCAGATATTTCATTCTTATCTTCCAGGTTCAGTGAGATCCAGCATCAACTCGCAGATCAAGAAGTAATCTGATTATAATGTATTGCTGATTCAACAAGGCAAAAAAACGGGAATAGATAAGCGCGCTCGAGACAGCCATCCAGTAGATAGTCCGTATGCACGGGCCGGGCCTGTTTTTTTTATATTTGAAAAAAGAAAAAACGTTGCGACCCAGTACATTTCGGAACGTACTGTACGTTTCCGGCCCAAAAGGGTCGGAACGAGTTTCTAAGTTCTGAATGCACACCACAGTAAACTTGAAGCTTTCTCAATATCTTTCAGAAGGCTTCTGCAATTTAAAAAGCTACATGTCTCTTCGTTGTGTATTTTTGTTTGTGAGTAGACTGTCAGGTTTTGTCCATAGCTTTGCGTATCTATCTTGAACTCTAGCTAATAACCATAAAGTGAACTATTATAAGCAAGTTGTTTCTGGTTGTGGCTCTCATTAGATAGTGCAGCTCAGAGGCACCTGCAATGCCTCTGGTGCACAGGTCCCACACCATCCAAGGGGAGAGATGTATTTTTTTTTCCGTTAACTCCATCCACCACCCTTGGATGGAGTGAGGCCAGCAGTGCAGGTGCCCATGGAGTGCACTACTTAAGCATTCCCGTTGTTTTTGCTGGAGATATGCCCATAACATCCCATGATGAACGACATCAAGACTTGGCAGAAGTAGTCGTCAGGGTACCAATCAGAAGACACAAAGGACAATACAGCGCAAGCCTCAGAAATACCAGGGATATACCACTACCAGGGCATATTTGCCCATTTTACCTTGTGCTCGGGTATCAAATCAGGGTATAGAATTTTATTCATATAGGCATTAAATAAGACATGAATGCGTTAACTTTTCATTAATTATGGTACGCATGCCCGTCAACCATGTATGCATGCCCGTCAACCCTTCAAAAAATAAAAATTTCTAATGTCTTCCTTTTCATTTTCACAGCTCACACTCTCTTGTTCATCGCTCCTCCATGCTTGCACTCCTGCTCCATCGCTCCATGCTCGCGCTCCTCTTGTGCCACTCCATGCTCGCTCCTTATGTTGCATTAGCTCTTGTTGCATTCGCTCCTCTTGTTCTGGTCCATGCTGCTCTGCTCCCCTCTTGTTTTGCTCCATGCTGCGCTCTGCTCTCATCTCCTCTTGTTCTGCTCCATGCTTCTCTCTGCTCTCATCTCATTAGTATAGCTATTTTTTTTATGTTTTTTGTTTTTTCTTGGTGAGCTGTGTGCAGGTATGCAGTGTGCAGGATGCGGTGGAATCAGATAAGCACTAAGAACTAAGAACGTAGTGCAGCTCCATTGGTACATGCACGACCATCTTTCAGTGGGCCAGCTCCATCTGCCATACCTGTTATAGCCTACAATGCAAGCGAGTTGCAGAATGAAATAAGAATCTCTTTTCTGAGAAGCTTTTTCGTTTTTACTTTTTACTTGCAAAGTTACGACTCAGAGTCTCAGATCTCAGACTCTCACAGCCAGGCACAGCCAGCCCAGGCAGATTTAATGAGACTAAGGCTTTTTGTGTGCAGTTAAATGCTACCTGAGGTGCTTGCTTGTCAAAGGCTACCTGCACCTGGGTCCTATACCTAGACTCCAGGAGGTATGTGCAATCTTTGTGCGAGAGTGTAAGCATGAATGATAAATCTTATATATTATGCACTGTTTTACATATTGTTCGTGTAATATCCAGGCTTCTAGCAGCCCTTCACGGTTTTCGCATGAGTGTGTGAGCAGTGAGCACTGAGCACTGGGGTCCATGAGTCTTATGGAATGTGCATTGTGTTAGTCTGTGTTACCTCAGTTTGAGGCTTGTGGTTAGGCTCTGAAAAGAAGCTCGTCCTGTCATGTAGCTAGCTCCAACCATGCTATGTGGCAGTAACGTACAATGAAGGAAACAGTATTCAAGACTTAAAGGGTACATCAAATTAGTGTGAATCTGATGAAATACTTATAATGAAGTTATGAATAACTTCCCCATTGGACCATGCAAGCAACATGCCAGATGAGTTCAAAGTTCGAACATATTTCATGCTAGCACAGCAGTCTCCTCTATGCAGAGTCTGCAACATTTAAGACTATCTTTTTCTTTGAAGAGTTTTGAGGTTTGTGCCCATAGAATAAAGAAATTAATCAAAAACATATCAGTGAGAGAATAATACGTCAATTACTCGTTGTATTTGCTAGTGCTCACTGCTCACTGCTAGCAATTTTTACTGTCGAACAGCCTGGGAGGTGTAAAGGGTCTTCTGAGCTCTCATCATCTTGCTCTTGCTTTCTACATTGGAAAATCATGGCACGATCGTTGCTTGTCTCCTCCGGAATCTCCAGGCTTTGGAAGAGCTCAAAGCACTTATTCTTTTGTCTTTAGAGATGAGTTCGTTGATAGTTTAAACGAATGTTTCTTGCATGCTGGAAAATATCATTGTTGCGGCAGAGGTATGAATGAATTGGATCCTTTCAACGAGCTGTTTCATGGATATTTTTGGAGTTTTTGAGCCAAAAAATGGGAACAGATCTGATAATGAAAATTTGTTATCGTTAACAGCTGTATTGAAGGACTCAATGAATTTTCAATTTTAAGATATTTTGAAGGATTTAATAAATGCTATTTTCACCTGAACCCAGTGCAGCAGTTTTTGTTTACAGTTTTGCATCATCTCATTCCTTGAGTGAGAAGATAAGCAGCTCTTTGAAGCGTGTGATATAAACCGTGTGCCCGTTTCCCAGTCTATCTATTGTTTGCCACTGAAGAGCTGAATCAATAATGTAATACCTCAACAAGGAACATATAAAGAACAACCAAAAAATGTAGACACGTTTGGAACCCAGCGTAAACTGTTATTTGATAAAGATGGAGATTGTTACCAACGGTTTGATGGTTTATATGAGTTAGTAACTCTTTAGGTACTTTGAGAGTTCTGGTTAACTTGCAACACTTTAATTTCTTGTGATCAGTTCATTTCGATCATAAGAGTTGCAATTATATCAACTTATTTTCATGCTTGACCTGCTTGGCTCTCTGGACTATTGCTTTTTGAACAGTTTTAGGTATGACAGGCTCAAGTCACTTCATGAAATTCTATGCAGTGGTACACAAAGGTCTAGTCTATTCATAACCATTTTGTACGATAGAGTTGATGCCAATCATTTAACACGATTGGTTTGATTGTATTGATGTAGACAATTGCAGTTGTAGCAGTTCCAGAGGGAGTCGTACAACTTGGATCGACACAAAAGGTATGTGTTATAGAGGATTCAACATATCAATATGTTTTGTGACTCTTGTGCAAGAGATTATATTCCTTTAAATGACGTGGAAGAATGTACTTTTGCTTCAGAGTAGCCAGGTTTGTGTGGTCAGTAAGAGTGCTAAAGGACCCATAAGACATGGACTAAATAATAAGCAGTTGATATCAATTGGATCTTTTTTGGTGCAGAGTTAGTTGCAGCGGTTGGTAAAAAAAATATTTAGCCCAATGGTTAAATAATGTCAAATGACAATTTGTTTTTTTGATCATAATAGAAGATTTATGCTTCTAGAGATTCCTTACATTTCTGTAAAATGTTCATAAATGTTTTCCTTTTCTCTTCTTTGGAATTCTGAAGATGAGCTGCAAACTTTTCACTATCATAGGTGATCATGGAACAAAAATTACTAGTCTACTTAATACTTGTGTCTCATGCATTTTGTTTGCACAAACCGTCTAAATTTGTGAAACAAGTAAAAATCAGGTCTCTTATTATGGCTTGCAGGGAACTTCAATCACATATTTATTACAAAAAATGCATCAAACTTAAGTGCTATGGGAGAAATTATCACGAGATCTTATTTAAAGCCTTCTATTAGTTGCATGGGTGAAAGTGAGACTGACAATATGCTACCTGCATTTGGCTCCTTGTTGAAGTTTAGTGTCCTTGAGATATGGCATTTCTTGTCTAAAACACGTTCCAATTGTAGTGAAACTAGTACAGATTCCTCCAATTTTGTAATGAAGTTCACAAGTACAATGTGCTACACTAATCATCCCAAAGAAGGCCTTCCGATACGCTTGATTCCTCTGTTTTACTTCATGCTTAAGCACCCCAGAATTTACTTGAATTGAGCTACCTTCCATTCTATATGACAAATGGATTTGCTTTAAAGCTTAAAGAGGTATTGTGCTGATGATGTCCCTGGTGGTGGCTTCAACTTGTACTTGTGTTTTTAGTTTTTAAACATGTTACCAAATTCAACTCTTTAGAATTTTTTGTGATATATATTTTGATAAGAATATTTTTCTATAGTCAAAATCCAACCACATGATGCTTATGCTAACTAGAGAGCCATTACAATGCCTCTAAAATTATAGTTTGTAGACGTGTCTTGTGCTTCACTTGTATGTCCTCCATGTATTTTGACTTTGTTCACTCTTTGAACAAGCAGTTGGCTTGGAACTTTGGAATCCTAAATCCTGAAGTGCCTGACTTGAGGTTCGCTTTTAGAAGATGTAGGAGAATGCTTATATGTTTGATAGCATTAGCATGATAGCATTTTGAGACAACTTTCATGACTAGGATTATTTGTCTGTCTTTTGTGAAAACAAAAATCTTTTGGGAGCGTAGGTGATGGGGATAAACAACAACTTGGTTCTTCTTCAATGAGCTTGAAACAAACGCGACAAGCAAGGAAAGTATTGAAAGAGCTGATTATTGTACTAAAGAATTCAAAGTTGTAAGTTCTAAGAATACCTCGTACACTTAATTTTGATACTTTCAAGTCATAATATGAATCATTATCATTTAATCATCATTGTTGGTTATATGTTGTTGCAGTTTTTTCATAGAACTTTGCAGGTTATTCGAGCTGCAAGAACTTTACGACTATTGTGGTTGATAGACCCTAAACCTGCGAACATTGTGATTGAGAAGACTATCACAATGGTGCAATTGTTGATGGTGATTGGACAAAGAAAGGAAGTCGCAATGGAAGTTGAATCATTGATGAAGTAGAGATGGAAAGAATAGTTTCAGTGTTGGTGTTAAATAGGGCCACTCACACTCATTGACTCTCTCATTGAAGAGGCAGTGTGAACTTATGCTTTTTAGATTATTGAACCATTGTTGCAACTACCTTACAATGGTCAACAAGTATGTGTATTGATGTTGTATTTATAGATTTGACTTTCGACTACCTTTGTCTATTTTGTGTTTTGTCTTTTTATAAGGCCAGTTAATACCCATTTTCTCGCGTGCATTTCTTTCTCCCGTGTCTTTGTTTTACTTCGATATCGATCGCCTTTGCTTTACGCCGCCCTCCCTCCATCTAAAGACCCAGCATACGACTTCATTCATTTTGTGTCGATGGTGAGGATCGAGTACATGTATCTCACGCGCTCGAGCATTTTGTGTCGATGGTGAGTAGATGCATCTGTTGTAAGCTGGTGAGTATCGGGCAGAGCGAGAGGTTTCAAGTTTCACCCTGAAGGAGTAACTTGTCGGAGAAGGATTTTTCTGTCAATGTGTCCAACAACTCCTCCATACCAAGTTATATTATTACAAAAGCGTAATGCAGATGATATGTTCTTTTGATATATAACAATTCCAGCTATGTCAAAAAGTTGCAAACGGCATCATGGATCGCAAAATCTCCTTGGAAAATGTCCCTTGTGGGCACAGCGCCGAGGAGCTCATGGCGTCTCTTGTGAATCATAACATGTCCCCAGAACGAAATAAAGGTGTATCTGCTTGTGTGCTCACAAGCAGCCCCTATGCCTTCCAATAATACACAACAATACCACAGGAACAGTAGCATATGATTTGCCCAAAGACAACAAGCCGATCAAACCTCAATCGCAAGGAGAAGCGACGATCTCTTTCTCTCTCTCTCTCTATGCGCCTCCGCCATAGCTCTATATTACGCGTTCTCTATCGATGGTGAGAGAGTTCGGACATATGGATCGTTTGTATGCATGTAAAGGTTTTGGATTCATCCGGAAGGACGAGAGTGAAAAAATATCAAACTTGTATAGGGCCTCTCTCTCTCTCTCTCTCTCTCTCACACACACACATCTTCAGCGCAAAATAAAATGTGATATTTCGTCCATGAACTGATATGAGAGAGAGCATCATGAAGACTCTCATTTCAATATTACGTTCTCTATTCTTTCTCTCTCTCACGCGTTCTGTATTCTGTATTCTCTATCTCAGCGCTCACGAGTTTTGTGTAGATGGTGAGGATCGGGCAGATGCTTCGCTTGTATGCTCTCTTTTCCTCTCCTATTCTCTCTCTCTTTTCTTTGATGTTCTCTCCTCGGATACCTCCAATGTCGTTGCATCGAGGCATGAGCGCTCGCCGCTTGGGTAGATTGGATTACGCATGAAGGCATTGTCTTCGTACTACACCTATGGCAAATCTCATGGATCAAAAAGGCACAACGCATAGGGCTGTCTCCGCCACCCTGGGGTGTCATGAAAGAAGCCAGCTAGAAGCGTTCCCCCTCATGCGCATACAACGATAGCAACTGTCGCGGCTTAGGTTATTGCCTAGCAAAGACTCAAATGAAAGCTACAAGCCAAGCCATCTGAGGAGATCGCATCAACCATTAAATCTTTTTAGAATGAAGCTACACATGAGGTGCCGATCTTCTTCCTACCGTCCCTTTCAAAATTGTTTTCACCTTCTTTCTACAATTGCTCAAACGTGAGCTCTGGCGATGGTTCTCAACAGAAGAAGCAGAAACCTTTAAGAAAGGTGACTCAAAATGTGATTTAAATGGCTTTTTGGACTCCATAACGGGGATACACATTTCTCAAAATGTAATTTGAATGGCTTTTTGGACTCCATAACCGGGATACGTTTATGGGTGAGGAAAATAGAGTAATGGACGAATTGATAGTAGTCGATGAGCTGGGTTTGTGCTCACTCTGACATCTGACAAACGAAGAGTATGGGATCGATTTTTCGAGGATGGAATCTTTCATAGAATCAACGGAAACTTCCGAGGGCGAAGTAGGAGACGCATACAAAGCGCTCGATGGATCTTTGAGGGACTGAAGTATGATCGTGATCTCAACTAATATCATATATAGTAGTCATGCTCATGAATTATTAGTGTCTCCATTGAGGACACATATCTGATACACACTGTAGGTAAACTCTGAATCAGATTACACATGCAGAACAATATACAGCTATGGCGTCTATCACAATTGCAAGCAATGCCTTCCTTTTATCCTCCGTTGCTTTTTCAACTGTTGCTGGCTGTCCCCTCTCCTCTGCTACTTCTCATTCCAAAACCCGAACTCTGTCAGAATACGCGGCCTGGATGGCCTTGCAAAGTTGTAGTTGCAAAATTGTGAGTTTCAACGTCTTCTGCTGAGATCAAACACGTCATAACAGAAGAAGATGAATTGACGTTATCTCTCAGCTGTTCTGCCATTTCAGAAGAAAGATTTGCCAGATCATTATCAGCTCTTTTAGGTTGCCTATGATCAGTTTTGAGTGAACCCAGAGTTATCATTGATGGAGATATTATTGATGTTGCACATGTAACACACATCAACTTGAGAACTTATGCGTGTAACAGTGTGATCTAGCTTTAAAGGATAGGTACAGTCTATTTGAAGCACCATCTATTATTGCATGCTGCAGAAAGACGATATGATCTGATGATTGTGAGAGGTCAAAGCTCAAGTGCCTGTGAGCCTCTCTATTCCAGCCAAAACGTAATATGCAAATTAAAGAGAGCAGGCTTCTTGCATCCAAGCGCACTCACTGAACTCCCACAATTTATCATCAATTCAACAATTGAGAGCAAAAATTTGCGAGAGAGGCTGGAGATGGAGGGTGAAATGGGTACCTAGTAAGGCAAAACAAGCGTGCATCTGCAGCACTACGTTGGCTTTGGAAGATCATATGCTCACCAAGCCAAGCCATGATCAGCATCTATTAAAGCCTGAAGAGAAAAAGGAAGATGAGAGAGAGAGAGAGAGAGAGAGAGAGAGATTAACGTCGAATTGAAGAAAAGGTGATGAATTCAGCAAGCAAGCAAGCTGAAGGATGCAACGTTGCAACTTAGGATTTCACATTACAGATTGGGGTGTGGCATTACAAATTAGGGTATTAACGTATTATCCCAAAACCCTAATATGTGTGATTGAAAAGGTTACCCTCCCACAAACTACACATGGCCCTACAAATCAAATTAAATGTGAAAAATACTAATATAAATTTTGAGTACAAGATGTATATATATTAATAAAGAGTTAATCACATCAAAAGGTTATAAACCTTAATTTTAAATTAGGGTTTTAAAAATCCACATCATACTTTTTTTAGTGATGACATGGAACCAACTCTATCTCTCCTTCACGTCCGTCGGGTTTGTCTTGATAACTCCACCGTTTGACCTCACGTCCATCCGTTCCGTCCACCGGGTTTGTATTGATAACTCCACCGTTTGACCTCGTTTTTCTATTTATTTCCATCATACCTAAGCATCAACATTAGTTCATCAATCGATCTCTTTAGATATATCGATTGACCATGGCGGCATCGACCTCGCATGTCTGCCTCTGTGTTCCTGCATTTAGACGAGCTGCTCAGCTTGCTTCGCCTCTGCATTCGTCGTTGGCGTAAGTTTTCCCGACATGTAATTTGTGTTTTCTGGATTCGCAATCAAAATGCAAGGGTCTATGATGTGAAAGCGTTCTTCAGTTTTTATTTCATTTTGTGTTTGATGACGCATTTTTCATATGGTACTCTGAGTAGAGCATTTTTCTGTCGACCTATTTTTCCGTCAATTTTACGACTCTGTGCCATCTATAGATTACGTGACAACAACATCCAAGATTCTCTGCTATAACAACAAGAAGGCACTAGCTGCAAATATAGTGTAGAAATTTGATATCTTGTTAGTGTTGTCTAGTTATGTGAGAAATATTTTGTAAGTTGTTTATATGCATGCTATAACTCGCTCTAGAATTGTCAAAGATTCAAAGAAGACGTCTACTAAACATTTTTTTAATCAATGTTTAATCTTTTTTACTGTACCTTTATATAATTTATATTGCACAAAGCTTTAATCCTTCAGTTTACCATGCAATTTCCTAGAAATGAAAGGCTGGATTCATTACTCATCAAGCATTGGACTACTTGATAATTAATTGACAACTACTCATTTTGAACATACTTCTTCAACTTACTTGGAAATGAATTTTGCAATCATGACTAGACAAGGAAATGGACAGGGTTGGCAGGATTGGCTGCTTGATCAGTTCATTACATAGACTCATCACCTCCTCCGCTAAGAAAAAAGATGGTTGGTTACAACAATATTGTACTATTACACCCCATTGATAAAAAAAACAACCCAAGCAATTCCAAAAACTATTGGCCTTGAAAAGACATTAATACATATAAATATAATAAAGTTGATTGTCAAATATGAACCATTTAACATTAAATTAAACTCCAAATAAAAGTATTAGAGTCACACATATACCTTGCCAGTTATATCATTTTGAAATTGTATTGGATGAAGTTCCAAGACTAAATTACATGTTTAGTGCATTCTAAACATTACAAAGTTGAAGTCTTCAATTAACATTATGAAAAATACATACAAAATGATAAGAAAAAAACATACAGCATCAATCTCATGTTTTTTGTTTGTTTTAAATATGAAACTTATCTATAAACATGAATCCAATAAGTACAAGTTTCTAATATAGATTCTAAATTTTGGTCTTGTACTTGAAATTATTGGAGTCACCAACATACGAATCATTGCAATGGCGTCACATACACCTTGCCAATTATCTCATACATTTCCTTGTGGAATAATAAATGATTGTATTTAAATATTTAAAAAAGCGGCTTTTTCAATTTGTATTGGATGAAGTTCCAAGATTTGAATACATATTTGGTAGATTCTAGAATATTGAAGCTTAACTTAGATGTAACTATGTATGAGGTTGGCCTTCGTTTCTAGTTCGTTTCTAGTTCTATTCTCCTGCTACATGCATTCTTGTGAGTATGTTGTTATTCATTCATGCAATAATATTTTGATTTGTCAGAAGAATATGTGTGTGTGTGTGTGTGTGTGTGTGTGTGTGTGTGTGTGTGTGTGTGTGTGTGTGTGTGTGTGAGTGTCAAAAATATATCTTTGGACTGTTTATGTGAGCTTCTACAGCCTACTCCTCTTGTTGCTGCAGCAGCAGCTGCAATGAATTACAGTACTATTACTAATAACGAAAGGGAGCTAATGAAAAAGCTTGAAAATTATACATCCGAGCGCATCAAACAGCTACAGCTGCTTCTAAAGCAACGTATTTGAAATTCTTAGAGATCGATCCTATAAGTGCACAATGCACCTCTCAGTTATTAAAAACTATAGAAACTGGTTATTCATCCATCCGTTTGTTTCATGACCTTTGCTACCTTATTATGCATTTTGTTGCTTGAATATGCCTAAGGTTTTAATTTGAATTTCAAAAAGCGCATTCAAAGTCAACATTTTAGTGATTTGGAACTAGCATAGAGAGAGAACGAGAAACTTGTAACATTGCCGACACAGTGGGTTCATATTATCTTGCAACATTACCACATCTTTGAACCATCACCGGGTGAATTTTGAACGCATACCCGGGTTGATGACCGGCTGGTATCAATTTTGTAATACCTGTCCGGTTTATACCAGTCTGGAATGCTCAAAACCTGCTTATGTTGATACTTGGCTGGTATCACAAATTTCGAAAAAATCCTATTACCATGGAACCGGCTGGTATGAAAAATTAGGAAATCGTACAATACCAGGACCCGACTAGTATCATAAATTTAGATACCCGCCCAACACGGATCCAATCCTTTCAAATGAAGGAATTTGGTGCATGTGGATCACATGCGTGCACAGAGACACAGTTATTAGGTCTCTCTGATCATTCTCATTGTCACAATGTGCCTTATGACAATGCAAGCTTTGTGAATGAATAATGGTCAGAGCTCTAATGTTTAGCATGGAATTAGAATAGGCTATGTTTAAGGCTGCTACCATCTAGCATGCAGTGAGATTCCTTTTATAGAGAGGAAAAAAGTGAAATAATTGAGAAAAAACTTGTTTGCTTGCTGTATTTTGTGAGGGGAGCATGCACATTGTAAAGAATATACTGTAAAGAATATATTGTTCTTTTCACTTCCTGGCATGATTTGGTTGAGAGTTTGTAGTACCAAAAATTTTGCAGCCTGATTTCAGCCTAAATCAGATCCAACTCGCTATATGTATTTAATTTGTAACCCCTTATCCCTCTTGCAAACAGGTGATTTTTAGCCTTGATCCGAGTTGCAACCAGGTGATTTTTCAGCCTTCGTGAAAAACAAAAGGCAGAGTGGAAATATGTTTCAATTCAGCTTGTTAGTTACCCTACATACTGCCCTGAAGGCCCGTTGATCACTAAGAGGGTGAACTTTAGATTAAAAGCCCTGAAATTGCATCATAGAGTACTAAAAGTTAATTGCATGTTGGACACTAACTGAATATACAGCTTCCTTTCTTGCATTGAGTTAGCAGCTGCAGCTGAGGATCAATGTCAATTTCAACAATTGGCGTGATCGTTTTGGGGAGCATAGATCGGGGCCATATTTTATGGGCCGTTTGCTTTTAAAGCATTGATGCTAATTTTAACATTTGGATTTGGACCATGTTGGTGTTTACTGGGTTGGATTCTGAATTTGTCAAGCTGCGTGGAATTTCCATCCAATTGATTTTCCAACATGCTTGCCAAGTACTCCTGAGATGTGTAGGGACGGAATTGAGCTGGCTGTTTCTGTGTCACAAGCTGAGGTGCTGGTTGAAATGTGAAATTCATATGAGGGAACTGCGAGTAAACCACTGACATTCTGAATTTTTCACTGTTCACCACCGCTCTGTGGATCGCACTTGTATAGTAGCCATTGCTTATCACCTGCAACCCAAGTATAGAATCCGATCAACTTCATAGCTTTTGAAAAACAAAACAAGCATATTCAATTTTGTACATTCATGCCTTTTATCAGTTGTTTCAACACATGGTTGATCAACTGTATTCTGATAGTGCCTAGCTAGCATATTCTGGCAGAATTATATCAAAGATGAGTAGACAATCAGCGGTATATATATGACATAGCACTCTACATCGTATGGACCTCTAAAGTATCCCCCACGTTGCAAAAAAAGGAACCCGGTTTGGGCTTTATGGCAATCCACTTGCGGTTCTTAAGAATTTGCAACCCGCCCACATCGTTCTGATGCAGAATCGTGAGAGCGTGAGGATCTGAGTGAGCTCCGAAACCCATTGTTTGCGAGGGCAGATCGCAGGTCGGATAGTAATTAACGCGCAGTCCTGAAAGGAATCCATCTTTGCAAAAGACACGCATAAACTCCGAAGGGTCAAGTCCAAGTTGTGAAGTTAAATTCATCAAAAGACTCGAGTGAATCTGTTCAACAGCTGCAATGTAGTCATCCGCAACAGAACTGCAAGGCAAAGTGTCTAAACAAATTTATAGGCTCGATTATCAAAATACAAGAAATTGTATATATGAAGTAACGGTTGATGAATCATGAGACTGCAAATGAAGCAAACTAGATCCTGAAACGAGGAAAGACAACTGCAAACATAAGTGTAGCAACCAATGCAGATGCATGGCCAATGTAATCTACCTGAATCCTTCGTTACCCTCTGGCCAAAGCTTAGCTATGATTTCTCGCCTGTCGTGTTGATTCAGAGGTAGACGAAGGTATTCAGAATATTGCACCTTGTTGGGATTGTTCGCAGTTTGTTTCGCGGTATACCCAAAAAAAGGGCCTGTTACAAAAGACATAGCGGCATTCTCCTTAGACACGGGAGGAAGACAAAACGCAAGGCAGGCTTGTTGTTCAAAGTCCCTGATCAAACCGAGGGGTACGCCATGATTAACCACGCGGAAACACCCCCACTCTTTGGCCCCATCAACCAGCTTCTGTCTTTCACCTTCACTGCCCTGGCTGAGGCGTCCCAGGTCAATAATAGGCAATTCATCCTCAGCTTCAAACTGATCATAAGCAAGTCTGGGCTGATCCTTTTCCGGCCACACGTAGTCTTTCAGCTGCAACGAACCACTGAGAATTGCAGCGAGCTTACGATCTGCAGACGGGGACGCCATCTCTGAGAGAAAGACATTCAGATGCAGGTAGTGGGTTGACAGGCAATCCACGAGAGCAGCTTATAGAGGAGTCGTCTAGCATCTGAGACTGAGCTCCATCGATAGAGGGGATAGCTACAGTGGGTGACTGCGTCGGTGGCTGAGCTCCATTACTAAAGACTATATCTGCAGAAGCCATAGCTGTAGAGGAAGAGAGCATGTGTGCTTGAGCTCTATGGGTAGAAGCCATAGCTAGGGAGGAGGAGCTCCATCATCAGATACCATAGATGCAGAGAAGGATAGAGACTGATATCAAATTTCAATATATGTATTTATGTAGTTCTAGTATGTCTAATTATGAAGGACACATTATGTGTATATGGAATCACATTGCTAGAATATATGGGCTCTATAGATGCCCTCTTGTTGCCTCAAGAAGGTGACAAAGAGCCTCATTTTACAGTCCAACAATGGAATCACATTGCTAGAATATATGGGCTCAATAGATGCCCTCTTGTTGCCTCCCCTCCCCCCTCCTTGTTTCCCTTTTTATATGTAAATCTCAATGTAATATATTGATCATAACTGGTAGTACAAAATGTGTCCACTACATCAACCAATTAGACGAGTCTAATCATGCCATACGTCACCAATTATAGGCCTCAATGAGTCAAAATTATTGAAACTCGCCCTCTATACCATAGATAGTACACAGTGAGTGGTCTACTATCAAGTGGGAAAAATGGTTAAGCGAGTCAATATTTAGACTCACATAGCTTACTAGGAATGGTACTCTTATGCGGAGTATTGTGACGAGAGCGAGTCTCAATATTGCTAATTATGGATCGTTATAGTCCTCTAGAGTTTCAGAACGACGTAAAATCAATTTTTTTTTAATTTTCCTGACAATCTTTTTCGCTTTAGATCTAAACAATTTTTGGGAACTCTCTATCTAAGTAATTTGTATATAGGAGAATACAAAACAAGACATGTGATATGATCCTTCTTGTTGCTATATTAACTTGGATGAGGGATTACAAACCAAATGGCTTATATGATTGTTGCTAATACATTGAATCTATAGCATGATGATTGATTCGACTTGGAAGGCCGTGTATGCCCTATCCTCAGAACTCCTATGAAGTTGGAAAATAATTCATTAACCAGTTTTACCATCCCTTTTTTCTCACGTGTCCTCATTTGTGCAATGGAGTATAGTAGAGCTCCTCACCTCAAGGAGAGTAAAGGAACACCTCACCATCTCCCACCTCTCAAAAGTCACGTCATTGGAACTTGCAAAGTTGAAGTCGCCAAGTGTGGTACATCATGTTCCTATCTTCACCAAAATAGAATTATCTACAAAAATACACAAGCTTAAGCCAAGAACTTGCAATTTTTTGCAAAAAAGTACATGTGGTGCCCAATTTAAAAGGAAGTCAATCAAAAAAAATTTGACTCTAGAGGTTTAGATGTTAAAGAATTGCATTTTTCTAGCATAAGAGGAAAGGTCACCAATATCGCAAATGTCTTGAGATCTCAAGTTGAGAGGCGGTATCCATCAAGGTCATCAATAAAGGCTAGAGGGTGCAGAGATAAAGGAGCGTCAGAATCAAAAGAGGTAGTAACAGCAGGAGCGATATTGTTTTCATTTTTTAGGCACATAAACACTTCTCTATTGTGCGAGTTACAGAACTTTTCCTCTTCTTCGATTTTTTCAACAAAATCATTAAGACGACTATAAAGATTTTCCACTAGGTTCAACGGTTCTTTCTTCTTAATAAACTCGAGATAAATCTTTACCTAGTCAATAGTCTCAAGCAAATCAATAAGGCAAAGAATCTTATCCTCAAGTCCAGTAGAAGAACAAGTAGCCCTATCAGTGTTAATGATAATTTATGTATCTCAACGGCCTTTTTCATATAGCAAATAATAGTTTCAACAAAATGGTTAGGTGGAAGGGGCTCCCCATAACCTAAAGAGGCAGCTTCTTGAAACCATCTTGTGTGGACTAAACCATAAACACAGACCTTTGTTAGCTTATGAATCAGATAAAAGGTAAAGATTTTAGCACTATCCCAACAAAGGAATAGTCGGATTTACACCACCAGGATGCATAGAGAGAGATACAAGAGTGCACTTAGTTTCTCTTGACAAAGCAAGACTGAAATCTTTTAAAGCATTTATTCATAATCCAACAAGGTAAAGTATAGCTGAAAAGTAAAATACTGTACTATAAAGCACCATAAATCATAACCACTTTCAAGACGTCCAGCTGATACCTGCCACCATTCCACAAAACAAAACCGCTCAAGTTAGTTTAATGAGGAAGACAGGTGTCATGGCTGAACGTCAGTTGTTATTCATGTCCAAAAGAAGTTATACTACTTGACAGCTTAAATTAGCCTTAGCCAAAAGACTTGGTGTGGACACATGTGCTGGTGTAGACACGTGTGCTAATGTTAGAGCAAATCCATGCTATTCTAACCCAAGTGACCCTTATAGAGCAAGGTACGCCATGCACTACTATCCATACTCCTGAGCATATCTATGCTTTTCAGTTGTATCTCACCAAAGGTCTAAAGTAACCCTAAAAAGGGTAAGGTTAAATATTACCATGATTGTTATACATGAATCACATAAGCCATGATATAAGGACACTACATCCGAAAGATATGATTAACTTTTAGTAAGAAATTTCCAATGTTTATACTGGGTATTAGGACATATTTGTGCCATTCTAATCCTTTCATATAAATTACGATTCTTACGCATATCCGTATTGTCTAAGATCGTATTATTGGAGTCCCTATTGTTTGGTTTTTTGACAAGGATTTTATTTCAAAGCAAGTTCATTCATTTTGCATAGAAAAATTAAATGTGGCCTTATGTCGTTTCTTTTTCTAGAAAATGGAAAAAGAAAAGAGAAAATGTGTAGAAGAGTGATATATATTAAAGCTATATAGAACTAAGCATACCGTGCTTGCTTAAGCTGCGTAGGATTTTTTTACACTATGAAAACGTACCTGAATGGTTGTAGACGTGGCTTCTTGAGACGTTGTCATTGTTATATATACGAGAGGATTTTTTCTCTTTGTATCATAGAAAACCAAAAGATTTTTTTTTTTAGCACACAACTGCTTTTAAAGAGTTATAGAAAAAATGTTTATAAGAAGTATTCGGAGTGTGCTAGATAACTTGCTTTATAGAAATTTGGTTGGTACCATACCTTTTTTTTTTAGGTAGATAGTGTTTGGTTCGGCGGACGTGAGCCAAACCGTAGATAGACGAGGCCGGAGCAATAAGATGATGCTACATTATAAGATGTTGACACTTTAGTAACGTGAGACAAAAGGTATGTGAAAACGATTAAGAGTGTCATTATACTTCAAGATCAAAAAATACTAGCCTTGAGCCATAATGTATCCATTCATCCATCGCTAGATAAAAAAGGATATTTGCATAGAAAGTATCAAAGAGGATAGCTCATGTTTGTAGTCCATTGCTGGACAACAAGCCATTATCACTTACAAACTTTTAGACCACATAAAGTAGATGCTCCTATTGTCCATCGCTGGACAGTACGATGTATTATGTAAAGCAAGAGAAGCATAAGCAGTTTTAAAAGAGTTTGTAGTCCATTGCTGGACAGCGCACCAAACCAAGCATCATTTTCATTATGAGAAAGAACCACCTGTTTATCGTTGGATAGTGGCCATCCTCCATGTTTAAGATAGGCCAACAGATAGCATATAAAGGAGCCACTCCATCATTGTCTATTAAACCTTGAAAGAGCTAATTAAGTTGAAAAGGTAGCAACCAGATCATCGCTGCTACCTGACCCTTTGAAACCTTATGAAGGGTTATGAAACAAAGTGATCGTCCTCGCTGCTTGGTGAGGCAGGATGGACGTGTAACCATAATTTGTCCATCGCTGGACTTCCATAATTCCAAGCATAAAAACAATCATTCCTACTTTTGTGTGATGAGCAAGCATTAGCAATAGCTACTAGCTATCAAAGGAATAACATTATGAGAGTAGAGTGATGAGATAGCAATGTAAAAAGAGGAAAGGAGCTTATCGTATGCTAGTGTCTTGTTGATCTGCAAACTGGTAGGGCGCACTTTCAGCATGTAGGAGAAAGACGAACTCTTCACGGTGTTGTAAAGAAAAACCTTTGAGACTGCATGATCTCATAGTGTCATGCAGAGTGATTCCCTGGAAGGTATGAGTGGGAGAGGGAAAATCAATTTCCCTCCAACTAGGACTTAAAATTTAAAAGTCGTAAAAAGTGTTTTTAAATTTTAAGTGGGAAAACCACTTAGTTAAAAAAATAAATAAATTTGTTATGCAAGTGTAGAATGTTATAAGGGCCTTGTATATTTGGAGAAGCGGTACGTTTGTCTTTGTCCACTTGTTTGGTAGCAGGATAAAACTGAACGAAGGAGCATCCATGAGAGAGAGAGAGAGAGAGAGAGAGAGAGAGAGAGAGAGAGAGAGAGAGAGAGAGCTTTATTACCGTCTTTTCCATGCCAAAGGCGTATAAGACAAACAAGTACATCAACTAAGTTGGATACAAGACGGATCAGTGTCGTCAAAGTAGAAAAAACTAACTAACTAACTAGGAAGAGAGTCATATAGCCAGGATTATATGGTACGTAGACCATTTACATGTTCAACTGGACATCTCTTCATTTCTCTATCGCAAATTCCATCTCAGAATTATCATTAACTATAGGCTTTCGATCTACCAATCTGATAATACCATCACGATAGATAAGTCATTTGCCAGTTGATAGAGCTTCTTGTCTTGCCTTCTTACGTTCTTGAACTTGGATGAAAGTAAGATCTTCGTCCAGGTAGACTTTGGTTTCCCGTAATTTGAATCTCTTCCCTAGAGCTTCACGCCGATGAGACACTGATGTGAAGCGGATGACAAGAGTATCGAGGTCCTTCTTAGGTCGCGAGAGAGAGAGAGAGAGAGAGAGAGAGAGAGAGAGAGAGAGAGAGAGAGAGAGAGAGAGAGAGAGAATCCTATTATTCTCTATGACATTTTTGGAGTTCCATACTTAGTATGAGGACTCAACATGATTTATCAGGGACCAAAATTATAGTTTTGTTATGCTTACATATAGACTCCTCAAAGTCGATACTTATCTGAATATGAGAAATCATTTGCAAAGCAACAAAATCATTATTTTCTGTATGCTTGCACATACACTCCTTGCATATTTTCAGAAAAACCTTCAGGTAAGTCTCATGTTTAGCAAACCTTCACATGATTTTTTTTATTTTATTATTACAATTTTGTCTTACGGGCAACTTTAAGCTCCTTGCTCAAAGAGACTAGCCATGTGGCATACTTACCTTTAAGCTCCTTGGTGAAAGAGACCCATGTGTCATATTGTAATCTTCAGATGTGCAGCGACGGCCAGCCATGATACATGTGGCACGCTCTTCACTCCGAGAGAAGAGAGAACAAGATATGCAAGAACTTAAGCTGATGGCGGAGGAGCTAGTGACATGCTGCAGGAACCTGTGGTGTGCAAACCCAATGATCGCTCGTAGAGCAGAGCTACTATAGTTTTCGTAATAATGTTGCACATATCTTTATAGATTACAACAAGGGTAATAAGGCGTACTCTTACAATGAATCACAAGAAAATTGGCTAAGAGTACTCATACTATCTCATTCAAGAAGTCACTTACAAATTCTAGAGGGCATCTGAAGCACGTAACTATGTTCTCAGCGAGAAACCTAGTTGTGATGGCTGCATTAGCTACTCTAACGGCTTTTGCTTCTACCCACTTGGTGAAATAGTCCATTGCCACTATAATACATCGGGCTTGACTTCCTCTAGCGACAGGATGGATGAGTCCAACATAATATATGCCAACAACGTTGCAACGTCTCAATGCATGGTAGGCCACCAAAATTCTTCCTTTAGTTTAATGGACTTTTGATGTCTAGTCTATGGCTTTAGTGTGATGATAATATTTTGTTGTGATATTCAAGAGGCAGCTGTGGCGGCGGCAGATATTATGCCTGGCATTCATTGTTTTGCCTGTTAAGCAAACTCTACCCAGCCTGTTATAACCAGTTTTTCAAGTGCTCTAAGCCACATAATCTAAAACCAGTTGGCACGGCATGCCAGACTAAAATAAAAGATACTACATCCTTCACAATAATACTACATTCTTGAGATGTAAGTGGATACTTGATTTGATTGCAGCCTTTAATCGATCAGATGATTTTTAGGTTCTCAGAAGCATCGATAATTCTTCACTTTTTCCTATATCCAAAATTGAGCTTGTTATGGTGAATCAGATGACCTACTAGGCTATACAAATAACTACATAAGCTCCATCTGAGATAAGGATCGAGATATGCTATCAAGAAGCTTAAGCTAACTAAAACGGATAGACTTCCCTGAACCATTTACCTTTAAAGTTATTGAAGGGTGTAGGACCTGGCCTTTATATTTCGCTTGTAGCACAATCATGTCAGCTAACATTTATGGGTGAAGCCCTTGATATTCTGCAAGTGCTACAAGCGCAATCATGTCAGCTAACATTTATGGGTGAAGCCCTTGATATTCTGCAAGTGCTCCGTAGCACATACAATTTGTTAACGTCAAAATGCTCCACCCCAATCAAAGAATCTCCGTGTAAGATGAAGACCCAGCACGTATACGAGGTTCATCAGTATTGCGCATCACAACAAGTACGGGATCATGAACTATGGGACACAGATTATCATACCTATGCTTTTTGCACCTTTGTTTATACAGAGTCAAATAGTAAATGATGAGCAAAAAGGTCCAAGTTAAACCCAAATCTTTCTGAGCAATCTTAACATGATCATCTTGTTAAGACAATAAGCAGGTGTCAGTGGCCCAGCTATCTTTATAAGTAAAACATATAACTTGCCATCTGGACAGAAATCTATGGTTGACCTGGAGTCAGATATAAAACTTTCAACTCCTGATGACTGCACAATCCATGTGTGAAGATAATAAACTCGAAGACCAATTGCAACACAAGTGGCTGGAGTGAGGTTGAACTTTCAAAACTTCAAATAGTTCATATAGAACTTCCCTGGATCCCCTGAAAATGATACTCAGAGCTCAATGCTCCAGTTCAAAACCTTGGTAGCTTCATAGGAGTCTCGTTTTTTGATAAGATCTGCAAGGTACCAGCATTCAAATAGGAAAGTGGTTTTGATACAGAGCTTCTCAAGAGTACCTTGCAATATCTAGTGAAAACTTGGAAGAGGTGGTGGCAATTTAGAGCAATGATTTCAAACCCTAGCTACAATTCATTCAGTTTGCTAAGATGGCTTAAAAATTTGTATCAGCATTTTCAAGGAGCTGACTTCTTCCAGATTTTACTATGGTATATCTCCAGTGGAAAATACCTAATGAACACGTTTTGATCCCCATATGCTCGCCCATGCAAAGCATGAGCTGCTTGACAGGCAGATTCTTCCCTGGAAAATTCAACATATACTCTGCCAAGGTGTAATGATTCAAATTCAGCTGACAAGATCTCATGCTTTACAATCCTAGCAGGAAATTCTCCTTTGACTGCTACTTCGGCAGAAGACCTGGAGTACTCCTTACTGGATGCTATCCTTCCAGAAGAATGTGTAGCGAGATGACTTGGCAAGCTGACTTCCATATTTTTTGCTTCATTTTTGCTGGCTATATCTGGAAGAGGATTAGCGTGACCTTCTGAATTTATTAACTTTTCACTAGGACTACTTTCTTCATTCTCAGTTCTCGCTGGAGATTCTACCCTTGTCACTTCAGCATAACTCTCTTTGGGTGATAAACTGGATTGTGAACGTTTTTGAAGATTCAATCCCTCAGTAGCTGTTGAACTCCATCTTCCTTCGATCAATGTTTCTGACGTCGAATTTGTTAGACCTGACTCCAAATTCCTGGTAGAAATAACATTCTGATTGAAAGAAGGTGATCCATTTAATAAGCTTGTTAATTGTGAGTGCACAAAATCCCCAACAGGTTTCAAGGATGGCTCTGCGGTTTTCACACTTCTGCCATCAATATCTTGGAAAGGTTCGATGCCTTTCGTCATCAATTCTCCTATATACTGAGCCTTAGTTGACTGTGTCCAATTGAATGTTACCAAATTTTCTTCAGTGGCAGATTTGAGCAAGTACAATGATTTGACATTTCCAAACCTGCATAGATGCACCATACAGTAAAATTTTGATCTTGCAGACTAAAGCATTTTCCCCACAAATGAAACTCTACTATACAGTCTCCCTTCGGATGCTACAGAACATGAGATATATTACACCAAAACTTCACCAAGAGGGACTAAAAATATCTAAAACAAGGTATTACCTTGAACACTCTACCCGTACGTCTTCCATGATCTCATTTACATCTTCTTGCCGCAAAGTTGATAGCTCCTCTTCAGTAACCTTCGAGAAGACAAATTCAATTCAAATTTTAAGCATGAGAAAGATCCTAAAGAAAAGTAAGATAAATGGTTAAGTCATCAAGAGAACACAGCCAGATAGACGATTTAACAGATACCATAGGTGAGAGTATCAATGACCTAGAAGTTTGAAACTAATGCCTGGAAATCTACTTTGAATACATGTTATTAGCATACCACATTTTCAATTTCTAAAATACACGTGGGAGCTTCAAGTAGACTTTTCGCATGTTCAGGAACACCATAGAAAGGAGCTTCTGCAGTAGCCTCCTGCACATGCTACATTTCTCTTAGTCATCCAACAAACTTGCAAATGAGAAAATAAGTCCCAAATATTCCACATGCTTTTCGGAATTAATTTGCCATTGCAACCATTGACAGCAGATGAAATGGAGCCTTGCACAAACTACCTATCTTCTACTCTTCATGAGATAAAACACATGCCCAAACATGGAGATTGCCCATCTTAAAAAACAATTGGATTCAAAGAAAACCAACTGGTGATCATCATATTGCCATTACTTGACTGCACGAAGAAAATGCAAGTTCTTGTTGTAGAAATGCAAATTCAGCCAAATGAACATATAATGAAACGTGCTCCTATCTATGCATCAACCACTACAGCTAGTAGATCCTTGACCTTGTTCCCTTAGAAGGTATATTCAGAAGTTGATCTCTGATGGACCATCTAGGCAATCCTATAATTTGAGCTTTAATGAAGCACCTATGCGATAATGAAACCACAGAGAGTTTGAAGGATCAATCTGTGCTGGTATGATATGTATGCATGACAAACCACAGTATATTGGAACCTCAAAACAACAGCTTTCAAGATTGTGAAATTTTCATCAGCAATTTAGTACCTCCGATAGCGCATTTGGTGTAGCTTGAACTGCTGTTAGAATGTCATTCCCCAACCGCATGCCGTTAAGACCTGCGCATGCCTTCAACGTAACTGACGGATCCAGATACTGCACACAAGGCGAAGAGCATTCAAATAAAACAGACAGATTATCCGCCAAAGTAATATCCGATTTGAAGTACACTTGTATACGAAAGAATATGAATATGTAACCATAGTTCCCAGGAACAGAACAGAACGCATTCCGCATTCCTAGAAATGGTTCTGTACCGGTCCTAAGGTACCTTAGGAACCATTCCTGACCAAAAAAAAACCTATTATTTTAAAATAACTCTGATGTGGGTAAATTCTTTGGAAAAATGGTTAAATCATAGTTTTTGGGGTTCCTAAAAAAAGTTTCTTAAACAAAAGGATTTATGTTCCTGTTCCTATTCGTGTTCCGAGATTCCTATTCCTAAGTTGAAACCTAAGTTAATGATGCTCCTAGGAACATGAACAAGAACAAGAACAAGAACAAGAATAGGTTCTAGGAACGGAACTTAAAAAGATGAACAAGAACAAGAATAGGAATACTCACATGAAGTTGCCTAGGAACAGGAACAAGAAGCCTCAGGAACTTAGGAACATGAACAGGAACAGGAACAAGAAAAGGAAGCCCTAGAAAGTTATGAACAGGAACAAGAAGTCCCAAGAACTTAGGTTCAACAGGAACAAGAACACAAATAGAAACCCTAAACTTTTACACATGGACTCGGGAAAGTAAGTTTCAATAGACAGGAACAGGAGCCCTAAGCACCTCTTTTACACAAGGACTTGGGAATCATTAGGAATGGGAACAAGATTAGAAACTTAGGAACAGGCACATGGGATATATTAGAACAACCTCAGTTTGTTGAGTACAGACTAGTACATAACATCATGTAGACCATGCTTTAATATGCCCATAATGATTAGGGATACAAAACTAAGAGCTTTTTTTCCTTCTGGGAACCGTTCCTGTTTAGGAACGCTCCCATTCCTAAATAAGAACGGAACCGCACCAAAAACAAAACCCATTCCTAAACATCTTTCCAATCTCAGAGGCAATTCAATTAGTGATTCTATTGCATAAGGCTGCATATCAATACTTACTCAGCTCTTTTACTAAAAAAGCTCACCTGTGTATGATTTTTGTACAATTAGGTTGAAAAACTGAATGACATTTTGAATAGTGTTAAGTATGGCGCAGCAAGGGAATACATACATGGCAGGCATAAGTGGTATTCAATCCCAGGAAAAATAGAAATATTAAACTTGCAACTACATGGAGAAACAAGCCCCACATTTAAGTGTTAAGAAGACTACATGGGTGAATGTATTGATTCTTAATCAAAGAGAATATCTATTTGTGAAACTAGAATATATCCAATTGGGAAGTCAGTGATATCATAAGGTAAAGCTTAATAAAAATATACATGCACCCAAAAAATTCATAGGATCTATATCAAAATGATAATATAGAATTCCATAAACAAAAAATCTTAGCCGACCAACATTGCTTATGTCTCATCAATACCCAAGGATAAGTTGCTAACTGGGTTTTGAAAGAATTCGGATTCTCTTGGGTAGACTCAATGTTGCCTAAGAATCAAACGAAAATCACAAAGAAGGAAAACAAAATGTTCAGATACTTTCAAGGGTACAAAGGCTAAGGCTAATCACTTTTTCCATGATTCAGCATAAGTAGCCTTCATTTTTTGAAGAGCTAATGCATAAGCAAAACTAATTGTTTTGATTTTAGTTTATTGTTGACAATTTCCCTTATGGATGAACATTCTCCATAAGTGGATGAACATTCTCCTTAAGTGGATGAACAAAGAGATTACATAAGGTAATGCATGTTTGAATAGCATATAGAGAATAGAGCCCTGAACACCAGAATCATAAAGTAAATTCTCCCATGAAGCTAGTAAGAAAAGACGATACGAGAGGGGGGGAAATGAGAAAGAGCTCTTTAAATGTATTTGGAACAAAGTTTTGAATTTTGATGGTAGATAAAAGTATTCACATGAAGCATAAATGCAACTACCAGAAATGATCATATTGCTCCTTCTATTAGAAAGAAAAAGGCAATTTAAAAGTGTCAATTGAAATCTTTGATACCCCAAGTGCAAGTAGTAAGCATAGATTGTCTTACAAGGAGAGGAACGTCAAAGGCTTTGTTACTTGTTTATGCTCTTGCAAAAGGCATTTTACTACAATAGGATTCCCCTCCCTTCCACAATCTACATTCTAGCAGCATTAGGATATTTCCGAATAAGAAATTGGATATCAAGTAAAATTAGATGTAACATAGAATGGCTTTAACATAATCCATATAAATCAAACATAGGAGAAGTCTAGCATTGATTCAATAAAGGCCCTATCTGATATAAATTAGCTTTTCAACAAAAAAGTCATAAGAAAATTTGTGAAGCCGATTTTGCAATGCAAATCAAACCAAATTGATGCGAACCAAAACCATTATTCAACGAATCAGCTAATTGATCCCTTGAAATGAGGCTCCAAAAAGTATCAATAAAATGTGTTATTTTCAAAGTTTGCTACCCAACTTCTAAGGTTACCCCACCTAATGTTGGAAACGAGTTAGTGCTCAAAATAAGACCATATCCTTCCAATGGCAGCAAATAAAATCAATGTGAGTGTAATCGTCCCAATCTATAAGGAAATGCATCCCAAATGATTTGCATATATGAATAATCTATTGTTAAGAACCTCAACCTCCAAAATACACGTCAATGTGTATGGTATTAATGTGTACTGTGAGAGGAAATTTGTGTGCTTCCTAAACCAACAAAGAAAGAGCTAACACATCACAAAGGGCCTCGCATGACTGTAATGTGTTGAAAAACAATTTCACAAGGTGTCAACAAATCTTAGAAGCCCGTTCCGACCAAAATGGGTCAGAACGTTCCGTTCCGTACGTTCCGGAACGTACACTTTTTTTTTATATATATAAAGAAAGGGGCACCTGCAGGCTGCTGGCCGCATCTTCCTTCTTTGTGAGGGACGCATCTTGATATGCAAGAAATGAGTAAAGATCTTTTGAAAATCTTGTTCTGTCGGTTTATCTAATCATAATCAAAAGCCCAGTTCACCACAGTGAGGAATCCTTAGTCGTCCTTCTTTTGGTTCCCTGTGATTGATGTGGGTAATCCGTTATCATGCTAGTGTGGCACCGCCCCTACCTAATTTCTTGAATTTCCTTTTCACGTATTATGCGCATGATGAACGAATTCAAACATAGCATAAAGAACATCCGAACATAGCAATAAGTGTCAATAAATTGATGATTTTACAACAAAGGAAGCACGGATCTGGATGGTTGTCAATCGAGCATGTCTGGATGGTTGTCTCAATCGCACATGTCTATCCCTCGATGGTTGTCATCCTGAAAACCATGTCAGGTGATGGCATTGTGTGCAGTCATGGCGCATTTCTGGATGGTTATCAACCAATCAGATCTCCACTCAGTATTGCTGGTTTTTCTTTGTTAAAAAAAATACGTTTTTTTTTAGATTATTTTTGGTTAGGTTCCGGAACAGAATGCGTTCTGGAACACAATTTAAAAACCTACATGTCTCTTCGTTGTGTATTTTTGTTTGTGAGTAGACTGTTAGGTTAGCCTAAATCAGATCCAGCTCGCTATATGTATTACTTTGTAACCCTTTGATCCCTCTTGCAAACAGGTGATTTTTCAGTCTTTGTTGAAAACAAAAGGCAGAATGGAAACATGTTTCAATTCAGTCTTGTTAGTTACCCTACATACTGCCCTGAAGGCCCATTGATCACCAAAAGGGTGAACTTTTAATTAAAAGCCCTGAAATTGCATCATAGAGTACTAAAAGTTAATTGCATGTTGGACACTCACTGAATATACAGCTTCCTTTCTTGCATTGAGTTAGCAGCTGCAGCTGAGGATCAATGTGGAAAGGCAGTGCTGAAACCTCTCAAATGAAGTGTGTGAAGGCAGCCAGCTCACCATGAAGGATGATTGACACTTGAAGGATCTCTGCTAGGGCAGATGTGAAGATCTGTTTACTCGGTAAAGGCATTTGTCATGTTCAATTGTGGAGAACCTACGATGCGAGGAGGGAGTCCAAACGTAAGGGAAAATACTTTCTGTTGAAGGTTGTGGCAGCTCTATGTGAGAAACTTCATGCTGAAGTTTCTTCCTTTATAATTACAGTTCAAAGTTTTTAAATGTTCCCTTGAAGATTTTTAGAACATTCAAGAGCAGTAAAGGTTTGCGGTATCTGAAAATGAAGTTTGAGCTTTGAATTTTTCTGTGAAATGTGAAGTCCAACCCTTCAAAACCAGCCTTCAACCATTTGGTGTGTGCCTAAATTTTACAACCTTTATGCATTTTTTTGTGGACCAAAGGTATACATCCAAAAGACAATATGGCATGTGGCAAACATGATGAGCAGCTCTAATATTTCCAGCAAGTTGTTTTGTGATATTTTAATGTCATTGCTTGTGATAACGTTACCAAGTTATTCTAAAGGCATAGGAGCGTGTGAAGGTGTTAATTGTTCCAAGGGAGCGACTGGAAATCAAATTTTGTGTGGATTATTAAAGTACAGTAAGAATGGAATTCCAATAAATGTGGAACAATTTTGAATGATGCAACTGGTCAAGCTTTTGTGAATCAGAAGAATTTTACATCCACGGAGTAATTTCCAAGACAGTAAGAGGTTCAAGATTATGTGCAATGTGAATGAGGATGTGATGATGCACCTCTTTATTGCAGAAAGAACTCTCTAGTGATTTTTTCCTGTGCACAAGTGATATCTTCTACAAAGTTGAAGTCTGAGGGGATTGTTGGAAGTTTTCTGTTCTTAGTCCCCAAGGTTCAGGAGATTTTTGGAGAATTCCCATTCTCAATTCCAGCCTAAAAGACAAACTCCTCCATTGCAAGAGAGTCCTTATTCAGCCTATTACAGACTTTGCAGACGCACTTGCAAATGTAGGAGCAGATTGTTCTTTGCATAGATCTTGGATGTTTTTCTGGCAATCTGCTTGTTGTTAATCAAGCATGTTTGTTCAAGGGAGGTCATAAAGAAGTAATTGATATGTGAATGTTCCTGAAATGACTATAATTTGTGCAAGCTGCAAACCAAACTGGAAGAACATGAAACTAAAGCCAATAGAGATGAGACATCAAATCTTTCCCAACATAAAAAGAATGGGGGTGACCAAGGACTATAAGCCAATGATGGAGACTCGATGCAAACTTGGTCCATACCAAATAGAAAGACCCACGGAGTCACATACCAGGTACCTCACCTATTTGCCTTACGGCAATGTTCGAATCGGCGGTTCGAATCGGCCAATTCGACCGGTTTGAACCGGTTCGAACCGGCCAGGTGAGGTTCGAATCGGCCGATTCGAACATTTTTTTTGTTTTTAGGGCCATTTTGAAAAAAAATTTACTCTGTAACCGATTCGAACAGGTTTCCGATTCGAATCGGCCCGATTTGAACTGCGATTACTTGTTGGAATCGCTGATTCGTGAAACATTGACCCTTACATGCACCTCAGAAGTATATTTCTACTAAACTACACAAATTTGCCAGAATTACATACAAGTAAAGGTTCCTTCGTGATTGTCTCATCTCATACATGTAAAGTCATGTGCAAAGAGTATGTTTGCCACATATAGCATCATGTCTATGCACTTTTAGCAATCATTGAAAATTATGCAACATTTTCATCTCCAAAGACTAATATAGGCAGTCAGCAATTGAGAAAGCTTTCAACAGAAATTGGACCTTAATATTTGAGCCACAAAGTTGAGATAAGACAAACAACATCAGCACAGTTTTTTATGGAACAAACAGATGTGGAAAAGACAGCTTTCCTTGTACAGCACTTTCATCTAGATTCACATCCCATTTTTTGAAAAAAAAAATTCAGAGGTTCTTGTTGTCTCAATCTGCTCAAGAATTCAAAGCAGCTAATTACATTGAATCTACCTCAAGAAAAGCAAAAGCTGCTGGAGGATGTCTGCTTCTATCAAACTCCCAATGGTACGCCTTCAGTTGCCCGAAAGCAGTCACAATCTCCTTAACCTGCATACATCAAGTTTATTGCAACACCAGCTCAAATTAGTAGAAGACAATATGATACACCTTAAATGACACAATCAGTTACACTGCAGTAACAATCAGCAGTATGCACTTTTCATAAGGTAAACGACCTGAAGATACTCATGCTAAAAAGAGACTAAGCCTAGGTTATATTGTGTAAGACAGATAATGATCTTCAACGCTCAAGATCAAAGGTACCTCAAAAAGAATGCAAACTACTCATGTACCTTATATTATCTGTACATTACCTTGTCAGAGGATAGTGATGAGGATATTCCACCAACAAATACCTGCAAAGACAAAAAACCAAAATAATTAAAGGCATACATTTCGAGGATACTAGAGCAAGGGACATCATAGTCACTGCAGAACTTCAAGTTTGAAAACTAATGTGGCCTGAAATTATACTCTTTTTACTGGAGAACCAACTTCAAAGAGTTAAGAATGCTTTACCCCTAGGGTGGAATGAATATCATAAAAATGATATAGCTCAACTAGCTAGCTGATTCACCAGTAAATTTCCATTGCACTAGCTTTAGAAAGCTAAGAGTACCTTACATTGACCAAGTCCAAAATACATTTCAGGCTAATTTCATGATGTGATCAAATCACATTGGCATCGAAGAAGTTTGACAATAAACAGAACTGATTACATAGACTGCAAAGGACTAATAATGCAATGCATAGACATTCCTGATAACTCAATATCATATACCAATCATAGCATCCTAACATCTAATCCATTCATTAACATCGCATTTACATGGCAAAACAAGAGATCAAGAAAATAGACAAGAACCGAGAAACTAGAGGTTAGAAGAAGTTTCACCAAATGTGGCAAAGGAAGGTAAGAATCTCCACTATTCATGATCATCCATTACATAAGGCCTTAAGCTAGAGCATGATCAAGCTCTCATGTGTTGGTAGGCACATGAACCCAGTACTTGATGAAAGCTCTCAAAGAGGACCTCCAAATCACATAGAATATTCAAATTAGACAAATGTATAATAGCCTCCATGTGAAAATTTGTAAAAGTTATCTATGTTGAGTTAGGGGGTATGTTGACTTTTTTATGTCAATCCACATGTTAGTGGTGATTAGGCCAATTTTGGCATTAGAGGCAACTCGAGCAAGTACACATGCTAGATGATGATTGGGCCAAATCCAAGAGTAAGATAGGCACTTGACACATGGCATGATGGTAGAGGGCTAGTGACACCTTCTTATGTGTTGTATTGAGATCATGTGACCAATCACAAGTAAGAGATCCATGAAATGAGTCAAATCAAGTTTGAGGGCCTATATGTCACTAAGCCAATCAAATGAGGAGGAAAAGAAGGGTCCAATCATGTTTCACTCCTCTCTACCTCGAGTTGCTACTTATGAGAGTGATAGATCAATTCTATGTAAGTTTCATGGAGATTATGAGAGCTTCTACATTGAGTATTTTGACTTTCTCTCTCTACCCGAGGAGTTGTACTTGGATTCTCTCTCCACCCAACAGCAAGGCTTTTTTATACTTAGTTTTTTCATCCACAAATCTCCACACATGTGAATGTACTTTGGTGAATGATATATGCATGTTTCATTGTGCTCTTGCCTTAGATTTGTGAGATAGATCCTGGAATTCAATCTATGCTTGATCTTTGTGCAATCACCCACATCTTAGGAGATCAATCACACTTTTGGGGTGTCCCAGTACCCACACATGTGAAATTTAACACTCCAAATTGAGGACGACCTCAAATATTTACCATGGGCTTTTGTGCCTCTAATATGAGTTTGAGGCCTTATTGGGCTATATTGGGCCTTCTTACTATTATTGCAAATTAACGACGGTAGTGTGAAAATAACTAAGCCCTTCTATAAACTATCCTGCTAACAAGTCCTATTTTATTTTAGCATCATGGCTATAGTTAGCATTACTTTTTGTTGAACACATGGGCTAATTACATGTGGGACTTGACACTCTCCCTACATCAACATCTTTGTTCTCAAAATTGAAGACAATGTGATACTGCATCAATCGTCATACTCCATGAGTCCCTTGGCAGTTGTTGAGAATCTTTGGCCACCTTTAATGTAAGAATAATCTTCCCATGTAATTTTCTTGTTGGTAACCATTATTCGCTAGTTAAGTACTGCTGCATTTGCTTTCCATTCTATAGTTCCATGCTGCAACTTCCAAAATACTGGTGCATCTCTTTTTATCCATGCATTCGGTGTTGTTGCCTTATACATTGCTCCACAATATAGGATGATAGTTTCAAGTTGTAGCTCCAACGCAATAGTTAGAGCCATGAGTTTCTCATGATAGATTTGAGTACCACACTCCAAATACACTCCAACGCTAACAATGTTCGCCTATTATCACTCGTAGTGGAATCATCCAATCCCATGACCCAATCCCATGTGTTTTTTTGCCCTCGCTCTGCTATGATTTGTGGGGCTTGGGCCAATTGCTATGTTTCTCCATGAGAGATGTATGCTCAAATCGGTAAAAGGCTATGCGATGTTCTTAACTTGATTAATTAGGGCTTTTAGGGTTGCCTGTCACAAATGTTGTGAGCAATTCAGTGCAATATGTTTACTTGTATTGATCATTTGCATGTTTGTCTCTTTTGCAGGTCTGATTTCATATTGACACGATGCCTGTCGCCGGCCGAGGTTGAGCTTATAGAGGAGGATGTGGCACACCATGGCACAAGTGTTTGTAGGAAATCATAAACCAAACAGTAAAGCATTCAACATAACGAATCTCAAACACACATGCAAAATGGACTATTCTTGATGTATATTGGGCTGAAAATGAACCAAAGAAGATGGTAGAACCTGCTGGTTGACATCTTCAACAAAAAAATTTGGCACATTGTCAAGAAATGCATCAATAATGGCTTCATCTAAGTTGTCCCTCAAAGAGGTATGTGATGAATTAGACGTTTTTTCAAGAGATGAAGACTTCTCCCCAAAAAAAAGCTCAATCTCATCATTTTGAAGAACAGTACTAAATGAAATAGACTTACTCCCTCCTCAATTAGTACATAAAGTCTTCAAAGAGTGCCCGAATTTTTCAGTCCTTGTCGAACCATCAAATTGAAAAGAGTTCCCTTGAAACTTTCCACTTATGCATCCATCACATGCATGACCTTGTGGCTGCTCAAAAACTTCGCAAGCCATAAAAGCATAATCTTGATCAACAAGATTGACTTGTGACTCAAATTGCTGCTCCAAAGTAACGGTGACAGCATTTGTTTCCTTGCCCTTCTCCTTCGCAATCCGCACCCGCAATCCTTGATAAAATGCCCATACTTGCGGCAATAATGGCATTTCCCTTTCTTCTTAGGCTCAAAATCAAAATCATCATCATCATCTTCGACATGCTCAACTTTGGAAAATGTAGAAGAGGTTTTACCTTTCCACTTGCTCTTTCCTTTGCCTTTGGAGAAGAAAGCTTGATCTTGAGTATCTCCCAATGAGAAAATGTTACGCATTTGCTTTTCTTGTAGAAGAAGGCCCACTAGTTCATCAAAAGTGATTTGAGTTCCCCTCAAGGAGATACTCAATGACGTAACAAAAGTAAGATACGAATGCGGAAGTGTTTGCAGATGGCGATGCTTGCATTGTAGTGGGGTCTTCACAGGATCGCTCAACAGGATTAGGGCTCACTTGCTGTGGCTCAGAGGGCCAGATGGGCGAACATTAGGCATATCTGCTTGCTCCAGGATTCATGATGAGGAGGTACAGAGGCTGATGGAGATGTACAAGCCTGCTGGTACATCCACACAACCAATGAGACCAATAAAGAGTTTTGGACAGGGACGGGTAGCAGGGGCATTTGCAGGCTCACAGACAGGGCCTAGTACAGGTACAGGTGCAGGTGTAGCACGGGTGTGGTTTAGGTCCAGTTCATGGTCCAGGCGAGGCCACTCCGGTTCCATCCACAGCAGCAGGACCTAGTTCATGTCCACGAGTATCACATGAGCATGTTGGGTCAATGGCAATCTGACCTTCCCGCCCCTCATCGTCATCAGCAGCAGATGCACCACATGCTTCGACAGATCCTAGCAAAGAGGGGGACACACCTCCAACACCTAACGCAGCACGTTCAACCACACCCACAACTCACCCATCCGCTGCATCCTCATGGCATGCTAGACCACGAGCACCCTATGTACAGCAGAGAGGGGTTAGGCCCATGCAGCTAACTCTAGATCGTTGTGGATGGCAGACAGAGCAGCATGCCCGGTGCACCCGACTAGTTGGTCAGTTCTTCTAACCGTGTGGCATCCCTTTTGTCGTTGCTGACACTTGGGTATTCAAGGAGCTCTATGAGCATATTCCAGTAGTTGATGCTACATGGAGGCCTCCCAGGCGAGAAGTACTACGACGCAGGATGCTCCGCCAGGAAGAGGAGACCATCATGCGGCAGCTAAGTTTTGTTAGCTCAGCGTGGCAGAGGTAAGATAGGACTCTCCTCAAACTCTTTGCATGTGTTCCATTTTGCCAGTAGCATACTTTTTGCATGTGTCTAATGGGTGTTTTGTGGCAGGTATGGATGCACGATATTGAGCGTCATCAATATCTTGGTTTCTTGCCTGCTTGGCACAGTCTTCCTGCATGGCGTGAATGCCACTCGAGGTGGTCCACCATCACAACCGACTTCATATGGGAGGCTGTGAGAGATTTGATTGATGACATTGGGGTGGAGCACGCGGTTCAAGTTGTCACAGACAACCCACAAACTGTAGGCAGATGGGAGACATTCTGACGAGGGAGCACCCCACCATTGTGTGGACCCCATGTGTTGCACACTGCATAGATCTGCTCATCCATGACCTTTGTGCCTTTCCATGGATCAGAGAGGTATAATTTCTTTCAGTTGCTTTACTATCTTCCTTGTTCTATGCTACTATACCCATCTCAGCGGTTACCTAAACTTTCTACTGGATGCTTGTGTTGCAGATCCCTTCTTAGGCCATGCGCTTGTCAATTTCATCACCAGGAAGAAGCGCGTGATGGCCCTGTTCCGCATCTTCTCGCCGCTGGACCTGAAGAAGCCAGCAACCACTCGCTTTGCCTACTACTTCTTGGTTCTAGAGCGGCTGCTGGCAATACTAGACCCCTTGCGGCGGATGGTTATCAGTGAGGGCTTCTTGGACTTCAGTGGTGTCAGCGCAGATGCGATACATTTCCAGACCATTGTGCTTGGAGATGAGTTCTGGACATGGGCAACAGAGCTTGTGGGGGTCTTTCGACCCATTTTCGTTGTGCTACTCCTAGTAGCCCGTGAGGGGTGCACTCTCGATCATTTACGAGTTCATGGACCGCATCGGCGAGGCGATTCAGATGTCGGCCTTGGATGAGGACAAGTATCACTCTTCAATGTCCTGTACTTTATCTGACTCAAGTTTGTTGTGTTTTCTGTACATTCTCACATGGCATACAGATCATTTTATTGTTTATTCCAAACTAGGTGGAGATGAGAACGAAGCTCCTACCACAGCCTTCCTTTTGCGTTCCCTACTTGTCTTTCTTGTTTGGCATCACACGATCATTGGTGGTTGGCCAAACATTGAATGAAACTCCATGTCTCACCTTGATTAAAAGGTGTAGTGGTTGTCATGCTCATCAAGTCACAAATTGCAACACACCTTACCCAGATGCCTAGTTGTAGTTGCCAATAACATGACTCTCTTGCAATTGATTTGTCCGAGGTGTTGCTAGTCCGAAGAAGGGGGACCAAATACTAGTGTTTCCACCCAGTTCATAATCAACCTTTTCATAATCGTAAGAATTGGCATGAATCATCGTTTATTTGATGTAATGCTAGAAAACATGTCAAGTAATATCTATAATGTCTAAAATGTTTCCAAAATCTTATAAATGCTAGATTGCTACTGAATACATGCATTTGAAAGTTCGTTGTTGCTTGTGTTCCTTGTTCATAGAAAATTAAAATTAGAATCATGATATTCCCATCAATGATCACACATTAGTAGACTGTACATACTACAGTGTAGGTAGTCATTACTAAGTTGTAAGTAGTGAGTAGTAACAGGTACTAGTAAGCTAAGTACATTGGATAAACGTTCGAACTTTGAATCGAGATTTAAAAGTTACAACTTACATTGAAAAGCAAAACCAAATAGCATTCGAGCAAACAATGAAATTATGAACTATGTAGCAAGAACGGAATAGCTGGTATCAATAATCAAACTATACACATCACAAATAATACATATGATATCAAAATGAGCTAAACAATTAATGGAAAATGCTGAATCCAAAGTCATGAGTCAACTGTAGTTTATTGTGTGCCATAATAATGTAATCGTGAAATATCGAGTCTTGACCTAGATTCTAGACTATGAACCATAATATAAATCTACGTCCTCCTCCTGGTCCTCCTAGTGGGAGGTGGCATCGTAGCCTCCTCCACATGCTCCTCGTCATCATCACCATCATCATCATCATCCCCAGCCTCTGAGGCCTCATCAGAAGAAGACCCCTGGCTCTGATAGTCACTCTCCTTAGTTTCCTCGGTAGACCTATTGACGCTGCCCTCTGAATGCTACTGCAACAGCGGCAGCCTGAGTCCGTCGTGATGCACCTTGAGTCACAGGTCTTGCACATAAAGATTTGCAACTATTAAAAAGTACCCATGCCCATTGTCCAAAATTGAACTTCAAAGACTCAAGACCCAGGAGATGACCTAGATAGTATATACTACAATCTTGAAAGTTGATTGAAATACAAGACTCAAGTATTCAAATTTCAACTACCAAGCAAGGCTCAAGCCTCAAGCCTACCCGATCGTGCAACAAACTCGCGATGAAAGAGGGCATATATCTCCTCCTCCTCCTCTAACCTAGGTGGTAAATCAGAAACCTTGGCGATGTTGATCTCGTCAGGGTTTACCTAAAGTTTAAACAGTTCACATATCCACGACTAGTCATTCACTCATGTCACATGTGACACAACTTCACAAATTACAAATGGTTCATGAATCATCAACGTTCAAACTAGTCAACTTTCAACTCAAGACTCGAGTTCAAGTTCAAGTTCAAGTAGTAGTTTAAGCTCAAGCCTCAAATACAAAGTGTAAACAATTAGTGATTACCTGCATGGGTTCTTTGGCCTCTCTCATATTATCTAGAAGGCGTAGGTTTGAATGCACAAACCGTTAGAAAACCGACTTGCTCATACAAGTAACCCAAAACAAGATTCCTATTGTTGTTAGACAATAGTCATACACATGAGAGAGAACAACAATGATGAAGAGATGTACTCCAACTATGCCATTACAAATGAGGTAGGGCGCCCATCACACACATAGACTTTGGTCTATGTCGAAAAGCAAAAGCAAAAGCAAGAGCAGCCTAAAAGCAATTGCCTAATTAATGTCTCTATATATGGCAAAAGCACCAACACCTATCTATAGCAAAACTTGTCTAACTATAGTCTAACTTGAGTTTTACTAAATATAGGTAAAGGGCCCCTAGAATTAGCATGCAGGCATGGCCCAACAATCCTCGTTAACCTAGATGACAACATTAGGGGTACTAATGTAAACATTACCTCTAACACTCCCCCTTAATGTTTACATTGTCTAGAACTATGCATAACAAAAGTATGCATGTGTATCTTCCATGAAGCCCATGTAATGAAGATCCTCAATTCTGATGTAGAATTCATGATCAACTCTAATCTCAATGTCTTCATTACTTGATGTAAAATTTTCTTTGTATGATGATGTAGAACCCCTTTGAATGTCGATCCTGCTTCATATGACTTCCCAATGTCTTGTTGTAGTCTTCATGTCCCTTTAGTGTATATGTGTGACTACCATGAGTGCAACATATCACCTGATTCCTTGGCTTCCTTTGAATCAAAGAACTTTGACTCCCCCTGAATCAAATAATATAGACATGATAACTTTTGCCTTAACCTTGAGAACTTTGCTTGAAGATTGACTCCCTTGGTCTCTTTGAACATCTTTCAAGCTATCACAAATGTAAGGATCTCCCCACATTCATAAAGGAGATTATAATTTTCTTTGATTACAGTAACACCATCATGATAACCATAAGTAGGAAATAGATCTACAAATGTCAACATCGAATCTCATATATCAACACCCACTTTAGAAACATGTACTTTATAGGTAGTTCGCTCCACTTGTGTCGATTCCTTGAATTGAACCCATTTCAATTCTCCTAGTACTCTCATAAGTTACCACTTGTGATAAACTTGATAGACTTTGGTTGAACTACTCCCCCTGGATGTACACTTCATGTTTGCATTCCAACCACTCTCTCCAAATAGAATAGAATATCATCCATGAACCAAACCAAATATGCAAGTAAAAGAGCATCTCCAATAGAAAGATAAATGTATACAATACTTCCTCACACAAAGTAACTGATACTCCCCTTCAAATACTACAAAGCACTTGACATGATCTTTTCCATGGAATCTCCTACCTCTATCTCACACACACAGTCACTTGCACCAAACAACTTTCCAACCTAGAAAGCATTTCATCATGATATTCATTCTGACACTTTGTCGTATGCAAACTTGGTGTACGTCCATTTTCAACCATGTTGTTTTTCTTGAAGCTAAACAACAACCTTTTCAGTTGATTTTCAGAGGCTAATCAACAACCTATACTTTCCAAATCTTATTGGAAACAACAGAATCTACCACATGACGGATCATGAACTTGATAGATTCAAGAATTTCACTTGACAATCACAACAGGCAATCACTTTGGTTTATCATAAAAACTCAAGTGATATAAGTCCAAATAGACAAGCAAGTTTCTACCACATGAACTAGCTACTATGACTTGGATAGAAACCAAACAATTTAGAATAACAAGAAACCCTGGATCTTTGTACTTAATACAAAGCTTTAGATTGCTCCCTCTTTGTCTTCTCAAATTGACACAAAGTAGAATAACAGCTTGCTTTGTGTTCATGTATAAAAATACATGTTGATGAACCAATTCTTACTTCCTTGACCAAATTTCCCACACAGCCTGTCACAACCGCCACTTGTAACAATTAACTTATCATTTGCCACCATGATAAGACACTATGATACTATGAAGCCAAACACTTGTATGCAATCAAAATTATCATGCGACACCTGCATGTATGTTCAATCTACAATTGTTCCAAGCAATGTTTGCTCCTCAATCAAATTCAAGAATTCCAATCAATAACCCACCTTGAAGAGTATCGAACCTTTATCAGCCATCTTCTTACCCTTGTAAGATTATGTTCATAAGAAACCGCAGCCAATAACATACACACTTGCATGCAAACCCAACCAGGTTCCCTTTGACGTTTAGGATTTCTTAAAGTTGATAACCTTAGCCAACAATACACATTGGTATGCAACCCAAACTAGGTTTACTTTGGCTTTTGAACTCTCCACCACTTCTTCTTTTTTTGACGGTCCTTAGATCTTGAGACTTTTACGATCCTTCCTTTACCTGTGCTGATTCCATGAATATGTTTGACATCCTTCTTCTTCGTAGAAGATAACTCATCCAGGCACACTTCAAAACTTTGACACTTCCTTCTGCTAAATCTTTGACGGTTCCTTCTACTGGAATCTTTGTTGGCTTCTCTTCAAACTCACCCACCCTTTGTAGGTTCCACACTTCCTTAACGAATAACCAACAAAACTCGCTGATGGAGAGTGATCACCTCACCTTATAGTTTGTTGTTATGTAGCGAACTTCTTCTCCACAAACATAATAGATGTCACTTCTCGTAGCAAATCCTCTTCACGCTGTTTCTACTGGTTGTAGCCTGCTATGAAGAAGTGTTGACAGCTAGTTATGTGTTGACGGTAGCCTCACGTTGAACTTTGCATGCTCATGAAACAGCGAAGGATTCTTCTCCTTATCTTTTTGACCAGTGAACTAACCCATAGAATTGAGTGCTACAACAGCGAACAGCTCCTTACAGATCGGTGAGCAGTGGGCTACCACAGTACACGTGTGAAAATAGCGGATAGCAAACGGTAAACTATTGCTTTTCCAGCAAATAGCCGGCGAAGAACTCTCCTAATCCAAAATTCAGGTCCAGCGAACAGCCTTCAAACACTTTGTAGTCCAACGAGCTGTCTTAGCTCTCCTCCAACGAACAGTTCCTTGTGAATTTCCAACAATCTGTCCTCTAGCAATCTATGCTAACTTGGTTAAAATAGATTTCTATACTATTCTAGCAAAATTGGTACTAACTTAGGTACCTATACTAAAAATAGATAGTACCTATACTAAAAATAGAAATAGGCCTTCTAGAATTAATGGATAATTGATTATCAATAACACCTAGGAGAGTCCTAAACTTCTCAAATTTTTCACGACCAAGTCCTTTTGTGAAGATATCTGCAACTTGATCATTGGTGTCACAAGAGATCAACTCTACTTCACCACTTTGTAACTTTTCTCGTATAAAATGCTGCTGAACTTCAATATGCTTTGACCTGCTATGAAATACTGGATTCTTTGCAAGCTGTATACAACTCTGATTGTCACACCATAGAATTGTAGGTTCAACTTGTTCTATATGAAGATCTTTTAGAATCCTTCGTAACCAAATTGCTTCACAAGTTGCTGATGTAGTAGCCCTGTACTCTGCCTCTGTAGAAGATAAAGCAATTGTTGGTTGCTTTTTACTACTCCAAGATATAGTTCCTGTTCCAAGATTAAATGCATATCCTGTAGTCGATCTTCTATCTTCTGCATTTCCTGCCCAGTCAGCATCAACAAAACCCTCAAGTTTTATTTTTGTTCCTTTACCATAATAAATGCCATACCTGAGTGTCCCTTTGACATAACGCAAAATCCTTTTTGCCGCTTTCCAATGACAAACTTTTGGTAAAGACATGAACTGACTCACCATGCTCACTGCATATGAAATGTCTGGTCGAGTAGTCGTTAGATAGATAAGACTACCTACAAGCTGCCTATAAAGTGTTTCATTCACACTTTCAGAATTTTCCTCTTTTGTAAGCTTTACACTTGGATCATATGGTGTGGAAATGAACTTACAATCAAGCATGTTAAACTTCTTGAGTAACTCTCTTGCATACTTTGCTTGTGATATGAAAAGACTTTCCTTTGATCTCCAAACTTCAATACCCAAACAATACTGAAGTCTCTCTAAATCTTTCATATCAAACTCCTGTGAAAGATTGTTCTTTATCTTCTCTATTAGTGACTTATTTGACCCTGTGATAATAAGATCATCTACATAAAGAACAATAATGACTATGTCATCCAAATCTTTCATAATATAAAGCGTTGACTCTGACATGCTTCTATGAAAATTCTGCTTCAAAAAATAATTGTTGAAACGTGTATACCATGTTCTAGGTGCTTGTTTCAACCCATATAATGCTTTCTTTAACTTGCAAACCAAGTGCTCTTTGCCTTCAACCTCATAACCCTGAGGTTGCTCCAGATAAACCTCTTCTTCAAGGTAACCGTTCAAGAAAGCACTCTTGACATCCATTTGTTGAATATCCCATCCAAAATGAGATGCAATTGCCAAAACACTCCTCAAAGTATTCATTTTAGCAACTGGTGCAAAAGTATCTTCATAGTCAATCCCTTCCCTCTGAGCATATCCTTTGGCTACTAATATGGCCTTATACTTATCTATAGAACCATCAGACTTAAACTTGGTTCTATAAATCCACTTGCAACCAATTGGTTTCTTACCTGCTGGAAGTTCAACAAGATCCCATGTCTCGTTTTTCATGATAGAACTGAACTCCTCATCCATAGCAGTTTTCCAAACTTGTTCTTTTGCAGCATCTTCATAAAATAAAGGATCCTCATAATCCAACACTGAAGCCATAAACGCATAATGCGTTTCTTCACCATCTTCATGATAGTGTCCACTTGACCGTGTCAATCTCTTAGCTCCTTGTTGACTCGATTCTCCCTCATCCAACATTTGACTATCTTTTATAGTCTCAAAATACCATCTTGGTAACTTCTTTGTAGGTGACGTAGAAGGAGAATATGTATCAAATACCTTTGACCTTTCCTTCCGTTTACCAAGATCCACCTGTGTACACACCCTTGGTATAACTTGTGTAGAAGCTGTATCACATGGACCTGTATCTTCCTGAACATCATCTATAATAGGAGTTTTTGATGAAGGAGAAAAGACATCCTCCTCATGATCTTCTAGGGTAGAAGACTCACTTTCTTCAAACACAACATCCCTGCTCATAATCACCTTCTTACTGGTAAGATTATAAAGGCGATATGCCTTCTCTTCCTCATCATAACCCAAGAATAAACACTTAATTGCCTTTGAATCAAGTTTTTGACGATTATCTTTAGGAATATGGGCATATGCTATACAACCAAAAACCCGTAGATGATCCACTTTAGGTTTTATACCTGTGAAAGCTTCTTCTGGAGTTTGATTTCGAACAGCTTTTGTAGGACTTCTGTTAAGCAAGTAAACTGCTGTACTAACTGCTTCGCCCCACAAATGATTCTTGAAGTTCTTACCTCGTAGCATGCTTCGAGCACTCTCCACAACATACCTGTTCTTTCTCTCGGCTACTCCATTATGTTGTGGTGTATCAGTTGAAGCAAATTGTCTCTTGATTCCATGTTCTTTGCAGAATTCCTGGAACTCTGTAGATATGAATTCACCTCCCTTATCTGAACGTAGAATCTTGATTTGCTTTCCTGTCTGCTTCTCAACAAGTGATTTGAACTGAGTAAAGAACTTAAAAGCTTGACTCTTATACTTAAGCAAGTATATCCATACCTTCCTGGAAAAATCATCCACAAATATCATGAAGTAGGATGCTCCCCCTATAGACTCAGTCTTCATGGAGTCTGCATGGGACCGCATAAGTCTGTATGAACAAGCTCCAAGATTTCCTTGGCTCTATATGCTCCATCCTTGGGAAACTGCATACGATGATGCTTGCCCATCACACATCCTTCACAAATTTTTCCTGAAGATACAATATTAGGTAATCCTATTACCATATTATTGTCTTTTAGAACCTGTAAGCTTTTATAGTTCAGATGTCCAAACCTTTCATGCCATATCCTGCTCTCCATACTATCAGAAGCTGCACAAACCTGATGATCCAATGTAGTTGCATCAAGTTTGTAAAGTCGACCTTCCAATAATCCTTTGACCACAACTTTGTAACCTTTGTTTTTGTCTTTGATGAGACACTTCTGATCGTCAAACTCAACTTTCATATTCTGTTTAGCTATGGTAGAAACTGAAAGTAAATTCTTTTTTAAGCCTGGAACATAGAGAACATTCTTAATTTCTCCTATATTCCCTGAAGGTAAATGTACTCTCACTGTACCTCTACCTTTGATATCGTAAGAAGAATTGTCTCCAAGTTTGACATGTGAATTTACACCAGTGTCATCAAACTGTGTGAACCACTCACGATGTGATGTCATATGTTGCGTTGCTCCAGAATCAATATACCAACAATCTTCAGAGATCTCTGATGTTGAAGCTGAGAATAACTCATAGCATCCCACAGCTTCACTTTTGTCTTCATCTTCAATGAAGTTGCCTGACTGCTTCTTCTTGTCCTGGATAGCCTTCTTTTTCCTGCACTCAAACGCAAAATGACCATACTTGCCACAAAAATTACAATTGCCATTTCTCTTTGGATTAGATTTGGAACACTGTCTCCTTTTTCTGTATTGTCCTTCCCTTCCTACTTCTGATCCTTTTTGCCTCCTTTCTTCTTGCCCTTCTTACCTTGATTCTTGGAAAAAAATCCCAGTTCCTTGAAATCTTCTCTAGACATCAGGTTTTGTCTTCGTAATTCCTCTTGAAGTAGCAAACCATTGAGCTCATCAAATGTCGGCGATCTCCCCCTCAAACTTAGTGTCATAACAAAGTTCTAATATTGTAATGGTAAGCTATTCAAAACAATTTGTACTAGAGTATTATCAAGTACAATTTCCCCTATAGAAGACAACTGATCTCTTAGATCCTTCACCCTAGTAATAAAATCCGTAATGGATTCTTCTGATTCCATTTTCAAGGTATGAAGCTTATTGTTCAAGAACAATGCTCGAGACTTACTTACCGTTTCATATGTGTTCTTAAGGATATCCCATGCATCCTTAGGCCCAATTGCATTCCTGATCAGCGGAATCACCTTATCCTTCACAGATAAGTTGATGACATGATGCGCACGTTGCACCCGTTTCTCACATGCCCTTCTATCTTAATCATTGAGACCGTGAGCCATCACCTCTTGTCCCATGACAATTTCCCAATAATCTTTGTCCTGAAGGATATTCTGAAGTTTGAACTTCCACAAGCTGTAGTTAGATCCATCTAACTTGCTTGATTCTGGAAGAACAGATTCATTCAGACTCCCCATCTTTGTACAAAAATGATGGGCTTTCCACTAAGAATATAATTGCATGCAACAATTTTTGAGGACAGCTACCTGTCCAATTATTGCCTTCACTAGATATCACTTGTCCAGATCTTGCCTATTTGGTCTCTGCTTGTCCCAGATTCTGCCTTCCTCAATTCTTCCTGCTTGTAGAAATCTGCTCACTGCCTGTCCAGTTAGCACTTGCCCTGAATCAGACCTAGTCTGGTCTCTACTGCCTCAAATTAGAACTGTCCGGTTAGCACCTGCCCTGAATTAGACCTGTCCTGGTCTTGATCTGTCTGGTCGTTGTTGCCTCAGATATTAACTGTCCCCAGCTGCTACCGCCCTCAGATGCTGCCTGCACCTGCTGTAACCTGTAGCTATGTGACATGCACCAGATGTGCCGCCCTCAGATGTTGCCTGTCCAGAAGCTAACCTGCGCCAGATGTGTCCTCCACCAGGAAAACCTGCACAGGATGACGCCTCCACCAGATACAACCTTCACCAAATAGCACCTCCACTAGATGCGATCTCCACCAATAAAACCTGCAGCGCCGATCTTCTCCTTCTGTAGATCTCGATCTTAACGAGATGGCTCTGATACCATGTTAGAATCGAAGAGATTCTCTAATCGGAGTAGACTAATCTTATTAGTACTCACACAAAACATCAACCACAAGCTGAAGAAGAAGAGAGACTGCAAGAAGCTATGCTTCATAAGCTGGAAACTGAGATAACAATGGAGGTGGGCGCCCATCTACTCTTATAGAGGGTGTCCACAATGAAAAACAAAAGCTATTCTACTACAATAGCAATTGAAATGCTAATTATGAAGTCTTAACAATAGAAATCTATGCTAACTTGGTTAAAATAGATTTCTATACTATTCTAGCAAAATTGGTACTAACTTAGATACCTATACTAAAAATAGATAGTACTTATACTAAAAATAGAAATAGGCCTTCTAGCACGCAGGCTAGCCTCTACAATTAACCATTAATTCTAACACACGTGACTCCATACCTCCAACTAAGGTATAGTCACTTGCCTGCCCTTATCCAAGGGCACATACCCTTAATCCTAAGGGTACCTTGCCATTTAGCCCCCAACACTAAATGGACTATTAGGGGTCTGAAGTACTGCTAGTTACATAGGTATGTAACATTCCTTCCCCCTAAACTTAAATTTTTCCTTGTAGGGAAAAATTTGGAAAATTCTTCTGGAGATCAGCCTCCTTTTCCCAAGTATCCTCCTCTTCTGATTTGCCCCTCCACCTGACTAAAAATTCCCGAAGCACTCTACTCCATAGAGTTCTCTGCCCGCTATTAGCAATCGCCTTCACGGACTCATCACGAAGAAGTTCCACTACATCTTCCACAGGGACCACCCAACGTGGAAAACAGGATGAATTCCAACATTAGCTGGAACGTCTAGTTTGTATGCGACCTTGTTTATCACTTGGATAACCTTAAAAGGACCGCAATACCTAGGCGCCAACTTTGCACACTTAATAGTTTTCAAGCCCCTAGAGTGACTAGGGACTCTCAAAAACACCCAGTCGTTGACCATGAATACCTTGTGCTTCCGAGATAGATCAGCATAGTGCCTTGCCCTGTCTTGGGCACTTCTTATGCTATCTTTAGCCAGCTGTAACATTTCTTGCATATCCGCAAGGAAATCAGCTGCGGCTTGCTCCCGTAGATTTTTCATGCCAACACTAATTGGTGATCGAGGTTGAAAACCATACATAAGCATGAAAGGGCTGAATCCGGTCGCTGAATGTTTTGCACTGTTATATGCAAATTCCAACAGTGGAAAGGTACTGTTCCCAATCAGACTGCCGATGGCCCACATATGCTCGAAGCATATCCTTCATCGTCTGATTGGTCCTTTCCGTTTGACCGTCTGATTCCGGATGATCTGTAGAACTCAAACTTAAAGTTGTTTCCAACTTTTCAAATACTGCTTGCCAAAAATTCCCAGTGAATTTTGAGTCACGGTCACTAACAATATCGCAAGGCAGCCCGTACAGTCGAAAAAGCTTCTCAACAAACAATTAAGCTAGTTCTGAAGCTTTAACAGTAGTTTTCGTTGGGATAAATTGAGCAAACTTCGTAAGTCTGTCAACAATGACCTGAACCGAATCGTGGCACTTCCCTGTACGTGGAAGCCCAACCACAAAATCCATAGATATACTTTCCCACTTTCCGGTAGGAATATCTAAAGGATGTAATAGGCTACTAGCTTTTAGCCTCTCTGCTTTATTTAACTGGCACTTAGTACATTTAAGTACATAGGCCTCTACTTGACTTTTCATCTTAGGCCACCAAAATTGCCTTCGAACTAAGTCAAGTGTTCTTTGTATACTCGGATGTCCTGCGCATGGACTATCATGACACTCGTGCAAGATTTGGGCCCTTACAGTGTCATTCTCCGGTACACATACCTTTCCTTTACGAAACAAAATCCTGTTTCGAATTAGGAAATCCGTTTCAGTCTTTCCCTGATTCGAGGAACCTTGCAAACCTGAATCGACCCCCGAAAGTACTTCTTGCCAATACTTTCCAAAAAAAGGATCGGACTCATATAGTCCTTGAAGAGACTGAAACAACTCCGGTTCTATTACAGTAAAGCACAACTGATTAATAACCGGTAACCGACTCAAAGCATCCGCTAGAGTATTTTGACTTCCTTTACAATAACGTATAGAAAAGTCAAAGATTTGCATCAGCTCAGACCATCTAGCTTGCCTCCCCTTTAAATCTGTAGCATCACAAAAATATCAAAGAGTCTGATGAACCGTCAAAACTTCAAATCTGGCTCCATACAAATAATGTCGCCAAATTTTCAAAGAATGAACAATTGCAACAGTTCCTTCTCATAGGTACAATACCTAGACTGAGCAAGATTGAGTTTCTTGCTTTCATAAGCCACAGGATGTCCATCCTGCATCAAAACAGCTACAATAGCATAATCACTGGCATCGATCCTAACCACAAAAGTCTTATTAGGATCGCCAATGATTAGTATTGGTGCCAAAGTGACACTTTTCTTAAGCAACTCAAAACAATGATTCATATCCTCCATCCACACCACTAGTGGACTCTTAGCCCTCCGGCTTAGCTTCTTATAGCCTTTCAAGGTCTGGGTAAGGGGAAATGTCAATCGAGCAAATTGGGGAATATGCCGACGGAAAAATCCCACAAACCCCAAGAAAGACTTGATTTTCTGAACTGTGGTGAGAATAGGCCAATCAATAACCCTCTGGATACAATCAGCCTCAATCTCCAACCCCGTTCGGAAATCTTATGCCCCAAGTAGGACTCCTTTGCAAAGAGCTTTTCCCTTCTTAGAATGTCCAAGACAATCCTAAGATGCTCTTTATGTTCCGCCAAAGTCTTACTGAACACTAGGATATCATCTAAGAATACCACTACGAATCTTCCCAAATATGGTCTGAACAAATCGTTCATCATTTGTTGGAAAGTTGTCGGTGCATTGGTCAACCCAAAAGGCAACACCAAAAATTCGTAGTGACCAAAGCAAGTTCGAAACCCGGTTTTTGGTATATCTTCTGCCCTAATGCATATCTGATGGTAGCCCGATCTTAAATCTATCTTGGTAAAGTACCCAGCACCACCAAGATAGTCTATCAAACAAGATGTGAAGATATATTATTTTTTCTATAATACGCACCTTCGCATGCAATGTACAGATATGATTATCGATCCGCGACAGTGGATATCTATTCTTAACGGTTACCTTGTTCAATTTCTTATAGTCGACGCAAAACCTTATAGTCCCATCCTTCTTGGCCACCAGAACCACTGGAGATGCCCAAGGAGACTTACTAGATTGTACCCACCCCTTTTTCAGGTAATCATGTAATTGCCTATTTACCTCAGCCTCTTCCGATGCACTCATCCTATAAGGACGCTGTGCGATTGGAATTGCTCCAGGTATTAGGTCAATTTTATGATCAACTGTCCTTTCTGGTGGTAAACCTACAGGAAGGTCTAAAAAAACATCATTGAATTCCTGCCTAAGTTCATTATAGGCTTCAAATTCTGTAGTGTTCTCCCTGGGTATATTCATGGCATTTATGTTAAGTTCTTCATCATTGCAGCAAATGATATCATTATGAAAACATAAATAAACTTTAAAATCAAAATTCTTCATAATAGAATTAAGTTCCTGTTTAAAATAAGGGTTAACATTTTTAGTGTCAACACTTAAACTAGCCTTGATCTTAATTGATTCTCATGCATAAAAGATAAAGATTTCTCAACAAAATCAATTCTCAATGATTTGTTCTTATCAAAATGCCATTGTTGCCCAAGAACAATATCTACATTAGCTAATTGAACAGCATGGAATTCTAGTTTTTCATGATAATCCTGAATGTGCAATTCTACATCAGGAACAATAAAATCCATCAAATCGGAATTACTTCCCGATGCCATTGTCACACAGTATTTTTTCTCACTTTTTCTGGTAGGAAGGTTTAGCGTCTGCACCAAATTTACATTAATAAAGTTATGAGAGGATCCCGTGTCAAAAAGAACATTAACAACTTCATCATTAACTTTACCTTAAATGCAAATAAGGTCATTAGGACCAAAAACTAAAGAACTAAGGAAACAAACATCCATCTAATTACTTCGAGATAGATTACCTGAGGTTGAAGCTTGTTTTTTGACGCAATCACGTGCAAGGTGACCCTCGCCATTGCACTTGAATCACAGGTTCTTTTTACGAGCTTCAGCTTTATCATTGCCACCATGATGGTTTTTAAAGTTTTTCTTGGTTTTCTTAGCATTGTTGGAATTGGGATGTGTTTCATTAACAACTTCCCTATCCTTCCTCTTAAATTGAAAACCTTTTTTCTGCTCATTATGCTGTAACCCATCAATAAACATTAACATTTGTACCTTAGGCGGAATATCACTATAAAGTGGATTCAGGTACTCATGAAAATCTTGAATAAACTGTTCCAAACCTTTATTCATGGTTAAATGACTCAACTTTTGGAAGTGTTCATAGTCATCTAAGAGTGGTAGAAAATAATCCCTAAAAAGCTTGCAAAAATCATCACATGTACAAGGTTGATTGCCCTTTGCAACTAAGTCATCCCACCAAACTAAGGCTCTTCCTTCAAGGAACATGGTGACAGTGGATAACTTCTCAGATTCAGGGAATTGGTTCATGGCAAAGTATTTGTTCCAAACATTCAACCAAGAACTTACCACTTGTAAGTTCCTATCCTTCTTCTCCCCCTTAAACACTTTTACAGGAGGTGGAACTACATGCTTCTTCTGATTAACTAACCTAGACTCTAAGTCTTGGTTTCTTTGATTAATTTCAAGAAGCTGCTTATTAGTGGCTTGAATTTGTTGGTATAAAAGTTCAAGAGCTTGTGTCACATTGGATGGGTTTGATAGATCAAATGTTGGGTTTTCATTGGTTTGATCCATTGGAGTTGCTTGTGTGTTTTCCTATTATGCAAATACAACAACAAGTGCTTAAATTAGAATGATAGAAATGCTTCAATTGTTACATCCAATGCAAATAAAAAGCATTTACTTCTATTCATTCAATCTTATTGTTTGTAAGCTCAATCCAAGCCTACTATTTGCAAGCTTAAAAGAAAAACAACAACAAGCTACATTTGCCTTAATCAAAAGCAAAAATGAAAACCAAATCTTTATGTAAACTTCAATTAACTAATCCAAGCTAATGTTTACATAAAGTTCCCATTCCCATTCCAATTCCATTTGTCATTTCAAAAGCAACCAAAGTTTTCATATTTCTCACTATTCTAGATTTCAAAAACCAAGAAACTAGTGTCTAGACATGGATAACTAATGAAGCTTTATGAAAACTTCAATCTTCAGATCTGATTTTCAGATTTACAGGTCTGAAAATCAGAACTTCAAAATGACAAAAAACAGAATTTCAAAACTTGTTTTATGCACAAAGTTACACTATCATTCCCTTCCTACATTGTCATCTTCATGAAACTAGGAGATAGAAAGGTGTAACTAATGAAGTTTGAACGAAAACTTCACTTTTTAGATCTGATTTTCAGATTTACAGGTCTGAAAAACAGAACTTCAAAATGAAAATCAGAACTTCAAACACTTCATTTATGCAAAAAAAACACTAGTTTTGATCAAAACACATAGCTAGAATCAATCTTTTTGCCAAAAAAAGTTTGTGTATGTAGAGGAAGACTTCCTCTACTTATCCCACAAATCTTTTTTCAAAACTTTTAAAAACCCAAAGCCCACTTTAAAACTTCTCTAACATGATCAAAAATCAGCCCCTAAACAATTCTATAAACATCAGTACTCTCTTCCAAAGAGAACTAGATACATTGGGTACTTCAACTACAAGCTTCCTACAACTAGAAAAGCCTATAATCTTCCCCAAAAAAATTTGGTTAATGATCTTAATAGAACTTGAAGAAGGTTAGAAAGGTTACCATCCTTTGTCTAGCTCTGATACCACTTTTACAAGTAGAGGTGAGGAAGTCCTCCAAATCCAAGGTAGAGCCTCCAAATGTCCTCCAAGCAACCTGCAAGCTTCAAGATGCTCCCCAACTCCAAGTCAGGATGCCTCCACTTGCAAGTAAGGATCTGCAAGCCTCCAAGGATCTTTCCTCCACCTGTGTCCCTACTCTTTAAACACAAAGATAGATAACAAGCTGGCTAACCATAAACAAATCACAAGCATACCACAACACTCCATAGCATACTCAAGATCCAAACCCTACTTATGTCCCATACCATAAGCAAGATCCAAACCTCAAGCATACTACCACAAGAAAGCACTCTACACACTAGTAGCAACACTAGAGCATAAGCCAAGCAAACAAAAGAGATCTCCCCCCTCCCAATGGGCGCCCTACTACCCTCATATAGATGGCCCATGGACCCCTCCAATGCACTATGGAGTTCCATGCTCATCCAATGAGAGAGAGAAGCCTAGGGGAGTTAAAGAATCTCCAAGAGCCTCCATAGGCTTATGGAATGTCAAGAGACTCCTTCCATAACCTATGACTCTTTGAATGCCTTTCTTGTGGGAGTTGGGAACTCAATGGACACTTTAGAAGGGCGCCCTCCTAATAGGTCCCATTGCCCAAGTTGTGCAAGTATACTTTGGTCCTAGACCAATAAAGTGATATGGTTCAAGGTTGAGGCCCAAGGTTTAGAAAAATAGTCATCCAATGACTTTCCAACACCTCACCTCCATCCAAGGCATAGACACCTACCTGCCCTTAACCAAGGACACTACTACCTTAATCTAAGGCAACTACCCTTAATACTAAGGGTACCCCTTATTCAAGGTTCACGTTGTTAGAATATCTCCAACTAAGGTATAGTCACTTGCCTGCCCTTATCCAAGGGCACATACCCTTAATCCTAAGAGACCTTGCCATTTAGCCCCCAACACTAAATGGACTATTAGGGGTCTGAAGTACTGCTAGTTACATAGGTATGTAACACCTTATCTCCTCTCCAATTGTTAGTTGATTACAATGGTTCTTGAGAGCTTTGTAGGAGAACTCTATGGCAATACTCCTTTGTAAGAGAGCTAAAAACCAGCTTATAATTCATTGTAGTTTGTGAGAAATCTCCAAAAGGCCTTATTTGAATATTCAATAACAATAAATTTTTTTTAATTCCCATCCACAAGCTATGGTCAAGCAAAGGTAGTTTATACTACACAACAAAATATCAATGTTTTTCTTTAACAACAAGCGTCTCTCTAAAACATTGACCTTCCATTTCTAGATACATCGATGAGCTTATTAACCTATACTAGGGTTGATTAGATATTAGATGCCTTATATCTTATGGAAGTCATGGAAACTGTAAATTGCTATGAATGAATCTCTTTGGATGAGAACTCCACTTGAAAGTCAACCACATGACAGGTAATCATATGGATAGTAGAATTGATAGTCCTCGACTTTTTGGGTGGGCTCCATAATTTCAAAAATAATGACTTGTCTCATTCTATTTAAATAGCTCCTATACGTAACACTGGTGCAAAAAACTCAAGTTTTTCAACTTGAGTACAATTGGATAAATATATCCTTTTGCAACAATCACAGAGACTTCTTAACACAATCAGAGCACACTTACTTTATGAGGTGAGTTGACGACGACATTGGACACCATATCAATTGTAGGTGATGAAAACTCCAGCCCTCCATTCTAGAATGCAATGAAGATGATGTACGATTAAATTTGTGTTACTCAAATCCATGTCAAAACAAAAACAAATAACGATATACTGACGATAAGTTAACTCATAAATACACGATAGAATTAATTCATAAGGATCAGGGATGTGTCATCTACTCCTTATGAGACATTAATTTCCCAAAAACACACAACATAATTAAGTTCTCTATTACTTCATTCACTCACATTATTTATGATAGCATTAACTAGCATTCATGTCTTGTTTAAAACTCCATAGATACTAACACATGGCCAAACTACAAAAATGACTCATCGTTCATGCTTGAACAACACTTTCAAATGGCATAGGCAATAAAGACAAAAGACACTCCTATGAAAGGATTAACTCTGACTATATTCTGGAATTAATGACTTACAATTGGATGCACAAAATCCTTTGGGCGTCTAATTTTCAACGTTGTCCCATGCAAGGTAATGCCATCAAATGCAATTGCAGCAGTTGCATCCTCGGGTGTCAAAAATTCTGCAAATGCATAACTCTTGTCAACATGTACCTGAATATCATGTGACAAAGCAAACAATAAGCAAGCATGGATTTAGATTTATCTCTTGAATTACACCTGTAGACAAAACACAAGAGTATATACCTTATCAAGGAAACAATCATCAATGAAATCATTCACACTTCTATACCTATTCATAAATAAATTCATATAACTTGAAAGTTTTGAGTGGACCACCAAAAAGATAGGTGAAGATCAAAAGAGTAATTCATAAGATTTCAAAATTGTCTTTGCCTTTGAAATTGAGGTCTCACAAAATAAGTAGTCAGAATTTATGTAATCAAATGAAAGAATTACTCATGAGAAATCACCACTACCATGCTTCAAAGGATTGTGTTTGAATCTTTATTTCTATAAATCACACAACACAACAAAGGAAACATGCAGTCATCAACCTTATGAAGTCCAGCCACAAAGTCCTAACCAATCAAAGCACATCATACATAGCACAAACCTAATGCAACAACATGCATAATCACTTCATTGATACTCAGGAGTTGGTGCAAATCACATGCACAAACATACTTTCAGATTAGCTCCCAAACATTTGTACAAAGACGACTCGATCATGATAAAGGCCAGCACAAAAGACCAAAGTAAATCCAATTAAGTACCTACCCTCTAATACAAAAATAGGAAAATTCACATGTTATCACCACTCATAACCTAACTAAATAGACTATTGGGTAAAATGAGTCACTAAAGATAGAACAAACCAGCTAGGCGCAACTTGAACAAAGATCTCAAATGAGAACATAATACCCAACATAACAAAGAAGACGTACAATCTTCAACCTTAAGGAGTCCACAAAGTCTTAGACCATCAGCTTCATCATTTATACCTCGACATCCTACTCACCTCGTCAATGCCCAAAGGCAAGTGCAAGCAACATGCAAAAATATACGCCTCCATTAGCTTTCTTTGGGTTAATATTTATCGTTATTTTTTTGGATTCTATATTTCTTTAACATAATAAGAGCTGAAATATCAAAGACAAAACATCAGACTATAAGATAGTTTGAACCTTTTTCATGATTTTCTTAAACAAGTACACCTTATGGAGTAACATAAAAGCATCTCTAACAATACAAAGACAAAAAGTCCTTTCAAATTGAAAAGTGATCACACCATGTTTAACAAAATTAAGAATATTCGAAGAGACACGAGGCATACGAATTATGTTAACGTTACTGTATTTTGGCTGCAATCTTTTATTGAAGACATCATCCAATAAACCTATCCTATAGCCTGGCTTATAGAAAGGTCCAAAAAATTTCACTTATCACCACTTGATGTACAATGAAGTTCACATGAGTTTGTAAGATGGATTCCTCCACAAAAAACGTTACATGAAAAACAACCAAAATGAGGAAGATCAGAACAGATAAGTCATCTACATATCTTCTATGAATCTTTGCAACAATTCAAACTGAGAAGACATGAAAATTTGCTAGACGAACAGCACAATTAGTACCCAAGGAAATACGTATCCTTTGTTGAAAAAAAGAATCACCTACAAAAATATGTAAATAGTTAAGAGGAAGTGCAGCCAAGGACAATCAAGAACAGACATCATCAACGACGGCAATTTTTGTTAACCTTTTCTTCTTTAAATCGACATAATGATTTTTGATTAAGCCAACAAAACTCAAATTGCAAAGCACTCCAAGGCTTTGCATTGAGTATTCGTTAGTTTAATGCTAAAAACATCTCAAAGCAGTTTATCAATGACTAGTTTTTTTAACCATGTACCTTGGAAGGGCCCTCTCTTTGAAGTTTTACATGGGTCATAGTCCTACCTATGAATGTCTACTAGGGCCCCATGCCCTTCAGACCTAACAACCTCCTGGTTTTGAATCAAAGGATTTCCTCATTATGGTTGCAGAATGAAGAGAAGTATTTATGGTCTAAAACAGTCTGCCAGAGCAAGGTATAAAAAGAAAGACCAAGCATTTAAATTTCTTGGCTTCATTCCTATGCATTCACATTCTAATATTTACATCAAAGACATTGATGGTGACATTGTTATTGTGGCTGTTTATATTGATGATTCATTAATAATTTCCATAGTTGCAACCAAACGTTTGAAACGTCCAAACGTGAAACGTTTGAAACGCGCTTACGTTTGGAAAATTCATCCAAACGTTTGGAACCCTTTTACCCACTTTTAAAGTATAAAATTTAAGGTTTTTACAGTGGTATGTCTAAAAAAATGATCATTGGCAGTTATACTACAAAATAGGTTTCTTTGTGATGCAACTTAGCTAAATTGAATCATTCTAAGACTGAATCTAAGTCATACATAACAATGATATCATTTAGCAATAGAAAATCACAGAACAAGACCTACAAATCTAGATCAAAAACGTACTAACCAATTGCAAGTTGTTAGGACAACAAATCCTCAATGTATTCATAATCAGAGAGCACCAAAATTTGGCCCTTTAGCCTTGAGGTCACGCAGCTCCCAGAAGCAAAAAACATTTGCCATTTTTTAGGTCGGCGTGGGCACTTTTTTGGGGGGAAAAAAATAAAAAAGTAAACCTTGAAATCTGGCCGTTTGAAACGTGTTTCAAACGGCCAAGTTTGGAAACGCGTTTGGAACCTCTTCCAAACGTGTTTGGTTGCAACAGTGATTAAAGGAAAACAAGAAAGATATTGCTTCTATTTTGGGATTTCAGATTTAGGAGAAGCTAAATACTACTTGGGAATCCAAATAGAAAGGGACAAAAAAGAAGGAACTCTCTTTATACATCAAGCACGTCACATAGAGAAGCTATTGACTTTTCATATGGAAGATTGTAAAGGAAAATATACACCATTACCAGCTGGAACTGTTTTATCAAAGGAAGACTGCCCTACTACTGAAGAGGATATGGCTATAATGAAAGGTATCCCTTTCCATAATCTTATAGGATCATTGATGTACTTAGCTGTTTGCACCAGACCAGATACAGCTTTTGCTGTATTTGAACTTACTCAATTTTGTTTCTATCCAGGTATCAAGCATTGGAAGCTTGCAAAAAGAATTTTACAGTACCAGAAACACTCTAAAGATTATGGGATATGCTATTCAGGACAAGGGGAATTCAAATTGAAGACCTATAGTGATGCCAGCTGGATGTCTTTTAAGGAAGATTCAAAGAGTATTTCTGGGGGCTGCACAACTATTGCAGGTGGAGTAATAAGCTGGATCTGTAAGAAACAATCAATAGTAGCACAATCATCTTGTGAGGCTGAGTATATAGCTGCATCCAAGTTGCCAATGAAAGAATATGGCTTAGGCACATGCTTGAACATCTAGGGCTGCATCGAGACAAACCAAGCTGTTTGTTCATGGATAATCCTTTAACTATACATCTAACAGAAGATCCAATGTTTCACTCACGAACAAAACACATTGCACTCAAATATCACCATATCAGAGATCTCATGAGAAGCAAATAATCAGTACGAGTTTTATTCCCACAAAGGAAATGGTAGCAGATGTGTTCACAGAAGCATTGGACAGAGGAGCATTTGAAAGACACAGAGACAATCTTGGAATTACCGAATCACCAAAATTAAAGAGGGAGCTGATATCATTTTTAAAATGTTGGCAATTTGGCCTTTTATAATATTTTTATAAGACACTTTGTTAGATATCAATTACTAGATATTTATTATTAAATAGGTAAAGCTCATTTTAATTAGCACGTCAAAAAATTTTGACACATTTTCTTAATGAAGGGTCCAAATTTAAAATCTAGAAAGTTCTTAATGTTTTTAGTGACCAAATGAGTGGTCCTGTGGTGACATGTGAGGATCAATAATTGACAATTGTATGGCCCTGGTTCAAACAAGTAGAGTATAGAAACTTCTAAGAGATAGACATAGAGATAGACAGAATTTAAAATAGCGTATTAGGGGGAGCATACATAAAACGTTGGAAAATTACAATCATATATGTGATTAATAATTGATGATCCTAGGAAAAAGGTACAGTTGGCTGCAAACCATCTAGGCCTATAACCAAAAGTTACTTAGATACTAGTGATTGCTAACTACCTAGATTCTATCAAATTCAGAGTCTAGGTTATACTTGATCAATAGGAGAGGGCAAGATTCGTGGTTGGGTTATCGCGGACGAAGAAACAAGAATGGCGCAATTGGGGTAGTGGTCGACCATCTTAACCAAATTGGCTACGTTTATTCCAGTAAAGACCACAAAGAAGGCGTCTGATCTAGCTCAAATAATTGTTGGCCGTATATTTAAGATTTACTAATTACCAAGTGACATCGTGAGCGATCGCAATCCATAGTTCACCGGTCACTTTTGGTCGGCCGTGTTCGCTAAACTAGAGACGACACTAAGCTTGAGTTTTTCTGATCATACCGAGACAGATGGCCAGACGGAAAGAACAAAAAAACGATGGAACAAATGCTTCGAGCATATGTTTCCTGACGGCAATCTCATTGGGAGAAGTATCTGCCCTTGAGTAGTAAGCATTCGGCTACCGGTTATAGCCCATTCATGCTTATGTAAGGTTTTGAGCCTAGATCGCCCACGCGGTTGGGACTCGATTGACCAAGTTTCAGAAAGTAACAGATTTCCTGCACGATATGCAAGAAATGCTACAAATAGCAAATGAGAATGTCCAAAGTGCCCACGATAGGGACAGACATTATGCTAATCTAAAAAGATTGCCTCGAGACTTTCAAGTGGGGGATTGGGTGTTCCCGAAGGATTCTAGGATAATGCGTACCAACAAGCATTACAAATTGTCCGCTAGATATAGGGGACCGTATCAAATCTTGAAAAAAATTGGATCCTTGGCTTACCAATTGGACCTCCCGGAAGGAACACAAGTGCACACGGTTTTTCACGTAAGTCGACTTAAGAAAAGCCTACGTGAAAGGGAACATCTTGGTTCTCGAGACCAATTGGAATTGTTGGATGAATCTTCGGGCGTGACTCGACTTGAACCCGAAAAGATCTTGGATACTAGAACTAAACGATTGAGGAATAGTATAGTTACCGAGCATCTGGTTCAATGGAGGGGTTACAGACAATGATGATTCCTAGGAAAATGAACGTAGCTTGAAAAGGAACTTCCCTAACTTTAAGTTCTAAGGTCAGAACTTGAATAAGGGGGGAAGAATGTCATGCCCACGACTGATCTCGGATTGACTATCTCGTTAGAGGTCAATAGGCCTACCTCAACCTGTAAGTTAATTATGATTGTGAGGAGTTTGGGGCCTTCATGTGTATATGGTCATAATTAATGGTTGGAGGCCTAAACTCATGACAGTGGATTCTTATGGGTCTATCAGTGAGTCATAGGGGAACTGGATGGCGTGGCCCAGTTACGTTGCAAAGGTGTCCAGTGAGGTGTCACAGTGCACTACTAGTGGTGCATGGGCCTTGGAGGGTATAAGTATATCCATTGGGCACTCACTAGTGTATGCCTGATTGTGGTAATGGTAGCAGTATGCTGCCGGACTGACATCTCTCTCCTATTGAGCATTGATTGGTAGATCCATAGCTTGGGGGCTAGATCCGTTCGATCTAGGTTGGGTTGGGTAGGTCGTCCGCCATCCGTTTCCCTATTGTTTTATGGATTCAACATCCTAGTCTTTGATCCTCGAAGGAGGTCTTCACACCCTTAATATGAATCCATGAATGCCTTGACCTTCAAACTTAGTTCTACACAAAATCTTTTGTGTGCATCCAAGCTCAGCGCCCTCGTGAAAATATTTGCTATCATGTCTCGCGTTCAACAGTACTCCAAGCTTACCTCTTTGTCAAAAACTTTACTTCTAATATAGTGATACTTGATTTCAATGTGCTTACTCCTGGAATAAAACCTGCGGTTAAACGATAAAGTAATAGCACTTAGATTATCACAATAAACGATTGTCGGAGCATTCTGCTTCAGACAAGCGTCCGATAGTAAGTTTCACAACCACACTGCTTCCTTTGTCGCTTGAGAGGCATCCTCCTACAACTATTTCTCTCACATATAGACTCCTCAATCATACTATGCTCGGATTGTATAGTAGCATACAATTATTGCTCTAGAATACGGGGCCTCTTTAGCTTCCCCATTTTTTGCAGCACCATCCCCTCATCGGGCACTAAATGGGACCTCCAATTAGGTTAAGGAGCCACCAAGCCACAATGTTACCCCTATTCTAAGTGCCCAACAAGATATACAATTGGCAACAAGGAGAAGTCACATCTTCCATTCCAAGAGCCCTATGGACACACAGAGGAATAGGATATCATATAACTTGATAAAGAGAGTTCAGAAAATTGAACAAGAATTAACTCTTTGTCACAAAAAGGATATCCTTGTGACTCGAATTCTTGTGTGGTCATAAAAAAAGCTCCTACTTCGCTTTCGTGACAAATGAAGTTAATGATATGATTTGTTCTTCTACTTACACCATCCATGGTTTCACCAAATTTTACTCAAAGACTAAATTGTTTGATTTAACGCTTCTCAAGTCTATTGAAGAGCATAGGAAACATAATTTATTTTATTTCTTAACCAAAAAAACAAAAATGATAATAAATTATTGAGTAAATGGTTTGACAAGTACAAAACCTATTTCATTCAATACGTACGAAATTGCATCTAGGATTTGATATATGGACGATGCATAGATGCAGCGAATCGCGATTCGCTGGTTTTGCGATTCGCGAATCGCAATTCTGCGAATCACAATTCGCTGCAAAGAATCGTTGAAAAAAATAATAGTATTTGTGCATTTCGGGCCTGGGAGGGAGAGGGAGAATCAGAGAGCCTGAGAGTTAATACACCTAAACTGGACCATCCTACACCCGAAACAGTCGGCAAACTACACAGTCATAATGCTCTCAATCAGAGCTTTCATCTTATACCCATATTGCCTAAAAAATTTCAAAAAAATAAAATAAAATAAAACATCGATTCTGCACGATTCTCTGAAAAACCCGAAACGCGATTCTGAATCACGATTTAGAATCGCGGTGCATCGACGATGTTGTGCATTGAGTAGAAAAAGGAAGAAGAGGGAGCAAGAGAGTGGCACAAGGAACTGTGTATTGAGCAAGGAAACAAAAGCAGCAATAAGGAGCAAGTGGCGGTCAACTAGTGAGCAGAGAATGAATTACGAACGGAACCTTACGGAGCAATGTAATTGAGCAGCCAAATTTTACAATCAAGCAAGGGACTAGATTTCGAAAATAGCAACATAGATGTGCAACTTTGCAAGTATGCATAGGCCTTGGCACCTTAATTATTAGATTAGATAGCATATAGCTTCATGCAAATATGAGAATCTAGCATTCTTTGGAAATATACACAAGATATCCTATCTGAGGTCAAACTGCTTGTAAGACATTACCAGAATGTCCTTTAGAATAGGAAGGAGTCAAAATACCAAATCGTGTTTACCCGCTCGTTATCTCAAAGGCTTGTTGCATTTTAAAGGAATAATACATGGCCCATCTCATTTACAACTATCAATGGAACCTAAAATAGGAGAGAAAATATAAACATGTTTTCCAAAGCTGTTATTTTGCTGTCATTAAGGGAGGACTTTCCTTAACAAAAGAAAACACTTACTTCGTAAGTATCTTGTAAAAAGCCTCTATCTAGCAGTTCACATGTTCAAATTTCTTTTAGTAGACCTCAGAATGAATGCTTCTGAATAAGTCCTGGCTTCTTAGATATCAACTTCCTTACCGAGCAACTGATGCAGGGCTTTGTCCCTGGTAGATGATTGGCATTTGCCGATAACATGGCTGCATTCATAAACTCCAGTAACTCTCCCTCCGAAACTGTTGATGGAACATTCCCGATGTAAAGTCTTCTCAAAGGTCGAGTAGCCTGAGTGAGGCTAACAGCAGTAACAGCAGGACTGACCTGTTGAAACACCGATGGAACCAAAGCTGGCATTGTAGAAACAGCGGATAATGGAGAAGCAGATGTCGTTGCTCCTGATACTCCAGCCAATGCACTTACAGATGCCAGCGCAGCAGCCTGCTGAACCATAGCCTGCTGCGTAGCTGCATGATGCGCAGCAGCAATGGCAGCAACCATACTACTATCCACACCTGGGGGTGGCAAGTCCCAGGCACGCGATTTCCTCCTATCCTTATCAGGAGATCTTGGAGGTGGGGAGGGTGTTTTGATCGCTGCATCTGACCGTCGCCTCCTTGGTGAGTAGCCGCCAAGTCCACTTCCACGCCCGCCGAAACGGCGGAAACGGTTTTCAAAAGGAACAGAATTGTTTGCTCTGTCCCTGTCATCTTTTTCCCGTTCCCTCTCACTCTTGTCCTGATCCTTCTCCTTCTCTGCTTGCTCTCGTCCGAGTCTGTCCCTGTGATGCAACGAGGGTGATTTCTCGTATTCTTTTTGGCTATGAGATGGTCTTCTCTTTTTGGGTTGAGGCGACACAGACCGTGATTTGCCTCTTTGTTTTGTTTCTTTTTCGCGTGCTGGTCTTGTGGGGGAACTTTGCCACCTGCTCGCTTTGCTCGAGGATTTACGATGAACTTCGGGGGAAGAATCCTTCCTTTGCTCTTTCACTAGGGCATCATCATCGGATTTTAGCTCCCATCTATCAAATCTCCCATTGTGTTCTTCTCTTCTGAGATCTCTTCGTCTGTCCTTTGATTTTGTTTCAGTTCTGAACTCTCTCCTTGATTTGTATTCGACCTCAGGGGTTCGTTTCCTCTTCTCTGCCCTATATCTCCTTTCCTCTTTGTCTCTAGAAACTTTATGCTCTTCTGCTTTATCTTTAGAACCACGATAATCTGCGGCAGACTTATTCTTGATTTTTTCTCTTTGATCTTCTGTATCTCTGTTCTCTCTCTTATCCTTCTTTGAAAGCCTGTCACCAGATCTTCCATCATCTTTCTTTTCTTTTGCAGCACCAGATGATACCATTTTCTTCTCAGTTTTTGAAGGTTTTTCAAGTAAATCTCGCTTTCTATCACCTTCTTTCTTGTGCACTTTGCGGTCATGTGGTGAAGTACTTCGGCCAGCAGGTTTTCTGTTACCATTCAACGAACTCTCTTTGGTTTCCTCTACAACTATATCAATCATAGAGCTAAGTAGGTTTTTGCTTTCCTCCTCTTTCACGGAGATTGGCAAAGAATCTTCATGCTTTACAGTTTGATTCGCACGTCGTTTATGACTGCCAACCTCGGCAGTCCACGCGCGAACACGAGCAGCAGATCCCTCACTGTGCATACCATCCTTGACCTTTACAGCCTCTTTACTATTCTCGTCTTCCATGTACAAAACTACTATGCCAAAGACTCACCGACCTTGCAAAACCACCACCATTGGATTGTCGCCAAGATGTAATAGCACACTCACATTTTAGTCCAAAAGCTTAAATTTCATGAATCTTACTTCTCTCAAATTTTTCCTTTTGCAAAACCTATCTGCCATCTCAAACTGTGCTCTGACTTTGCACCCCTACTCTTGCTTCACGCGCATACTGCTTGCCAGGTTTCATACGCACTTGGCTTCTCCAGCTTTATAGATCCGACCTAATTCTTGCAGCTGCATTTCAGAACAGCACAATTGTCTGAGCGACTCCATTCAAACTTTGTAAATTCGTTCTAAACCTAACTGCTATAGAAAAAAGAAGCAGAAAAAGAAATCAACAGATTCCATCCAAATTCTTCAATGGCAGCAAATCTGAAGCAAGCCTACAATCAAACATCACAACAAGAGACATTACGATGCCACAGCGCAAAATCAAACGGTAACAGTGGCACTCCGAAAAGGGAAGACTCAACCATAAGCTCAATAAAGATTAGATTTACATTGCACAACGATGCATTCCGTAATCCCGTTGCATTGTCGAGTGCGAGAGATTGCTCGCTGCATTCGTCCAAAGCTAGAGGTTGCTGCAGTAATTCGCGTCGACAGGCAGCAGCGTGGTAGGTTGGAGCAGTGCCAAGAAGCAAAAGCCTAAGAAAAAGGATAAAAAGAAGAAGAAGGAGAAGAGGGTTCGGTATGAAAAACCCTCGTAGCCGTGATTAGAGTTAATCTCTCCTGCTTTTATTAATGCAGCTTTTATTAATGAAGGATGGAAATCGCATCCATTTGCAAAAATATGAAAGTATAAAGAGATAATGCCAACGCCAAAAAAAAATTAAGCTTTTTTTTTTTTTTTTTTGATGTAAATCATTAACTAGAATGGTGTTATTAATCGGTAATGCAGAAAGTTTTAAAGCAGTCGCTCTTGCAAATTGAGCTCATGTGACGGCCTGATTCAGTCACATGATGACTTTTTACTTTTTATTCTTGTACATACTTAGTTTTATGTATCTGATTTTCCTTAAGTTTTATAGAATGTCAATCGTTAAGAAGTTCTAAGTGTAAAATCGATCCAGGTCGGATGTTCACTGGGTCGGATTTTTAGTGAGTATCGGATTTCGGCTGGATCAGAAAAATATTAGACCCGATCCAATCCGATCCATGGTCGAGAAATGATCCAAATCCGAGAATAGCAGTTATACCAGTTAAACGATTATGGACAGTCGCGAGACTATAAAGAGCCGCTGTATTTACGATTTTAATAATAATAGTTTTGTTGAGCAGATACTTTTGTGCTTATCTTTGTGAGTAAGTTGTGGATGTTTGCTCTATGAATAAGGAAATGCATGTGTTGCTTACTATTTTTCCAGAGTCTACATTGTTTTGTAAGCTCTGTTCTCAATTAATGATGAATGTTATGTAAAGAAGGATTGATAGTAATTTGAGACCGTTTCAGTCCGAGCCATGTTAAAGCATGCAGATGATTAAGTTATATTATTGTCATTGTGGAATCTAACATATTATGAGAGACAAAATGAGAGGGAATGTGTGATTCTCCGAGTCATTTGCAGGTTATGCTTAACTGTCAAGTCATAAAGGCAGACTACATTATGAGGATTATGTAACTTAGTCAGGTTGTATGTGCAGTTGATTATTCTAATCACTCAATCCAACAGTGGTCATGCATAGTAAATGTATGGGGAGAAAACCAGTATCAAAGATCTATCAGAAAATAGTTAAATCATTATTTGAATATTGAAGGGCTGTACTGGCTGCCTAAATCAAATATCATTTAATAACCAGTTATTTGTCTTTTACACAGAGATAGCTCACGTGAAGATGAATCTCCAAGGAAAACTTCAATACGCCATAAAACACGTTCAAAAGATCGGAAAAGAATGGAAGATCCAAAAAAGGTCGATTGAAAATAACAAAGCTTATAGAAAAAGGAAGTATCAGAACTTGGGAAGAAATTCGATGATTTAAAAGTTCACATTCTTCAACCGAATAATAGGAGAAAATTTGCAACTACATGAAGAAAATCAAATGTATGGTGTACAAAGTGTAACAAGGAGGGTTACCATCATTCGGAATGTAGAGCTAAGATGCAAGTTTCCTATGTCGAAGAAAGTGATGAGGAAGAGAATTCTGATAATGAAGTTCTATATTTAATGGAGGTAGATTCTGGTGAAAGTGTATATGAAGTACAAACTACTAATACAAAAATTAATACTATGCCAGTCTACTTCATATAAGCCTCTTGTAAGGAAGTTTATTCCAATACAAAAATTGTTGGAATTCATGCTCAAGCCCAATTCCATTAGGTAATGAGCATTCTAAAACATGTTAATACTTATTCTTGGAAAACCACAAAATTTATGAAGGATCGAAATTTTAGCAAATGATCAAAAAATTCATAATCGAACCAATGTCAATCCCATCAAAATGTGATTTCCCGACCCTGGATCGAATCGGATCGAGGCGAAAAATATTTGGGCATTTTCGACCATGGATCGGCGACCCTGGAGCGGATCGGATCGGATCAAATAAATCCGACCCTTTGTATAAATCCAACCATTTGTAATTAGAAATCCGACCCCCATACAGTTAAAATAATGGCTACTTTCTGTGGGACTGTAAGAAGATCTACTTAGGCTATCAATGTAGTGATCGACTAACATCCAATCATCAATGACGGAGTCAACGCCCTGACATGCATCTTTGCAACAATGTACAGGCATTATTCTACAACAATAATCAGTAGTTAAGATAGGTTTAGAATAGAATAGCTATATCAATTTTATGTTCATTTTTTTTATTGTGTGGTTTTCAATAACTATATCAAATTTGCAATGTATAGTTCTCACTAATGTATTTTTGAAAACATTGTATGTGCATTCTAAAGTTTTTAATAAGAGTAAAAAATCACATCCTTAGCGAAATAATTTTACGCAAAAATATAAAATTATTTATATGATGATTTTTTAAAAAATTGGAGAGAATCTTCTCAGGAGAAACCTTTTCAATTACCCACTCAATAAATAATTGTGTTATTGATTGATTCTTTATGATTATCTATGATTTACTGCTACTTGCAAGACTTCCAAGAGGCTGCTTCGTGTTTTTTAACCGCGTAGACGGGGTACTCCTTAAGCTGCATTTCATTTTGGGCTTGCCCAAGGAATATCAGTTGGAGGTACGCCGTAATCAGCCACAGTCCTTAGAGGATGCCGTGCGTTTCATTCGGATTTTTTACGATACGCACACGATAACCTGCAAAGAGCAACCAAAGCCCGAAGCCAAAGATAAATCCTCTACGGGCCCTTCTTTCAAAAAGGGCAAGGAGCGCATGGTTGGTGAAGCTTCTCCTTCGGGGAAGAAAAAGAAGCGCCCTCGGTTGGAGAGAGCGGACTTCGACAAGGCCAAAAGCGACGGGTTGTGTTTCTCCTGCATGGAGAAGGAGCACCTTTCTAAGGGCGAAGAGACGGAAGAAGGGTGGCCGCTCCACTAAGGCACCAGGTAATTCTTTTATTTCTTGCATTGATGTATCTTTTAAAGATGAAATAGTTTGTATGAATTGTTGTTTTAATACTGCAGTGTTTGGACCTCACAACCTCATTCGTATGAGTGGGTTCGTAGGCAGCCAACCTGTGAGAATTCTTTTTGACGACGGTTCTACGCATAATTTTATTAATGCTAAGTTGGTGCATAAGCTGCAGCTGGCAACCGCACCAAGTGACCACAACTATGTGGTTAGGATGGCAACTGGTGGGGAGCAGCAGGTCTGGGACCACTTTGTTCCCCACGTGTCGTTGAAGATTTTTTCCTAAAGCTTTGTCTTTTTTTTATGATAATTTAGAATCTTCGCCTGAGGGCAAAATCTTTAAGAGACTTAGGGAGGAGTATAGCGATATATTCCCTGAGCAGTTGCTTGAGGGTCTTCCCCCCTCGCGGGGAGTAGACCATCACACATAGATCTTCTTCCCGACAGCTCTCCTGTATCGTTGTTTCCCTACAGGATGAGCCCGAAGGAAGAAGATGAAGCTGTCAGTCAACTTAAGGAGTTATTATGTAAAGGCCATATTCGGCCTAGTAAATCCCCTTGGAGAGCTCCTGTTTTGCTAACTGGCAAGAAAGGCGGCGATATTCGTCTTTGTGTCGATTACAAAAAGCTTAATAAAATGACAAGTAAGAACCGCTATCCCTTATGTCAGATGGACATCTTAATGGACCGATTAAATGGTGCTACGTTTTTCACCAAATTGGACCTTAGGTCAGGGTACCATCAAATCAGAATACACGAGAGGGATGTTTTCAAAACTGGGTTTCGTACTAGGTATGGCCATTACGAATTTTTAGTTTTACCCTTTGGTCTAACTAATGCCCTGACAACCTTCCAGCAAATGATGAACGATATTCTTCGTCCATATCTGGGGAAGTTTCTCGTGGTATTTTCAGATGATATATTGATCTACAGTAAGGCTCTTGAGGAGCACGAAGCGCATTTGCATACAGTCTAAGGCAGGCAAAGCTTTATGCTAAGGAGTCTAAATGTGAGTTTTTTCAAACTCGACTCAAGTATTTAGGACATATCGTTTCCCATCGAGGTCTTGAGATCGACTACGATAAAGTCCAGAAAGTTCGTGATTGGCCTAACACTACCCCCACTAACTCTACTCCACTAAACTAGCATTCCACATGATTTTGGGTGAAAGGGAAGAGAAGAATAGAAGAGATAGAGAGGATAAGAGAGAAAGAAATAGAGAGAGTGGAGAGGGAGGTTAGCTCAAAAGCTCAAGATGCATGCTAATGGAGAAACCATAACTATTAAAACAACAACATAGAAATGGAAACAAATAGAAACACACAACAAAAGCATTAGCATGAGTGCTTAGCAAATGAGGATGTTTGGCTCTCTAAATAGAGTTTTCTCCTTCTCATTAAGCATGAAAATAGAGTACATGAGGTGTTTTTTATAAATGGGAAAGGCCCTTGCCCCAAAATACTATTGGCTAATATGTACACTAATCCTATCCATTCATCTTGGACCCAACTTAATCCAAGGGTTCTAAAAAAGTACATTGGATATCACAAGATTCATGTGAGTCTCGAATTGGACCCAAATAGAAAAAGTCTAATACTAAGTTCTAAACTTGACTTTGTGGCCTCTAGTTTTATTTTAATTACATCAAGACCCATGTCTATTATTCTATTTACAACTTCACTTGCGTGTTCATTGGGCCATGGGCTTATATGCGCAGGATGCCATGCCCTTGCAACATATTTTATTGGTCGATATTATCTATTTACATTATGTTGGGATAATCCCCATCATCGAATTTCAAAATGAGGTATCAAAGTTGATCAGGATAAGGTCAAAGTTATTGATGCACTCTTACAACCAACCAATCTAAAGGAGTTAAGAGGTTTTCTTGGCCATTTGGGCTATTATCGAAGATTTATTTAGGATTATGTCATTTTGGTAGCCCCTTTGAATAAGTTATTTAAAAATATGTTGTTTATGAATGGAGTGCAAATTGCCAAAGTCTTTTGAAGAACTACAAATAAAAGACTCCATACTTAATTAGCTTTAAGTTTGGACTTAGTTCCATAAGCATGTTAAAGCTTAGGCCCAGCACTATTTATATGAGAGTGGATTTGGGCCTCCAACAACACTTGTATAAGCATTGAGATAATAAAGCCACTTTGTGATATTTTATGCATGCAACTTGTGTTCCCACTTGTGGATAGAATACTTGGTGGTAGTTGCTCAAGCCCCACTAAGCTTTCCTCATTTGGTTAATTTATGTGAATGTTATTATGGGATTATGTTTTGTTCATTTTGTTTTCATTCCCTTGTGGAGTTAGTTTAGGAATTTTTTAGTCCATTTGCATCACACTAGTAGGGACACCGCCTTGGTGTAGTTTATTCATTCCTCCATTTTTAGTTCTCTTCTAGTTGGGAGACCGCCATAGAAGAACTCATAAACAAACAATAGAAACCATGAATATAGTGGATCCTACTCGTACTCACCCTACACAATGCATTTAGGATCATCCTAATTCTATTAGATGGGAGACCACCATAATAGAACATAGAGAAAAACTAAAAGTACAACATTGGTGCCGTTGCCGCTCATTTCATTACTTCTATTGCTTAATTTTCCTTGCTTTTCCATTAGTTTTCTTGCTTCTTCTTTCATTCATCTTGTTTCAGTTTTTTTCACAGATCCCTCTTCCATTGAAACTACCATACTACCTCATTTCGAATAGGGGGAAGAACCAAGGAACTTGGTTTAGTTTTTAAGTGTTTTTTAAGCTGTTTTTTTTATGATTTTGGTTGATTTTTTGCATGAAACCTCACCAACAGAATTCGCCCATATGCACAGGACTTGAACAAAGCACCAGCTTTTTAAAACTCCTCTGTGTCTGTATCTGAAAACCAAGAAAATCCAAAGACGTTGCAAGTTTTATCTTATTTAGTGTTGACTTCTCCCTTTTGTCGATTTCTTGTTCCATTACTATCATTTTACAATAATAAAACCCTTGAGAAATGACTGATTATTAGTGAGATGAGTAAGGAATCTGAAGGCGCTCATGCTCCATGCTTTGAAAGGCATATTCATAGGATCGATACACCTAAATATGATGGAGGATCTGACCTAGTTAGATTCCTCCAAGACTTCGAAAATGTGTGCAAATTCTACGGAGATACTTCTGCAATTGAAAAGCTCTTGCGCGGAAGGTGCATGTAAAAAATTTAAAAACTGATTTTACGACATTTGAATGGCATGTTTGAACGCTTGTAGGTTTACATCCGTTTGGTTTAGCGCATTTGTGCTCATTGCGTTTAGATCCGAGGCCGATTCAGATGGCTCCTCTTATTTTTAGAACCCTGCGCACTCGTCAGGGTGGGCCAGGCAGGGAGGTTTTTTTTTTTTTTAAACTACTTGCCTTGGTGCCACGTGTCGGGCACCAAGGTTTATCCCATAAACATGTTTTCTCATATCATACTTATCAAGATATCTTGCAACTGGAGAACTATTGTAGATCCACTTGTATCTGCAAATCTCTAAGATAAACCAATAGTACCTATATATAACTGAACCCACCTGCTTACATGTGTGCAAGTGGGTGTGAAGCTGCCAAGTGCCACCTGCCCGGTTCTCGGTGCCACCTGGGCCTGCCTGGCGCCACCCACCTGCCTGCCCGGTGCCACCTGGGCCTGCTCGGCCTCCCTGCCCGGTGCCACTCACCATTCTACCTGGCGCCACCTGGGCCTGGGCCTGCCCACGTGACGCCGGTGCCCCTGCCCGGCGCCACCTGGGCGCTGCATGCCCCCTGGCGCCACGGCGCCCGCCTGCGCCTTTTTGCCCAGCCCCTCGCTGGTGCACAGTACGCTGACGCTCCAGGGTGCTACAATTATGTGGAGCCGATTGTGAGCCGATTCAAATCCCAGGATGGTTCACATCTGAGGTTTTCAGTGGGTTTTCACATTTGAAGTCAATGCATATGGGGAGGTCAATGCATGCGCTGCTGAGATGCTGAGAGAGCGCGATCTCGGAGGAAAGAGAGACGTTCATGCGATCAGGTGAGAGAGAGAGAGAGAGAGAGAGAGAGAGAGAGAGCGCGCGCGGGGGGGGGGGGGGGGATATATTCATCCTATTCTTTGTCATTTTCTGAAATGTAGAATCGTGAATCTCTGAAATGTGTGATTCATTTATGAGAGAGAGAGATAGAAATCCTTTCCTGTGGTAGCTGACAAAGTGTTTCCTCTTCAGTTCTCATAATGATTGCATAGTAGTATCAAGCATTGGGATTACTTCTGAGGGCCTGCATTGCGTTGATTCATGGGTGCCTGGCTTGGCTGTGGAGAAGTGGCAAGGCAAGGAGCTGATGTTGGATCGGGCTGATGTTGGCAGCAACTATTGTCATGCATCTGTTGCTACGGAAGTAAGATTTTGGTGTTAGAGAGAGAGAGAGAGAGAGAGAGAGAGAGAGAGGTTAATCGAAATGGATTTTGTGCCAAACGTTGTTGCTGGCGAAGGCTAAGAGAAGGGTGGGTTGACATTTTACCTTATCTGCTAAGCAGTAGTGATGGGAAAGACAAAGCCTCAAAATGGCCACAAGCCGGATTCCAGCAGAGGTCAGATTCTTGAGTCTCCCATTGAATTTAGTGTTGGCTCTTAAAGATTTCAACTTTTTTTGAAATCAAATTTGCAATGTTTACATATCCCATTTCATTATGAAATTCACCCATCCTGTCTTGGAGATGTATGCACGCTGCTCTCTCTCTCTCTCTCTCCCTCCAGCATCCTTTGCGTTGTTGAATATATTATTGTGCACTGGCTCTTTATCTCCATTATATACATTGAAGTATAGTTCTTTGGGGCATCCCGCTCGATATTAACATGGTGGATGTGGTGCTATGCAAATGATTTATATTGCTAAAAAGGAATGGATTTGAATGGTGGCATTTTCAAGACGTGGTTTAGGCAAATGGCATGATTTATGACAGCGCTAGGTATATCCACCCTCTGGTGGAATGAATTGGCCATCTCATGGAGATCCACCTCTATATGCCTATAGGTGGGGTCATCTTTGCAAACATGGCCATGATGGACCATTGACATGCGTCAATTGTGCACACTAATGGGGGTCAACGAACAAGAGTCAAATAGGGCTAATAGGATGTTGACACATGGCACCAAATTTGATCTGTAGCTATAGACTAACGCTCCTTCTTATATAGTGAATCATCACCTTAGGTTAGCGTTACGTGGCCCTTGCCAATATGTAACATTCCCTCCCTTTTTAAGAACCTCCTTCAAAATGGGGCAAAGCAGGGAAGCTCAATGTCAGGTAGTCTTCTCACTCCCAAGTGTCCTCGTCATTTGATTTTTCTTTTTAACGTACCAAATATTTGAAGACCATACGATTTTTCAATTAGTGTTGATGCATGTCAATAATTTTCTTTGGTACCGCCGGTACAAATGTAGTCAGATCCTCCAATTCAAGTAGTTCACCTTTTGGAATTAGGTCATCCCTTCTACTAAGTCATTGCTTTTAATGACTTATGTGGAATACAAGATGAACCTCAACTGCTGTTGGAAGACCCAGGCGATAAGCGACTTGATTGATTCTCTTTAAAATCTTGTAAGGATTGCTACAATGAGGAGAGAACTTATGGCATTTTCCAGTTTGTAGTACCCTAGAATGTTTTGGGATTCTAAGACAGACTCTGCCCTCAAATTGTTGACATGATCGGCTCAGTTGGCATAAATTGAGCTCTATTATGTGCAGTCTTAATGCTTTCCCACATGTCTTGCAAGAAATTAATTGTCGGTTGCACCTTGAGACCTTTGAGTCCGAGAGATACTAATGAATGATGTTGAAAGCCATACATCACCATAAAAGGTTTAGATCCTATTGCAAAATGTTTTGACTACCGTCAGATTTCGTGTGATCTGTAGAACTTAGATTGAGGGTGGTTTCAAGTTTTTCAAAAACTAATTGCTAGAGTTTGCGATTGAACTTGGAGTCTCAATCATTAAGAATGTCATTCGACAAGCCAAACAACTTGAGCAACAAAAAGTTGGGCAAGTATAGAAGCTTGAAAGTGGTTTGGTTGGTATAAATTGTCCCATTTTGGTTGACCTATCAACTTCTTCCCAAATAACATCATGACCCTTCCCAGTTTTTGGGAGTCGAGTCGCAAAATCAATACTTTCCCATCTCTTGCTAGGAATTTCCAAAAGATGTAAAACACTTAAAACTTTGAGTCTTCTTGCTTTGTTATATTGGTATTGCTAACACCTTTGAACGCATGCCTCGACATGGCCTTTCAATTTTGGCCATTAAAAATAATGCTTATCAAGGTCAAGTTTCTTTTGTATGCCAGGATGGCCTACACCATGGGTTGTCAAGAGATTGGTGCAGCATTTTGGGCCTAATGTCCTTCCTATCAGGCACACATATCTTTCTCTTATGGAAAAATAAACTCTTCCTTATGGAATAATCGAACAATCTCTTATCATTTTAAGATCTCCTGGGATTCTGCGCCTCAATGTCATTACTGGATCTAGGATTCTCATTGAGATTTCTAGCTAGATGTGAGTGAAGAATCCATTGGTCCAACAAAGATTATGAAGCAACGGGTAAGCAAAGCATAATGAATTATTTCCTTTAATCCAACTTGAGCCATTGACAACACGGTTTGATGTGCCTCTCGATATGACAACATAGTTTGATGTACCTCTCGATATATCAACAATACAATTTGCCCATTCATTATAGTAGTCCAAACGATCAGTGGACTTTTTCTACGACTACACTTTCTTTTCAGCCCCCCTAAGAACGTTCGTTAGGGGCAATGCTATTTCAGCATAGTCCATAATGAACCTATGGATTTTTTTTGTGAAGCCAAGAAATGATTTCACGTCATGGATGTTAGAAATTAATGTTTATTTGACACCCCTTAATGATAGTTTGGCCATGCCTGCGTGATATTTTTAGGGGCATTACTATTTATAGTAAGTCATATTTTAGGGTCATTCTATTTATAGTAAATTTATTTTTTAAAGCCTATGCACGTAGGTGGGCGCACTACAATTCGATTAGGATCTATTTAGTACTTAGAACTTCATTTTTGGCTCTTACCACATTTAGGTAGTATTATTAGTAAATAGCTTTTGCTATTTTGCTATTTACTTTAGGCTCATTAGCTTTCATCAATCATTAGAGAAACTATATAAGAAGGCTGGTGCCCCACCACAACTATTCCATTCAATTCAATGAGCTAGAGCAATTGCTCAATTCTCCTATGATATGAATTCTCTCTATGCTTGGTTTTGTGTGAGTGCTAGTAGGACTAGTAACTCCATCTAGAATTTGTATCACAAATTCTGACATGGTATCAAAGTAGGCTCTTTGGTGAGAGAGAGAGTTTGTATTTGCAGGTGTGCAATCAGATTGGAGGAGCTGAAGCTGCATGTGGAGTCAACGTTGTTAGGAAAACAACGGGAATCTTCTAGGAGAAGATTGACGGAAAGTTACTAGTTGTCGACAGATCTGAATCAGAATTTTTCTGGTTGTTTGCTATTTTTCTGGTGCAGGTCACATCTGGAGCAGGTACATATGAGGAAGGTAGTATCTGAACAGGTGACTTCTGAGACATGCAAATCTGAACAGGTTCTTTTCAGGTGCATGCACATCTAAACAGGCACGTCTGAGGGCAACAGTACCTGGTGCGGGCACTTCCGAGGGTGGCAGTAGCTGGGGAAGGCACTTCTGAGGGCAGCAGGACCTGGTGTAGGCCCGACAGGCAACATCTAAGGTAGGTGGACCTGGTGCAGGCCCGGACAGCAGCAACTAAGGAAGGCAGTACCTGGTGCAGGTGGTAACTGAGCAGGTGCAGGTTCAGACAGGCAATACCTGGGATAGGTGATATCCAAGACAAGTCTGAATCAGGGCAGGTGATATCGAGGGAAGGCTGTTTCTAGACAGATCTGATTGTTAAACTAAATTCAGGTTGCTAAGATTTGTTAATGATCAGTATAATGGCAGAATTGAACGACGCTGTGTTGCCGGACGGCAGGAAGCATCCTACATCAGAAGCTAGAAGATTGCCTAGATGGTACTATGAAACTATCAAGGATAGTGTTATTATGGAACAGGGAGAGTCCAGTACGCATGGAACTAGGAGATCAGCTAGACTTGAAAAACAACATGAAGATCAAGATCGACAGGAGGTTCGACAGGAGGATCATCATGAACATGGGGATGTACATTTTGCATATATGGCCACAATATTAGAGACCAAGGATCCATCTACTTTCAGAGAGGCTGAAAAAGAGGATATTTGGAGGAAAGCTATGGATGAGGAGTACGACTCATTCAAGGGACAAGACTTGGAGACTTGTTCAGCTACCTACAGGTAAAAAGGCCATTGGATGCAAGTGGGTCTATAGGACTAAGTACAAATCAGATGGTTCTATAGATAAACATAAGGCAAGATTGGTGGCAAAAGGTTATACTCAACAGGAAGGAATTGACTATGAGGAAACTTTTGCACTGGTTGCTAAGTCTACTACTATGAGGACTGTTTTATCATTGGCAGCTCAGTTTGGATGGGATATTCAACAAATGGATGTAAAGAGTGCATTCCTGAATGGATTTCTAGAGGGTGAAGTCCACATGGAGCAGCCAGAGGGATACATAGTAGCAGGACATGAAGACAAGGTTTGCAGATTGGACAAGGCATTTTATGGACTTAAGCAGGCACCCAGGGCGTGGTACATGAGGATTGACACATACTTTGAGGAGCTTGGCTTTCAGAGAAGTAGTTCGGAGCATACACTTTATGTTTTGGTCAGGAATAATCATATTGTTATTGTAGTAATGTATGTGGATGATCTTATTATTACAGGATCAGATCATAGTATGATTCAGGGAATCAAGAAAGATCTCTCATCGGAATTTGATATGAAAGATCTCACAGTAGGACAAAGCATATTGAAGTACAACAACACTTCATCAGAGAGAAAATTCAAAGTAATGAAGTGGAGCTTATCTATTGCCCTATGGAAGAGCAAGTTGCAGATATCTTTACCAAAGGTCTTGGCAAAGAAAAATTTCAAAAGTTTAGAGAACTTCTAGGAGTACTAGATAACAAAGTAAACATTAAGGGGGAGTGTTAGAAATTAATGTTTATTTGACACTCCTTAATGATAGTTTGGCCATGCCTGCGTGCTATTTTTAGGGGCCATTACTATTTATAGTAAGCCATATTTCAGGGTCATTCTATTTATAGTAAATTCATTTTTTTTAAAGCCTATGCATGTAGGTGAGCGCACTACAAATAGATTAGGATCTATTTAGTACTTAGAACTTCATTTTTGGCTCTTACCATATATAGCTAGTATTATTAGTAAATAGCTTTTGCTATTCTGCTATTTACTTTAGGCTCATTAGCTTTTATCAATCATTAGAGAAACTATATAAGAAGACTGGCGCCCCACCACAACTATTCTATTCAATTCAATGAGCTAGAGCAATTGCTCAATTTTCCTATTATCTGAATTCTCTCTATGCTTGGTTTTGTGTGAGTGCTAGTATGACTAGTAACTCCATCTAGAATTTGTATCACAAATTCTGGCAATGGATTGTTAAAACTATGTCTAGTCATGTACCTTATGAACTTTATCATTATTAATTTTGGTGCCTCGATTTGATATGATGTGCCTTGGTTTGAAGGAGCTCACATTTTGACTTTTCCGCATACACCTTTTCTTGCCTTAGAAGCTCCAACACAATACGAAGATGCTCTTTATGCTCTTCTGGGTCCCACTATACACTTATATGTCTTCTACATATACTACCATGAACTTTTTGAAATATGGACAGAATATCGTTTATCATTTGCTGAAATGTGGCAGGTGGATTAGTGAGCCCAAAGGGTAACACCAAAATTTCATAATGGCCACATTTGTTTGGAAACCAGTCTTAGAAACATCTTCTTTCTTAATCCTTATCGAATGGAATCTCGTTCTAAGGTCAATCTTGGAGAAATAGTGCTCCCCAAGGGTGTACTTACTAGGACGAATGTAACCCATCCTAAGATATTGGTGCTCCCCAAGGGTCATACTGAGATACTCTTGAAGTTGCCTGATGACCTCATTCTCATTGGTCTAGCTAAACTTGTAATGAAAAAACGATACAAGAGCTTTATTGGAAAATAGCTCTATCTGATGGTCTACACTACTATAGGGGGGTAGACCTTCAAGTAGTTGCTCATGAAATACATTGCTAGATTCTTGCCTAAGCCTTCTATACACTCTATCTTGAGGTGAGTCCTCAATTATGGCCTTTTTAAGATGTAAATCCAAAGGCATTTGTGATAAACCAATGTTTAGACTTTGAATAATATGATCATCTATAAGGATAATACATTTCATTAGGCATAGATATACACGATACTCAAAATCTTTCAAACATTCATAAACTTTAAAGGTTGATACCAGAGGAGTATTAGGCATATCAATATTCTCATCGTATTTAGTTTGATAAAGCTGTGCAAGTCATCTACATGATGTTAGGAATTTTTGCAACAGAGCTATTGGTAATTATGTCATTGTGAGGGCTTGGTTGATGCCCTTCATTTAGTCACACAAATGAACATATTGCTTAATGATTTTACAGAAAGTACTCAAGATTTACATTGAGCTATTTGTTTAGTTTCTTAACTGTAGAAGTACTTCAAGTTCACTTTTTAAATGACAAATTTTATTATCTTAATCAAGCAATATCTCGTGTCATCAGGTCTGAAGAATATAGAGAGCTTTTGGTTGGCACCCTCTCCAAGCAAGAGATGGGGGGAGTTGTTTTTCCTGGCATACAGCCCAGTATGGATCATACTCTGTCTTGGAATTATTGTGCCACTAGGCCTCTACGAGGTTCTGAAACTAACACCTTGCTTTTACATTTTGTGAAGATTTCGATTAGCATATTTGATCTAAATTTTGATCATCTGAATCAAACTTATAGGCAAGTAGTGATGTATTCAAAAGTTTCAATGGATTCGTTTTAGTCGGTCTTCTTTAAAAGGATAGTGAGGTGGAAGATTGTATAGTAGTATTGAAATGGCCTGCTCACAATGTAGTTGAACTTAAGATGTAATTCAACTGCATCACAGAAGCCACCTTCATTTGGTTATTCTGATTTTGAGTCTGTTCTGGTTGTGTAACTACACAGATGTATTTCCAATCTCTTCTTTTCATGGCTTGGGGTGAACTGTAGGGTAATGACAGAAAGTTCTATTTGATCCTGTACGAATTCATAGTAACAGATTCGCTTTATGTTGTGTACGTTATAGGTGGAATTTCTTAGCAAAACAAATTTTGCTTTATGGCTTGATTTTGACATTGCAGAGATTCGGAAAGCTGGAGTATTTTGTTTTGGGTTTGATTGTGGCATTACCTTGTTTCCTTCTACCTCTGATTATTGTCTCAAAGGTTTGGCTTGATAAGTTTTTCTCTTCAATGTTTCACATAGACTCCAGTCTTTTTGTTCATGTACTTGTTTTTTCCAAAGAGCTAGTCTAGTTGTAGTGGGCTAATATACTCAGTCATTTTACTAGAATACCTCTCCAGGATAGCAACAGTGATTTTATATCAGATTGATTACATTTTCTGCTCTTGGTAGTTTGTAGAAGGCATGTCAGGATATTTCAGGATCATAAGCGTACTAATATGATTAACATTTGTGCAGGAAGACAAGAGTAAACCATGGTACAGTCGGTACTGGGCAAAGGTGAAGTCTTAGAAATTAACTTGTATGTAAAAAGGTTTCTATTGTTAATTACTTCTTTCGGTAGACTGCTATTGTCCGGTTGCCTTTGGTCTAGCATTGTTTCAAATGAGCAGTCAATGGTAGCAGTGCATCTGTTTCTCTGCTGATATATCATATAATGTCTGATGTGAATCTTTCTCAATACTGAGGCATTAAGGCATTCCAGTTTTTAGCTAAACAAGATGGTCATAGTTTGTTCTTGTTGGTGTCTTGCAGGCCAATGTTTGGATTGGAATTTTTGGCTTTGTTGGAAACTATTTTTGGACACACTATTTTTACACAGTTCTTGGTGCAACATACACATTTCCTTCTTGGCGGCTGAATAATGTAACTTTTGAATCCTACTTTTTGATATCAATATTGTGATAAGCACAAAACTCAAATGCAGCAAAATTCATTTTGACAACCCAAAACTGAAATATCAGCAAGTTTTATTGTGATTGAAAATTTCCTCAATGTAGAACAATCCAACTTAAAATTTAGCCACAACCACCACAATGCTTGTTTGAAACGACTCTCCAACCATCCATAGATGCATCTTGCATGCATGCATCACCTCATGACCTGGTGAGCATCATCACATGGATGGGTAGAGAGATACAGACAAGCATAGTTGGATAAAAACTAGTCGTTTTTTCTAGGCTACTCTACTTCTGATCACTGTCTAAGATCCTTCTCTATCCCTGTAGAACATGTAAGGGTTCAAGCTTCACAATTCAGCTTTTAAAACTTCATTGTTCTACTTAGTGCATGAAGCACCTAGGAGTATAACTCCTTACCCTTCCGGCATGTAGACCAAAAAGCAATGTGACAAACATATATGTAGAACAATCTTTATGCAATTTCCTGAAGCAAGAGAACACAGAAGAAAGAGATGCTGAGAGCTCATGCCATTGACAATGCAATAATCATACTGTCACTTTGAAAGTTAGGACCATGTTGCATTAAACAAAATATGGAGGGTTCAAAATGTTAGAAACACAATTACCTAGAACCAAACAGAATCTGGGTGCCTCGCTTGCAACTGAAATTAGGAAAAGACAAGCTTCTAGTTACTCATGCAGACAGAAGTCCCACAAGGTGATACATGACAGAAACAGCTATACTTCGCTTTGCATTGCATAACTAACGATTTAGTCCATGCATACTTGGAAGCTTATATAGTCTGATTGATCTTGCAGCCGGGATCCAGCTAGCCATTCACCTCTTGGGACTTGATTATGATCCCTTACTGCTAAGGTACTTGAGTAACAAAGTAAGTACCAAACATTCTCCATCGTCTCAAGAGAGATGAATTGGCCAATATTTACAAATGCCATTGAGCAGACAGTCCCTCGTTTACTCTGTGCCATGCTACTACAAAACTACTTTGCTATTTACTCTGTACACCCTATCACGATACAATGCCGGCCAGTGAGAATGCAAAGTCCTTGCGTTTCAATTCAAATTTTCTCTAGTAAATCATGCACTCATGTAGAATGATCATGCCATCAAAGTTGTGCTCTAGACCATCACTCTAAATAACAATATAGTCTATTTCTTGAAGCCTCTGTTCCTTACCAAACGGTGTGAAATGTAATCTAATTCAAAGACTTTTTGAGGCCTGATTTTGTAGGTTTGCTGGCCTCATTTGCAGATAAGTTGGCTTCTTTGGGGGGAGTAAAAAATTATTTCTAATGATTCTGAAAAAATGAATTTATTTATGTACAGAATACGTACAAATGTCATTTCGTACACTATGGAAATATGGTCTATTCATCTTTGCAACATGATAGTAACAAAATAAATTGATTCATGGTGCAACAAGATATTAAACAATACGATGAGGTATGGGGGACAGTTAATTTTTTTGTAAAGTATTGAGTCAACACCTTGGGGATGTAGTAATCATTGTAGCACTCAATTGTGTGGAATGCTGAATTGAATGCAATCAAAATCTGGACGTTTCAAACTTGTTAAAAGGTCAAGTGGCTTAAAGGGACGAAAATACTTGAAAATGACCTGTTTTGGGCCTTAATGAGCTGAATTGGGTCCGGTTTGTGCTACGAGTACTACTCTTACCTGTCTGCTTGCACGATTTCCTACTATTCTGCTCTATTAGACTGTTTGAACTTTGCGCATGTGACATGCACCTACTCTAGGGCAGTGACAACATGAGCAAGGATGCCAAGGCATTGCTCTGTGTTATGGGTGATGAAGTTGATGGTCTAAGACTTTGTAGTTGGACTTCATAGGGTTGCAGATTGCATGTGCTGGGTATTATCCTAGACATAACATTGATATATTTCATTGCCGCATGTAGTTCTCAAGATTCTTTGTCCGAGTAATGGCTAGATGGTTTGTGCCAAATTTGTTTTATCTTTAGTGGTGCATTTTGCCCACCAGCTGTGCTTTGATTCCAGTTGTTTGTTACCAAAGTTTTTTCCTCATTAGCTACACCATTGCTCGGGATGAAGCTACTGTGGTTTGATCCCTAGCTTGTAGTTGGTTGGGTGGTTTGGCCCCACAGTCGATCCTTTTGGTGCTTTGCAGCAGGATTTTCAGGAATTGCATGAGGTGATCTTCATAGTGGTATCAGAGGTAGTGCTTGCATCGATCAAAAGGGGGAGTTGACACCACTGTTTGTAGCTTTTTGGTAGTATCTCTTTGCTTTGCCTTCTTGGTGGTGAAATCAACCTTCAAGTAAGTGGTTTCTTAAGTTTTTGATCATTCCATGCTTAGGAATTAAAGATATGGGTTCTTCCATAACCATATCAGTAGATTGCTTGGATTTTCACACTTTTCTAGCGATTTCTTAACTAGTATTCTGAATTTTGGTTAGATTACCTCATAACTAGCTGTATGTTACTGATTTCAACGAAAATACTTGCTATTTGTGAGTGAAACAAGGATTTAATGATTGCATGCCAATCAGGTCGTCGATATGATCTCTATCTAGATTGTGTTTTATGGTCGAAATTAGTCAAAAAATTAAGTTTTTTGGCTATAAATTAACGTTGAGAGTGAGCATTGAGCAAAATCAGTTTGATCCTTAAGAGGATTGCTTCGGTTGTATGTAGAATTGTATGCACTTGCCTGAGGTTAAAGCCCATAAGAACGTGCAGAAAAAGTCGATTTTTTATCAAAAGACATTGCTTTTTGATGAGAATTTTATGTTTTTGATAGATAGAATCAATTTCTATGTTGTAAACTTTGCATGTGTTTGAAGTCACTATTTGTCCTATTTGTCCTTTAATGGAGATTCCTCTGTTGATGCTTTGACTGCAAAGTCGAGGTACCAGAAGATACACCCTGGACGGCTGTCAGGTGTCATCAGAGTTTATTTTCTCTGTGGGTGGAATCTTCTCCAGAGATAGTACGATGAGTACAAAGCTTTCTCCAGGCTTGGATTGCGTGACTTCATATGGTTAATGCCATATTTAATGAAGTTGGGGCAATGTATATGACCAAGGAGCATTTTTAAACTTTTGGTCCATGTACTCAAGTTTGGAGGGGCCCAACTCATAATGGGGGGTCCATGGGGCAAGTGACCTTCTCCAATTAGCACTTGGCTATCCAATGTTAAGGCTTTTCATTTGCTTTTGTAACTCCTGAGTCCTATGTAACACATGGCTCTTGGCTGTTGGCTTTGGATATTCTACATTGGGAACAATTGGCCTTTGGATTTCTCTATCTGTACTAGTATAACTAGGCACCCTCTTTCTGCTGAAGAGGGGAGGAAGAGCCTGAAGAGGCTGGAGAGACTAGAGAGAGTGGCAATCCTTATGTACATACATTCTTTGTATGGAGATTTGTCTCCATTGGTATCCTACTTTGCTTCCACTTGTATGCATAATTTGTGATTGTTCATAGAACATTAATCACTTAATTCATTGTGAATGTTTCCGCTAGAGGTTGAAAGGTTTCGAGAAAATTCAAAAAACAAGCGTTTTTCATTCTTTTTTGGACTTTTGGAACTTTGATTCTCTGATTTGATTGCAGGAGTTTATGACGACTGTTTTGTGTGTCTTTTAGCCTCTGAATCAAGCTATCATACACACACCTATTATGATTTCTTGAGGCTTGTGTTCGGATTCACCAAAGTTTCATAGTAGGACACCTTTCAAAAGTGAATTTTGCTTGTTCTGAGCTTAGGTAACAGATCTGAACCTAATAGAAGCCTTCATGGAACCCTAATGAGTGTTTAGAGATTGTTGTTGATCACTCTACGAGGGCATGCGAAGCATAGAAGTCGTTTTCAACATATGCCTCTTGCAGAAGTGTCCCCATTTATTGGTTTTTTGTGCCTTAATTGCTCGGATGTGTGGACAATATAGTCTAGGGTGATGTGGCAGGCTTCTTGCTGACCTCACCTCTCTCTATACTGTGCTTTATGACGACCAATTTGGTGCTTTGTAGCCAAAGCTATCACCATCGTCTTAAGTTTTTCAATTTTTAGTTTAGAATTTGCAAGTTTTTTTGTAGATTTTTTGATTGCAAATGAATGGTAGGTTCGTTTTCTCAGTCGATTAATGATGTTTTCCATCACTTTAAATGGTTAGGACGCGTAGTGACTTACAATGGTTTGAGCAATGTTGGAAAATTTTGTGTACTAGGGGATGATGAATTGAAAAAGATTTTTTTTCGTGTCATGACACACCCTATGCAAGTCATCCAAGTATACACAGAACTTTAGACTTGGTCAGAAGAGAGTTTTATTGGCCAAAACTCAAGCCATATGTCAAGTCTTATGTGGTAAAGTGTAAACTCTATAAACTAGCTAAAGCTTAATGCTTTAAGTTTGGCGGTTTATTGCATTCTGTAGATATCCTTGAGAAGGAATGGGAAAGCATATATGATGGATTTCGTAGTTGGATTTCTGAAGACCTTACGACAAAATGATTCTATTCGGGTGGTTGTGGATACGTTAAGCAAGTTAGCTACATTCATTCCAATTAAGTCAACTAAAAAGGCTTCAAATTTAGCCTAGATCTTTGTTGGAAGATTATTCAAGTTGTTTGGTCTGCCAAGTGATATTGTTAGCGATACAGATCCGAAGTTCATAGGTCGCTTCTGGTCTACAATTTTCCATGAACTTGAGGCCTCTCTTAGTTTTATGGAGGACATGTTGAGGACGTATGTTTCTCACATGTAGTCTCATTGGGAAGATTACATTTTCTTGATAGAGTTTTGCTTGCAATAGTAGAAAACATTTTGCTACACAAGCTATTGTTCGTTTGTGCTTACGTACAGTTTTCAATCTAGATCTCCGGTTAATGTGGAGACGAATTCTATTAAGATTCAGAAGGTTGCTGATTTTGTGCATGAAATGCAAGAAATGTTGCAATTAGCTCATGAGAGTATTCGCAATGCTCAACATAGGGCTAAGAGATCTCCCAAAGATTTTGAAGTTGATGACTGGTACTACAGGAACTCGCCCTCCTACACTTCTAGATTCCAGTTGTTTGTTACCAAAATCCTCTCCTCATCCTTTTGGTGCTTTGTAGTAGGACCTTTAGGATCTACAGGAGTTGATCTTCACAGTAGGGATGGCGTAGCATTTGGTCCATGCTATGCATGATGAAGTTGATGGTCTAAGACTTTGTGGATGGACTCCATAGGGTTGAAGATCACATGTTTCCTTTTTTATGTCATGTATTATGATAGACGTATCATTTATATATTTGGAGAAATTTTTTGCAAGTGAATGTTTGAGACAATTGAGAGCTGATGCTAGCATTCAATTGAGGTTTTGTTGCTCCATTTGGCTACAAGCAAGGGGAAAAGTACTGCTTTTAAGTCTCTTTGAATGATCTTTGAGTACTCTTGTTACTTCTTAAATTGACGTGAAACTTTCCTGTAGTCTTCCTACGCCTAGGGCATTGTACTTTCATTGTATTGTCAATGGGGTTGATGCGTAGTGTTGGGTAAAGTTTCCGACTTGGGAAACACAAGCTATCAAAAACTGGAGATAACAATTGAGAAATGAGAAATAAGATAATGGATATAGAAATTGTTACGTTTGTCACAAAAGCAAACTACTGCAAGGTAATTGCAGTATTGCATGTAGAAGAGAGGCAGTGATCGACGGGGAAGGTAATATATTATAGCAATCGAGAGAAATTTTGTCAAAATCTATTTGATAGGCATCTTGAAATTTTTTAAATAGGTGAGAGGTCTTATGCTATGGGGAAACATGTTTCCCCATAAGGTTTTCCAGGGAATTTTCCCAGTTGAGGAAACATGAGATTGGGTTATCACATGTTTTCTTTAAATAAACTAGGAAATAATTTTCCGCATAACTACGTAACTTTGATGCCCACACTGTGTACAATACTGCAAAATTTCCTAGTTTTCGCCATTTGCAGGAAGTTTTTGCTAGACTTTTGCCATTCACCGATATATTGAATGATATTGTTGCATATACATGCTCATTCAACTTGAATGTGTTTAATGGCCCAACATGGATAATACAAATTCTACTGATCGAAATACTAAAGGAACCTGTAAAAAACCTTGGGAATGTTTTGAAACATTGATTGTTGTCTTGCAACTAGTCGATACCACTAAGTGAAAGTAGTTTTTTCATGATCTTAAGTGCCAAATAATCCAAAGGCTTGTGCAATTGTGGAAGCTGCAGCCTGTACAGAAATTTGCAACTGAGTTTTTCATTCTGATACAGCTCCATTTACTGTTCTGTTAGGCCAGGGTGTTTTCAAACATAGTTTAACACTATCACCACCTTGATTTGCTTCGCAGGTACCCTTGACAACATATTTTCTAACTCATGCATACTTCCTATTTTATCACATGATCTCTAATATGACTCTCAGGCGATTGCGGCATGCCATTCACAATATACCAAGCAGAGTTCTTCGTCTTTTTATCCAATCAGCATGGATATTTATTTTGTCCTATTTGACAGCATTCATGGAGGCACTAACGATAGCAAATGTAAGTACATATACAGTTACTTAGGAGTTGATGCATATCTAGTGTTTTTTTTTGCTTGAATTACTCTTGCATTTGTCTTAAATAGTGGCAGAAAAGAAGTGCAAGCAGAAAAGTAAACATTTCTAAAGCAAGACTTGATATACATTTATAAGCAGCATCTCTTTATGATAATATGATCATTAATGTCCTTACATACATTCTTATGTAACTCTTATGGTGCATATCGAAAGAAGATTAAATTTTTTGTGTTTCTCTATGATTGTGAAATAACTTGATGCTTGTGATGTACAACTCTTGAAACTTGATGTTTATTTGTCTATCTCTTTAACATCCCGTGTCTTCTATGTGTTTGACAATGCAGTTTCCCTATTACCAAATAGTCAACAGAGAGGTTTTCTACAAAGTGGGGTCATTGTTTTATGCTATGTACTTCCTTGTAAGCTTTCCTATGTTCTCAAGGTATGCATTCACCAATTCTATTTGTGGGACTACTGTTATAGGCTCACTCTACTTGCATTCTCTAATCTGATGACATTAAAAACCATATGCCCTCTTTTTGATCATCTCTAATGGGTTTGAGACCACTTGTTATCATACACTTACGTCATCTCCAGTGCACTATTATTATCTCAAAAATCATGGATTCCTTTGGCCTTAATGGCAAATGCTAAAGTAACCACACTTTTAAGTTGATCACTTCTATCTTGATAGAGCAACAAGATAGTGCGTAGATGGGAAAATCAAGTGAACAATGCACTTGTAAGCTTGCCAAATTCTGTTGATTATTTTCTTAAAATGTGACCAATCTTTCCTTATATGCATTTTCTAATTTACTTTTGACACCTTCTGCATCCGTAAGGTTTGGATGGTCCCTTCACAAGAAGAGACCTACATGCCTATTACTTTGTTGTATTGTACTTTAGATTAACTTGAGGATTGAATACTTTAAAATGTTTGTCTTGATTCTCCATACACCTTTCAAAAGTGTTTCTTTCAATATTCGTGTACAATTACTTGCTTTGAGACAGTGCATAATTGCTTTAGAGTGACGTTATGGAGTTTTGGCTTCTAGAATAAATTCACATTTTTTAATAACAAGCTCGAGTCAAGATAGGGAAGGCCCATGTCTGCAAGAAAACAAGTGTGAGAGGGAGAGCTCTAACTTGGAGTGAAGAGCTCCACGCTAGGCAGGAGTGCAACAACCAATTCTTGCTTTGGAGAAGTTTTGAGGCATTTTTGGCAGTTGTTTGCGGAGAGAGAATATTGTTTTGGTTACCTTTTTTGCTACATGATCCAAAAGCTCCATAAATTAGTTATACTGATTCTTTATAGCTTTATACTATGATCCTCCATATTCTTGATAGATATTTTTTTTAAATGTCTTTAGCTTCCCCCATATTACAGTTTATGTTTTCTTTCAACATAGTGTGAGTTAAGGACATTATCTTATCACTAAGCCTATCCTTAATTAGGTATTGGGCCCTAAGTCTAGATAAGGATGGGCAACCTTAGCCTTATAACTTCCTAGAAGGTTCCATTATGGTCTTCCAATCTAGTATAATGGGAGATAGAGACATTCATTCATTAGCTTTTGATTATTGAGATGCTTAAGCTCTTTGTGGAAGACTTATTTCAGATAAAGATGGGTAGTTTTAGCCTATCTTGTAGCTTCCTTGAAGGTTCCATTAGTGTCCTCCATTATAGTACAAATAGGAGGTAGATGCATTTATATATCAGCATTTGCTTATTGAGATGCTTGAACTCTTTGGGGGAGACTTATTGACATTGCTTGTAGCTCTTTTTCTTTGCATGTTATTGGCGATCTTTGAGGCATCTTTGAAGGAGATTGTTTATCGTTCATAAGTTGAAGTCATTTTTTTGGTCATTAAGTTATTGCCAAGTCAAAGTAGGGAATTTTGTCTTTCGTTTTGCAAAGTTTTGTTCAAATTCCCACTGGATCTTGACTTTCTTTAAAACAAACATTCCGATCAAAAAGATAATGCATTCACAAGTTTCTTCACATCTTTTCCGATTCTTTTTGTGTCCTATTTTGAGAATTCTTGGATCATCGTGTTTCTTACGATAAATATCCTAATGCACTTTGCATTTTTCAAATTTGTTGACATTTTGCGGCAACATTCAAGACACATGCACTTTTTCACTTTTACACTTTGCAGAATTTCCAGTAGTACATTTTATAACCTACATCGAGAGCCAAGACATTTGTTTTTCAATCACTGATCTTCTATATGTCCACATTGAGGGCAATGTTTTTTCTCATAGGGTCATGAGAACCAAGGACTATTTCATACCTGGGCATGCCCTTAGTTAGGTGTTGGACCACGAGTCCAGATAAGGATGGGCAACCTTAGTCTAATCTAGTAGCTTTCAAGGTTCTTCAATACAATAGGTGGTAGAGACTTCCATTTATTGTTTCAATAATTTTTTGGAGATTATCTATTGTTTATCAATTATAGTTGATGTTGTATTTGTGAGTTTGTTCATAACTGTGTACATGCTAATTATATTGCATAGAACTTAGAGGTAGTTTTTGTGGGCTGATTATGTTGGGCTTTGTTTCTTTCATGTTGGCAGAGTGATATAGTTTTTCGTCTTTGTATAAAGGCAGGGGCCTAGTCGGGGACCTTTGAGTAGAGGTATGTCTTAGATGTGGATGGGGACCCCTACATTGTCTTTGGAGCAATTAGATGTCATTGTTTACTTTTGGCCTAATACATGGAAACAAGCGGAGGCTTGCGAAACCTGATGGTGAACAAGAAGCAAGTTCATGGCCTCCAGGCTAATAGTTGGATGTGCAGGATCCTTGGGGCTATCAACCCATCCCTACATATTTCAATGCATCTCATATATAGGTAGGTGCAAATGCATCTAGCATGTATGGGGCCCTTTGGGTTATCCTAAACAAAGAGAGTATGCTTTAGAATATACTACAAGGTGCAGGCTATCTAGATTGGCTATTTTAGTTGAAACAGCCTTGAGATTATTCACTTCAAACTCGAGGGCTTTTGTTCCAAACTTTATAGATGCAAGACCATTTAGGCCTATTTATGAGGCCCATAATTTAGAGATGCGGCTAAGGCACATGCAAAATGGACTCAATGTCCTACACAAACAGATTATGACCTCGGTAACCTACTCTTATGCTAGCTAGGGTGAGAGCATATACCATGATTTTGGCATTGATGAATTAGACACTATGACTTGGCCAAAGAAAGGTTGCCCAATTTTCCTTTTTTGGAACAAATGATCTAGCTGTATCAAGAGGAATATGGCTATGGCTTATACACCATATCATCGTACCAATGCTTCAGGAACATTGAAGGAAAGAATCAATGAATGCTTGATACCTCAAATATGGATGAAGAATGTGATTGCCAAATACCAAGGAAAGGACTCTGGGGCCACATACCAAAAATGTAAGTCATGTTAGCCAGATGAAGAAGCAGTACCATTGATCAGATACATCTCATCCCAAGCTTAACCATGAATGCCATAAGTCTGATAGAATATCATCATGCTTTGATTGCATGAATCTGAGAGAGCTCAGAACAAGAGTGCTAAACCAACTAGGCAAAACAAATACTATCGCAAGGAGAACACTACTGCTGTGATTAGAGAATGACCTTGTACAAAGAGACCAAGGAGCAACGTGCCATGCTAACTAGTAAAGCTAAAGAAGAGCACCACCATAAATGTTGCAACATCTAAGAAGATCCCAAACCATTTAAACCAACAGTTCCATTGGAATATAACATTAGAAAACACCATGCTTTGAAACATAGCCAAAGTGAACTCGAGAAACTAAGCCTTTCACCTGAAGAGTATGCTAGAAACCCTAGGAAAAATAAAGAGCTTTTAATTACGTAGATTCCAAGGTATTTGCAAGGACCATGCATATATGAGAGCATCTGACTCCAAAAAGACAGCCCGAGGAAACGAGACCTTTCCCATAGACTTTGACTTCCATAGCTGAAGCATTCAAGCCACCCTTGTACATAGAACTATCATGAAAGAAGATTGTTCATTGCAAAAGGATTGACAAGAGCTCAAGGAATCTATCAAAGAACAAGTACCACCATGTTTCCATTATAGCAACCCAGGCTATGTGAAGTGACCATGCTAGTCATATCAACCAAACATGCCACAAAACAAGATCCATAAAGGAATGTCTAGCAACCTTAACTGAATATGGCATAATCTCATCCCAACCTAGTTGTTTGAACCAAGACTGCCGAATAACAGCAACATAAACAAGTGAGCGTGTTGGTGTACAGGGATGTCTAACGGTCCATATGGCCCATGATTGTAAATCACCATTCTCAAGAACTGGCTTCATAAACATGGAAGAGGTAGCAGCAGGACTCGCCCCACATAAAGCATCTTAATAACCTCGATCATAGAAGTAGGTTAATCAGCTATGAGCTGCTATAAAACTGCCGGAACACTGGGATGTATACTGACCAATAAGGAAGCATGTACCTCGGTAGAAAGTATAAGAAAATGAGATGTAGGAACCTCAAGCCGAACCTTTTTCTATATCACGAACTTCATTGACACTTGAGGAAACTTCAACTCTAGATGTTTATGTATCGCACAACACTAAGCACATGTCAGCGTTAGACGAACAAACCTTTTTGGCACTAAAAATGCAAGCACTTCGTATAAAATGTCATGTAGCTCCTCTGGCATTCCTGATGCACAACTATAGCAACCTCTGGAGAATGTGAATGACCCTCTGTCTCGTCTGTATATGGAGAGTGATCTTCTAGCTCATAAAAAATACCCTTTAGTGGTGAGCTTCGCCACGCAATGTGAATAGTTGAAGAATCCTAATTTGTAAAAGAAAACATTGCAAGAAATGTCACTTGCTCTGCTACTACAATTAGGTATAGAGCAAGCCAATCATATTGCCCAAGAACACTACTTGAAAGGGTTAACTTGAACATCAGTGCATCAACCCTGCAACATAAATGGTCAACCATTACGAAGACTGCTGCTACTAGTACACTAGCCGTCAGTAAAGAATGGAGCACAAGTTATATGAAGCAATCGAGCATGTCGAAAATCTGCACTAGCAACTGGAACAACTCAATCCAAGCTAGGGGAATGATCCAAGAATGCCAAAGGAAGGCATCACGGTGATGGTCAGAGACATGAGAGAGTAGTAGCTGAAGTATTCCTAAGGCACCATCAATAAAGCCCATGACTGTAAAACACCACCTGCAAGAACTGGGTCAGATGCATCCCATGCAAAACATATGGACTAGGAAACTAGGAACATCAGATTTAACTAACATGTTAAGGTATTACCAGTAAGGCCTTAGATAGAGGCATGGTCATCCTGGACATGTGTAATAGGACTGCTTGAAAAAATAAACAGTTGCATTTTGCTGAGGAAGAAACATAACACCTCTGCTACAATTGCACCATAATGCGATTGATCGCGAACCTCTTCAAACTCTCTGCTCATTTGATTATCTTTCTTGCTCAGCTCACTATCTCTGGTGCTCAGCACAATGCAAGCCATTGTGCTTGAACTTTGCTAGTAGAGAAAGATATAGTGATTTGCATTGACTCTCCATTTACTCTGAAGCGAAGACTAATATCATAATCACACTGTGCTACCCCGACAATCCACACAAGACCACTTATGGGGATCTAAAATATTTGAAAAGAGTATCGAGTGGCTTATGATTGAAGGGGAGGACTCACCAATATTCTTTTTTGGTGTTTGATTCTTTTAGATCGCGCCTTGCAGCAATGGTATCTTTTTCACCAATCAAGTGTTTCCAAATAGATTCACCCACATTTTTAAATATGTGCATGGGATCAAGTAGCTGATTAATCAAAAGGTTATTCCAATATCCCAAATGATGAAATATAGATAATCTTTTCATACCATCGATTGGCTTTGCTTGAGATTCCTCCTACAGTTTTTGCCAATCTTCCACAGACATCCTCTTTGGAGGCATCTCTCTCTCAACTCTTCCTCCAAAACCTCTTCTATGAGTATCTTTGAATGGAATAGATGAGATTGGTAGCCATACAACTGTGAACAGAGATCAAACAAACAATCTCTTGACCAAACCAAATGTGTCCACCCAGGTCTAGGTGCCCTACCTAACCCTCTTCAAAATCTTATAACTTTTTATTGCCTCAACCAAATGGAATGAATCCAAAAGTGTTTAGAACAAGACACAAAAAATTACAAAAAGGAGAAATTGCCAAAAATTTGAAGAAACTGAACGGATATCTTGAGCTGAATGCCTGATCAATGAGCTGTAAAGTGCTATGAACTTTTGAAAAAACAAAGAATATTAAGATGTACAAAATTGCAGAAAACAGGATATTAGTTTGTTTTGACCAAACTTTGACTTGTAATATCTTGTGATAGAATTCTTAATCAAAATTTTTAAAGTGCAAGGAGTTTGAAATTAAAGTAGAATTATAAAGAATCGCAAACACAATCTGAACAGAATCTTGCAAAACAAAAATGAATATAGAACAAAAATCTTTGAATTTGACCACATTTTGACTTTGCAAGAACTTCACTTTCCGAAGGTCAAAATAGATAGAAAATGGATCTGACGAATTATAGAACAATGAAAAGCAACTAGATCCAATCACAAATGCAAAAGAAAATTTATGAACTTGAAAAGTAAACCTCTCTTTTGACCAATGTAGTTCGGTCTTCCATGAAGAGCCCAAATATCTCAATTATCAAAAGCTATCGAATTCGTGTCCCTGATTCTTATTTATAGTATTATGCGGAAACTTTTAGAAAACCCTAACACTTAATTTGAGAAATAAGGGAGGTAGCACTTTTGTAGGAAAATAGTGTTCCCAACTGCTAGGTAACCGTAAAATTATTGTAAAGACCACTAGGGACAACCCCTAAGATGAGGATAGGAAAACACAAGAGAGACAATGGAGTGAAACCACCCAACCAAACCTAGATCCCTCCTGGATCTAGCCCCCAAGCCATGCCATGTGATAGCAAGAGGAGATCTACAAATAACCTAGACCAAAAGTCGTCGATGGGATAATCTTTACATCAATATATAGAGAGTAGGATCTTGTGCATGAGCCTATGCAATCCCCATGCAGGTCAACTATAAATAGGTCACAACTCTTCATGTATTCCTCTTGCCTATAACTGTCACATGTACATGCACTACTCCATATGTCTCAATTAGAGTGTCTAAGTCCTCTCAAGGTCATTAGTCACCAACAGGCCTCGACGTGGAATAAAATCTAGGCGTGACCAATAATCTCGAACATTGGAGGCCCGGTCTACCATATTGGGACTATTCCATGTCCTTAGCTGAATATGGCCATAACAATTATATCCTTAACTTTTGTATGTCCTTAACAGAGAATACATCATGTTTCTGAACTAAAGGCTGAGCAAAAAAAAAACACCTATTAGTCTTGGCGTACATCACACAGAATATTATCTTCAGCAGCCACCACTTCTGCCATGTAATGACTATTGCCTCTAGATGTCACGGATGATATTTTCTCTCTATTGGAGAGATCTAGGAACATTATCATAGCTTTTATTTAATGATTTCACATCGTATCATGACAACCGTGTGTGAATGACTAGATATGCATCGAAGTATGAATCCCAAGGCCGATGGTCTCATGATCTATCAATTTTGTCTCTAGTCACAATGTCTGAAAGGAATGAACCACCCCTTTTTCTTTGACTCTTGCTGTGCGCTGAGGGCGCTGCCTAGAGAAGAAAGATATGATGTGAGATTGCATCTGTTCACTGATGCTCGTATTGTGGCATGCCTCACTCTTCGAGGGAAAGCATCTCTTGTATCATCAATGCAACACATCTTTGTTCGTAAGGACACTTCCATATCATTTCTTTTCATTCTTTATTTAACCTGTGCAAATTGATGCTAAACTTGCATGCTGGTTTAGGCTTTGTGATATCAAATTCATGGTTATGCAATGTGGATAATGTATGTGCGATATCGCTAGAGTAATGCAATTTTTTCATAAGAGATGATTCATGTGTCTCGCCCACTTGATATCTCCTTAATCAGTACATCTATGTGGACATTATAGCTGTGAGCAGGGAAGGGGATCTGTTTTTTGTGTTGAGTGGGCCAGAGCCCTACACATGACTGTGCAGTGTCTAAACTTCTTGACTTTTTCCAGTAAACTTGCAAACATGTTTGTAAACTCGAACGTTGAAGTCTGTGTTGGGGGAAATGATGCGGGCAGCGGAAGGGAAGATTCTGCACACAAAGATGCAATGAAAGATCCGAAAGGTTGGATGGATGGGCTTAGCGGAAATGAGCCTTTCCCCTCGGTGCATGAACCACGCCTATCAAATTTGAATCAGGATGCTGAGTCGAATGACTCGACTGATTCTACTTGACTCTAACTTCGAACTCCACAAGAAGATTTGCCGCCTTCAATACTTCCCTTCCTGCATCGACTGGTTTCCAAAAAACTTCACACGAAGCCGCAGACTCCTTCCATACCCCAAGATAGGCGTCGTGGCTGTCGCTACCAAGACAAGTGGCGATCGTGGCCATTATCATGACTCATTGTCAAATTAGTTGCACAACGCTAAAACTAGTTTCAGCAAGTAAATAGCTTTATTAAGAGTGGTATTACGCTAATTAGACAACCGACAATTTGTTGATTCGAGTTGGAGTCGAATTATGTGGAGTTGAGGACAAAGGTTCGAATGTTCGATTCGATATTTGTTCGAATCGAACATTTGGGCTTCTGTCGATAGTCGATAGCCGACACTTGAGACTCCTTAGATATTTTGACCGTCGAGACTCCTTCGATAGTTTGACTGTCGCATAGATACCTGTTTACAATTCTCGTGTATTTTTGCAGACTGTGCGACAATGCAAGTAAATACGCAGCAATATGAATGAATCTAGATTATTTAGAATCTTTCTCCTGACATAGGGATATTTAATTTCAATGTGCTTACTCCTAGATTGAAATCTAGGGTTGGCTAATAAAGCAATTGCACTTTGATTATCACATAAGACAAGTGTTGGAGCATGTTGTTTCAGACAAATGTTTGACAACAAAATTCTCAACCATTCTACTTCTTTAGTTGCTTGTGAGACAACGATATATAGATGTGGATTTACAAGTGTCTACATCTCCCACCCAGTTTGTATCTGTATATCCACTAAGTATGTGGATTTTGTCGGTGTCGACTCCTCCATTGCAGATGCATTGGTCCTCCATAGCTCGAATCCAATGGTTCATTCAAGGATTAGCCATGAATTGGCTTAGGGAGCTAACTGCAAAATCTATATCAGGTCTAGTATAGACGGTTGCATACATGAGAGTACATAAAATCGAATGGTAGGGGCTCTCATCTGTTCCTTTTCTTCCTTTGTCTGAGGGCATTGGTCCTTTGACAATCTTAGGCCTAGGTCCATTGGTGAGTGAGCTAACTTGCAATTCATCAGATTATATCTGATGAGCATGTTGAAAATGTACCTCTGTTGAGTGATATAAATCAGCCTTCTCTCTCTGTCTCTGCGAATTTGTATTCCAAGACAGTAATGAGCTTCTCTCAGATATGTTATGTTGAATTCTAAGGACAACATCTTCTTAGCATTTTATATTAAATCGACACTGTTGCTAAAAAGCAATGTGTTGTCGACATATAGAGTAATGATAAATAATTGTTGCACTGACTTGAAGTAAACATTCGAAATTGGCTTGGATTATAATAATCTTACTGGATGAGGAAGGTGTTAATCCTCTGAAACCAAGCTCTAGCAAATTGCTTTAGGCCGTAAAGTGCTTATGGAGTTTGCATACATGATTTTCCTCTCCTATTGAGCATTGATTGGTTGATCCATAGCTTGGGGGCTAGATCCGTTCGATCTAGGTTTGGTTGGGTTGGTAGGTCCACCATCCGTTTCCTTGTTGTTCTATGGATTCAGCATTGTAGTCTTTGATCCTCGGGAGAAGTCTTCATAGAAAGTCTCTAGCATAAGGTGCATAGAAATTTGTGTTTCTTTTCTTTTTGACCTCATCAATGCTTTCTTGTAGTCATGCTTGAGACTTTTCCAAAGTTTACCCTGGGGCTTACAAAATCAGTGTCCTATATTTATGGAGGATGTTTGCCAGTTAACAGTGTTTTTGGTATCTCCTTTCAAAATATTCATGTAAATTTCCATTACCACTATTTAGAAAAGTATGTCCAAATCAATTCCAGGAAAAGCATGAGACTATCTTTGCTTGTCCTCTCTTATGTGGGAGCTTTATATGTCTGTTTTACACTATGAGGTTGTCAAAGGAACGTTTTTAAGGATAGCCAAAGGTTCTAAGAATCTTTGATTGCACTAAATCACTCAAGCTAAAAACTACACCAAAGACAAATATTAGATAATTTATAGTAAAGAGATCTACAGTATAGTTAAATGGGTTCACACTTCTAGCACATGTTAATAGGTTGGCATTAGGCAATTGTGAACTTGAAGATGTATGAAAGATGTGCCAAGCTCACTAAGAAACAATTATCTGTGTCTGTTTTTTTGGATTTGAAAAATCAGTTCTCATAGGCTCATTTCACCTTTAACAAGGCTTGCGTCTACAGAAACCTTGGCCTTGTACTACCAAATATGGCAGCTGCATTGAGTTATTACCTGCACCGATGATGTCTAGTTCTTGAACTCTTAATTGTGTCAAAGAGAGTCCTGAAGTTGTTTAGGTGTGAAAGAACTGAGGACTCACTTTCCTTGTTCAAGGCAGTGCTGTAAAAAGTTTATGTGATGTACTGGTGTCCTGTGTATTTTCAGGGTTGATGAAATGCTCAGCAATGAATGGACTATTTCTCAAACTTCCATTGATTCATTGGGAGCTGCTATGCTTGTTACGATATTATTGGATTTATGGAGAATTTTAATTGGTCCAATTGTCACAATGCCAAACACACAAACATACAAGCAGTGCCTTGCATATGGCCTTCCTTGGCTGGCTTAGTCGTTCTTGGTTGTGAGAAAATAATATAAGTGATTTGAAGACAGTTCTCTTACTTGTGTCAGCTTGAGAAGGTAATTTGTCTGTGAGTGCTGATATTTACACTCACAATGTTTGGAGCACTTGAGGTAAAAATCTCTTATGATTTAGCAACTTGTTTGTCTTGACTGCTGCTTGTTAACATTTTGCAGTTACCTATAGTCTAAATGCAAATCTCGTTAAATCTAATTTTGCCATTCTGAGATGCATAAGATGCTGACATCTTGGTGAAGGATGAGCGGATAATCTACACATTTCAATTGTTTGGTGGATTTTGATTGGCACAGTAATAAGCCACTCTTTGAAGAAACACATTCTGTTGTGGGTTTGCTCAACATTCATAGTGGAAAATGGTTCTTATGCACTCTCACTTACATCGGAACACATAGAAACAAGCCTTTTTGTAGCCTATGACATTTGTAGAAGGCTAGTTGGCCCGTTCTGACCCTTTTGGGTTGGAACGTACTGTACGTTCCGAAACGTAATGCGTCGGAAAGTTTTTTTTAAAATATACAAAACAGGTAATAAGGCACACGCTGGCCGCATCTTCCTTCTTTGTGAGGGACGCTGCCCAGACGCATCTTGATATGCAACAAATGTGTAGAGTTTTTTTTGTGAATCAGAATCAAGCTACTGGACCAACGGATATCTTAGCTGACGAGAAAATGAAGTCGCGACCTGGCTGGCAGACCCCAGGAGGCATCGACCACTGCAGGGGTGTTCAGTTCGCTCGTATTAAGATTATCCTAACGTGTACGCATCTCTTTGTTCTTCCAACAAAGCTGGTGGTGTAGATACAATTGATGGGAGCTGAAAGGCCCGAAGATGGCAAGATCTGGTCTTGCCAGCAATAATCAAAGCAAAACCCAATTGGAGCTGGAAGCCTGGACACCACAGTGAGGACTCCTTAGTCGTCCTCCTCCTATCCCTCAATGGTTGTCAAAATCATCCTGAAAACCATGTCAGGTGATGGCATCGTGTGCAGTCATCGCGCATTTCTTGATGGTTATCAACCAATGGGATCTCCAGCATAGACTCAGTATCGCTTGTTCTTCTTTGTTAAAAAAATACAGTTTTTTCAATTTTTTTTTTGTCAGGTTCCGGAACGGGCAACTAAGGCCCTGACATGGGTAACAAGTGGCTTAAGCTCGTTGAATAAACTTTTGAATAAGATACTGCAACAAGCATATCCCAGTCAAAACACATGAACCTTGCATGCAACCACCAGATCATTGCATCATTATCAACCAATGGGACTCCATAATGTTGACGATTGCATGACTACATGATAAACCACTTATCGAAAGATGGAATGAAGTTGATGGTCTAAGATTTTGTGTGTGGACTCCATAATGTTGAAGATTGCATGACTACAAGATAGACCACTTATCCAAGGATGGAATGAACTCTATAGTTATGCAAACGGAGACTTGTAAAGCATGCACATGTGCAGAAACTCTTGCAAGTTGGATAGGGCATTCTTTTCTTATTCCTCCTAAGAATTGATTAAGGAAGATGACGCTTCCTTTGGTTTGTCAAATGCTCCCTGTTGGTTACTACTTGAAAAAAGAGCTACCACTTTTTTGAATGCTTTGGTTCTAGCCAAGTGTTTCATAGAAGTTGATTCTTAACCACTTGAAAAAAGTGGTTTTTTTTCTTTTAGTGATTTGAGATTTGGCATCATCAAGGTTATTTTAGATGTCATTCGATCTAATGTTAGCAATTAGCATGGTTTTTAGGATTATGAACTTGCACCTTTACCAAACAATCATCATCTCTATAGTGCGTCTATTTTAATGAGATTGTGATTATAAATTAAAAGCGATATAATAGATCTTAACTAGGAGTAGTGTGTTTATGTTTTTGAATCTCTTCAAATATAGGAAGTGGTTGGAAGAAAAAACTTTGAACAACTATGTTGCAAACTCATTGGAGGGTAACGTCAAAATTGAAAAATAAAGGTATGGAGCTTTTGTAGCACATGCAATAAGAAATGTAATGAACATTCCTTCTGAGAACTGCCTAATCAATTTTCATCAAATGCAATGTTGTGTGTTTGTTGCATGATAATCTTCATATTACGTTGATGTTGATTAAACATTTCTACATTTCTATAAGATGGTAGCTAAGCCATTTCCTAACAATGCTCTTTCGTGTCAACAAGGAACACCAGAATTTGGAAATATAAGATAGGAAACTCCAAAACTTTTAAATTCATTACCCTTTATTAATGGGGGAAGTAGGAAGAAAGTTACGAAATCTCTTTGTATCTACAACCACTCCTCATCTTGTTCTTTGCACAAGATCTAAGATTTAGCTCAAACCAAAATTAAGATGCAAGATGAGAATGGAAGATATCAATAGAAAAAATAAGAGGCCAAAAAGCTCAAAGAGTTGAAAAACTTAAAACATAATCAACTAGTCACTAAGCAGGGAAGCATGAATAAAACCCAAGAGATATCTTCTACAACTATGAAAATCAATGAGATTTAGCTGAAACCCAAATGTAGTCCTTGTCTTTGCTTTATTATATAGAATCTGCCTTTGGGTGGTGGTTGTTTTTATGTAAGGCATGATGAAGTGCCTTTTGTGATTTGCTATATGGTTGTTAATTTGGGTCCTTTTAGTTTTTTTATAAACAACTTGACTTAGGGACTCTAATGCTATTTTAAGTTTTATGCTCCAAGTCTTTTATTCCTAGGAATTACAACTTGCTACTTGTGCTCATTGGGTGGGCTTATATGCGTAGGATGCCAGTGCCCTCGCACTTATTACTCTACTTATGCACTGTATTGTGGCGAGGCCCACTTGGTAAGGCTTGGCCAAACAATACTTTTAGTGGCGGGACCCACTAAGTGCCCAACAATATCTCCCACCTAAATAGGTGATGGTCCCACGACTCCTGCCTACAATTGTTGTGGAAGAAGACTGTTGAGACGTTTATTGCTGGTGATGAGCTGCTTCAGGATAAGAGATTGCTTACTAAAAACCTAAGGCTTTATTTGATGAGGAGCCTATCCTGAACCCTTCAAGAAGTGTTTGGGAAGGCTAGTGGTGACCAGTACTTGTGCAACTGCCTACCATTGATGGGCGTAGCAAATGGTGTCCCATCCATTGTCTCTAAAGTCACTGCCCCTTGTGATAGGATGTTGGTGATGCGATAAGGGCCTTCACCAATGAACTTTAGCTTTTCTTTGATCGCCTTTGTCTTGTACATGAGGACCAAATCTCTCTTTTGGAGATATTTCTTCTGAAGACGGCGATAATGCCAAGCCTTGCGACATGTTTTTTCTACAGCAAAAGCATGGACCGCTAACAAGCATTTTTCACACAATTTGCTTAGCGCTTCGTGACAAAGGTGGAGCAATATGTATCATCCAATCGTTGCACTGTGAAAATAAGAAAAGATGGAACTAGAAATTTCACCAGCATGATTGCATTTTGGCCATACACCAGTTGGAATGGTGTTTGTTCAATGCTACCTTTGTATGCAGTTCTAAAAGTTCACAGAGCAGCTTGTAGCTTGTGCTCTCAATCTGATCTGATTGCTTCCATGGTCTTTGTCAAAATGCCACACATAATCTTATCAGAAGATTCAACTTGGCCATTGCCTCTTGGATAGTAAGGCGTGCTGAAACGATGGATCAGGAAGAACTCTTCTAATAAGACCTTGATGGTCTTGTTGACAAAGTGAGTCCCTCAATCACTATCTCCATTGGGCATCCGAAGTGCACAATGATGTTCTTGTGGTCCAATCCGGTACAACATCCATGTAAAAGAGAGTAGCATTCGATAACTCATCATCAGGTTGGGAATCCTTCTATGCCGATTTGATTCATGATACATGATCTACCATATAATGTTGCTTTCCTTTGCGTATTACTATACAAAAATTGAACTCCAGCAACAAGAGTAATCATCTAGTGATTCTCCCTGTGTTGCAAGTTTTGTTGACTTGGTAGAGCAAAGGTTGATGATTAGTGTGGAATAAAAAGTGAGTTGTCATAAGATAATGGCGAAACTTCTTAACCACAAATGCCATAGCCAAGGCTTCTCATTCAATGGTTGAATAGTTTATTTCAACATTGTTGAGTTGTCGATTAGCAAAGTGAATGAGAAAATCTTTTTGGTACTCACATAGCTGGGTCAATATGGCTCCTATAACATATTTTAATGCGTCGGTATGCACGTGAGACTCAATTGTCCAATTGGGAGGCTATAAGATTGCTGTAGATAAAAGTGCATCTTTCAGTTTTTGGAAAGTTTGCAAGACTTCCTCCGTCCAATGTGGATCAATTGTTAGCTTGTAGATAGGACGTGCCAAATCCGCAAAGAGTAGATTGAAGATTTTGTAGTAATTGTTCCAAGGAGTGGAAGATCCATGATAACTTGTATCCTAGATAAATCAGTGGCGATTCCATGTCTAGATACAATATGGCCTAAGATAAGACCAATTGTGACCCAAAATTGGCAGAGTCTCTGGATTCAATGATATTTGAAATTTGCGGCATTGTAAAAGCACTTTCTCCAAGTGAGATAAGTGTTTCATTGAATCCGTGCGCGCAAAGATCATCTAGGAAGATCTTGAGGAACTTCCGTAAGTAGTCTTTGAATGCCTTTTGCATGAGACACTGGAAAGAGCTTGGGGCATTACAAAGACCGAATAGCATAACCTTATAGCCATATGTACCCCATTCAGTGGCAAATGTTGTCTTGTGTTGATCCTCAGGTGCAATCTTTACTTGATTGTAGCCACTGAAGTCATCCAAAAAATTGTAGGCTTCTACTCCAACTACTCGATCCAGGACGCTTTCTTTGAACGGGAAGGGAAAGTGGTCCTCCACGTCACAATGTTAAGTGCCTTCAGATTGACACAAATTCGCATTTTGCCATTCTTCTTGAGAACAATGACTATGGGTGACACCCATTCTGTGTGCTCGGCATCGAGCAACTTCTGCAACTCTTGCTTGATCAATTCAGAGTAGTTTGGGTTGCAACGGTAGTAACGACTCACCTTTGGCCTGCTCCTTGGACCAATAATATGGTGTGTTGGACTACAGATGATGAATTCCTTTTAAATCTTTGTAAGACCATGCAAAGCAGTCTTTATACTCCATCAATAGTTTTTGCAGCTTGTTGACAATGTAAGGGCATGAGTTGCACTCTCACATGAACAATTTTGTCTTATTCATTTGGCTATGCTAGATTCATCGGTTCGGTCCTTCATAGACTTGTTCCTCGTTCCCCTAATTTGCATCAAGCTCCTGTTGCGCTTTTGGAAACAATATCACCTAGTCATCCAAGGTATAACTTTTGAAGTTTTATGGCACATCATGGGTTGGAGCCTTACCTCGAATGTTTCTTCCTTCAAAAGGTCAATCTTAGCTCAATTCGTGAGTGATAGTTTCTGCATTGCTTTTGACATCCTTGAAGTTGATGTTGAAGCCTGGTCCGATGACCCTTGGGCTAGAGGCTCAGGAACTTTCTTCTTTCCTTGTACCTCATCGTTGGTTGCTGTTGCTTCTTTGCTCATTATCTTTTGTTTAGGCTCCTTGACATTCGCTATATGATCTCGAATGTCAACATCCACCGTGACTATGGCCTCTCTTGGTAAATCGCTCCACTTGATTAGATTGTAGTGTTGTTTTTGTTGATTTTCTTTGATACATGTGCTTTCGGTGGTGGCGTCGGGTATACGTTGGACTCCATAGCGCGTAGGATCCATGTGGTGTAGGATCTGCTCGTTAGTAAGCTTAACTTTCTCATCGTAAGAAAGTGCATGTTGCCAAGTGTAAAAATTACAGCAAATAAGGATCCTAAAACACTAAAAATGATGAGGAAAACAATAGATTATGATTTCATAAGATTAGCACAAGTTGAACCATCAAAATCCATCAAAAACCTATGCTTGAACCTCACTAAATGGCCCAAATCCTTGAAGAAGGCTTCACACGTGTGAAAGTACGGCCTCCCACAGTCTGAGTACTGTACACCAGACCTACATTCAATCCTATAATCATTAGTAATCACAAGTACTCAAACAATTATGAACATAGAGAGCAATTGCACCATTATGAGAGAAAAAACATGAAATTGCTTGATTGATTTTGGTGAGATATCATCACCTATATATACATGATCCATCGCGGTTTTGGGCAGGTATGAGTAGCCCTAAACCTATCCCTAATGCTAATTTTGGTGGATCTTTCATCCCTACCAAGTTAGGGTTGGAATCTTGGAGATCCCTCAACAATGGAAAAATTACCAAAAATAGCTCCTATTTTTTCTCCCTTGTATCTAAGCATAATTTGGACTCATTCCAAAGGTTCTAACACTTGGCTCTACTTGAGAACATCCTTATGAATAGAATCCTATGCTATTTGGCACGTGTGACAAGCCACATCATGACCATCTAACTATTTACAAGTCATATGACCAAAACTAGTCAAGCTAGAATTGTGAATTTTTAACACTCCTCCTCACTATCTAGCTTGGTTCAATCATTGCTTTACTAATCACTCCAAGTGATGATCTGAACTTCATAAAAGGTGTCTTTTGAAGTGGTTTAGTAAGTAGATCAGCTACACATTCATTGCTTGGAACATGCTCCAAAGCAATCTCCTTGGCTTGCACCATTTCTCTCACAAAGTGATGGCATATCTCAATGTGCTTAGATCTTGCATGGAAGATTGGGTTAGATGCAAGGTGTTGGGCTGATATATTGTCATTGTAGATGATTGGTGCCTCCTCTGAATCCATGATCTTTAGTTCCACCAATAATCTCTTGATCCAAAGTACCTCCTTTGTAGTGGTTGTCAAAGCTTTGTACTCGGCCTCGGTTGAAGATAGAGATATAGTTTCTTGCTTTTTTGAAAGCCATGAAACCATACCTTCTCCTATGAAAGTTGAATAGGCACTTGTTGATTTCCTATCCCTCTTGTCCCCTGCAAAATCTGAATCACTAAATGCAAGAAGGTTAATCACATCTCCTCTATATAGAATCCCAAAATCCAATGTACCCGAGATGTATCTTAGAATCCTCTTAGCCTTTTTCCAATGGATATTCAATGGCTTTTGCATGGATTGGCTCAACCTACATACACTAAAGCTAAGATCTGGTCTAGTTATAGTGATCCACATTAAGGAACCTATAAGTTGCCTAAACAAAGTGATGTCCATGAAGGATCTTTCATCATCTTCATTTGGCACTTTTACATTTTGCTCCATTGGTGTGTCAACACTTTTGCATACTTCCATCTTAAACTTCTTCAAAAGACTTTGAGCATAGTTTACTTGACTTATAAAGATAAAATCAGACCCTCTAAGTACTTCTATGCCTAAGATGAAGTGAAGACACCCTAGATCTACCATCTTGAACTCTAAGGATAGATCTATCTTGATTTTTTCAATACCATCAACACTATTTCCACTAATGATGATGTCATCTACATAAATGAGTAAAAGTACAATACCAACATCATCAAACTTAATGTAAAGAGTGGGATCATATTCACTTTGAACAAAAGAAAGTGAAATAAGATAGCAATGTAGTCTTGAATTCCAAGATCTCGAGGCTTGCTTCAAGCCATAGATGCTTCTTTGGAGATGGCATACTTTGTTCTCCATTCCATGCTTGATGAACCCTTGTGGCTGCTCCATATAGATATCCTCTTCCAAAAAACCATTCAAGAAAGCATTAGAGACATCCATTTGACATAGAATCCATCCAAAATGTGATGCAAGTGCAATGATTAGTCTTATTGTGACCATCTTGGCCACCGGTGCAAAAGTTTCCTCATAGTCTATCCATCTCTCTTGAGCATAAACTTTTGCAACTAATCTTGCTTTATGTTTGTTAACACTCCCATTTGCATTCAATTTAAGCTTGAAGACCCACTTGCATCCTATTACATTCCTTTGAGGTCTCTCAACAAGCAACCAAGTTTCATTCTCAATCAAGGCATCATACTCATCCAACATAGCTTTATACCATTCTTTGGAGTTCAATGCATCTTCAACATTAGACGGTTCTTCAAGACTAGATAAAGCATAAGAATTGGATGAGATACCCTCAAGTTGCTGTCCTTTGCCTTGATATGTGAGCCTTGATGGCTCCACTTTTGCCCTTGAAGATCTCCTCTGACAACATTAGTATTCACAAATGCATCCAGCTTATAAAGTTTGCCAAGTCTAGTGCCCTTAGCCACTATCTTACCCTTCTTCTTGATGAAACATTCATTTGAAGCAAAGTCAACATTGAAACCATTGTCTACCATTTGGCCAACACTTAGTAGATTCTTTGTTATTGTAGGAATGTACAAAACACCTTCTATGTTGATCTTTTTGGAAGATCCTAAGCAAAGGGGAATGCTACCAACTCCTTCAATCTTACAAGCTTCATCATTTGCTATATAGATAGACTTTATAGGTCCATCATAAGATAAGAGAGAAGAGAAAAACTCCCTTTTACTAGTCATGTGTGAACTAGCACCCGAGTCAATCCACCAAGGATCTTCTCCTTTGAAGCTTGTTGAAGATAATATGGACATCATGAGAGAGTCCTCATGTGAACTCTCCTCCTCCTCCTCTTTGCTCATGTTGGCTTGGCTTTGATCTTGCTTCCTCTTGAAGCATTCCGAGGCATAATGCCCCATCTTGCTACAATAGTAGCACTTCACCTTTGATTTGTCCTTCTTGACTTTGGTGGTTGATGGACATGCCTTTGGGGGTCCTTCTTGATCCTCAAGCTTTGTAGACTTCTTGAATGTTGATCCTTTGCCTTTGGACTTGCCTTTGCCTTTGGTGAAGAGAGCTTGGTCATCTCCACCTTGGATGGAAAGCCTATCCATCCTCTCTTGCATTTGGCTCCTTCTTGATTCCTCGGCCATGAGTGTGCCTTGGAGTTCTTCAAGTATGGGTAGCTTACCCATAATTGCATATCCCTGAACCAAATTGTCAAATTCAAAGCTTAGTCCATTCAATATGAGTTGAACAAGCTCTTCATCCTTGATAGGGTCACCTATAAAGGCTAGCTCTTTGTTCAATTCCTTTACTCTTAGGACAAAAGTATGTGCACTCTCTCCTTTCTTTTGATAGCTTCTATAGATTTGATTCTTCAAAGCTAACATTCTAGTTTGGTTCTTGGATTCATAGACCTTTTGCAAAGTCTCCCAAGCATCTTGAGCTGAAGTGCAATCTCCTACCTCTCTTAAGAGTTCATTTGCAACATTCATTTTTATGCAATGTAGTGCAACATTGCACCTCTTGATGTATTTGGCTTTTTCTTGAGGATGAATAGGTTCACCCTCCTTACCATTTACAATTTCCATCAGATCTTGCATGATCATGATAGATTCCATTCTAACTTTCCATATGGAATAGTTAGTTTTGTTGAACCTTTCATTAGTATCCAAAAGATATGCATTTATAGATGCCATCTAGTCTCCTAATCAAGGACTTGACACAAATGAAGGTTACTTCTATTGATTTGATTGAAGGTCTACCTTATCCCACTTCTTAGGGACCTGAAAAGATCAGTAATAGACTTCCTATAAAGATCTAAGAATGATCTCTAACAAAATTAAATCATAGAATACTAGAAACAATGCACTTGCTTGATTGAAGTAGACAATACTAGTAGAATTGCCCCTCTTTCTATAAAGAACATTAAAGCTTCCAAATGATCTGATCAAGAGTGAATTTCAGCAACCTAATATACTTCCAAAATCACTTGTAAAAGATCTAAATGGAACTTAATGAGGATGCAACACAATCTACTACCCAATCACAAGCAAAAAATGATCAAAATTGATGAAAAATTGATCTAATTTGGTGCATAAGTCAAGCAATGGTTGGACTGAACCTAAATCACTTTAGGAGGTGTCTACTACACCTTAGAACAGCCTTGAAGAGTGCCCAAAACTCTGATCTTCCCTCTTCTTGAATGCTAGAAAGCCTCCTCTATGAAATCACCTCCAAAACTCGCTTAGAAATCAATGCTTGGAGCAAGCAAAACTTGCTATCTTGGTAATGTGAATTGAATTCAACTTTGCCTCTGGTTTTAGACACCTAAACACCTGCAAATGAAGTCACACAACACCAATCTCCAATGTATTTGACTCACTTTGAGTTCTAGAATCAATACTAGATGCTAAGATCCAATCTACACAAGATTTAGATCAAAAATTGTGATCAAATTGAATGAAAACCAAGGATTTAGCTCATTTCAGCCTTTAGGCTCTGATACCATGTAAAAATTACAGCAAATAAGGATCCTAAAACACTTGAAATGATGAGGAAAACAATAGATTATGATTTCATAAGATTAGCACAAGTTGAACCATCAAAATCCATCAAAAACCTATGCTTGAACCTCACTAAATGGCCCAAATCCTTGAAGAAGGCTTCACACGTGTGAAAGTACGGCCTCCCACAGTCTGAGTACTGTACACCAGACCTACATTCAATCCTATAATCATTAGTAATCACAAGTACTCAAACAATTATGAACATAGAGAGCAATTGCACCATTATGAGAGAAAAAACATGAAATTGCTTGATTGATTTTGGTGAGATATCATCACCTATATATACATGATCCATCGCGGTTTTGGGCAGGTATGAGTAGCCCTAAACCTATCCCTAATGCTAATTTTGGTGGATCTTTCATCCCTACCAAGTTAGGGTTGGAATCTTGGAGATCCCTCAACGATGCAAAAATTACCAAAAATAGCTCCTATTTTTTCTCCCTTGTATCTAAGCATAATTTGGACTCATTCCAAAGGTTCTAACACTTGGGTCTACTTGAGAACATCCTTATGAATGGAATCCTATGCTATTTGGCACGTGTGACAAGCCACATCATGACCATCTAACTATTTACAAGTCATATGACCAAAACTAGTCAAGCTAGAATTGTGAATTTTTAACACCAAGGAACTAAATAATCTTCAATAGGTTCCAGAATGGGTTCCATTGACAACCATGCTATGTTCATCATGTTCACCCCATATGAGATAGATGTGTCCAAGGTGAATCCTAGTGGTGGTGTTCACTAGGTTCTGGACCTGGATGACATGTATGCCCAACCTTATAGTCAACTGTTGCCAATGCATCTATCCACAAAACAGTACCCGTTTGTGAATCATAATGAACACCCATTGAAGATATAGAGCGATCAATACTATGGTCCATTGTGGAAGAAGTGTCATCAGCTTTGAGTGGTGTATGCTTCACTGTCGATGTGGAGGAATCCACCTTTACTACCCACTCTCATTTTTCAAATGTGATTTTGTCAGTTCTCCAATCGTGAACTACTTGCTCAACTTGCAACCAAGGTCGACTCAACAAAATTCAATAGGTAGTGGGTGTCTCAGGAATGTCCACCACCACAAATGTGATAACAAATTGTACTAATTCCTTTAGGCTGCACACATAATTGATCAGCTAGCTTGATAGTGAACTTTGTAGCCTTCATGCCTTGTAAATTCCATTTCTCGTACAAAGTAGTAAAGATAAGGTTGACACCCAATCTTCCATCACCTACAACAGCTTCTTCTCTGAAGAGGTTGTGCTTGATAGGAAGAGCGATATTATGCTGCTCGCTCTCCCAAGCTCCTCCCACGTTCAGGAAAATTGTTGGCTTCCTCGAATCCGACGCAAAATAGGGGTTCTCGCAGTGTTGTGTCCAGTCCAGTGTTCAACCAATCTGACAAGAGACCCTTTGCTTGAGGTGCGAGTCAATTGAACTCTCCAATAGAGATGTTCATTCTATTGGATAAGATGCTCGTCTGTAGTTTCATCCTTGGAGCTTTGGATTCAGGCATATGAAATTGTTCTTTCCGATGGTGTAGTCGCACGTTCACATCTGATTCGTGTAGTGAACCTTGCGGTGTAGACGCTTGTTGATCTCTACCTAGTGTAGTATCTTGATGAGTTGTTAGTTGATGTGCAGCTTGAGCAGCTTCCTCGGTCTGAGATTCTTGTATCCAATGCTTGATCTTCTGATATCGGCTTTGCTCTTCCTTCATATTAGGATAAGGTAGTCCTGCTCCTCATGATGTTGAAAGTTGATCAATTGGCACTGATACAGAATGAGGTGGTGATGGATCTACCTCCTTGCACTTTTGTGCTCACGTAACAACTAATATTGTAACGTTATAATAGGGAGGTCTCCTTGGTATAGCTGAGTGTGGAGTTGTGTTTGTGCCTGATGATTGAACTACAATCCAATTCAATGACACGTTGGTGCTAGCTCTCAATGGACAATTCTTGTAGCAGTGTCCATATCCACACTCACAGCATAAGGGCGTATAAACTCCTTTGTTTGGACATTCAACAATCCTATGTCCTACTCCACATCTGTAACATTCATACAATTTGCCCTCTTGGCATTGTGGCTGTGTAGCACATGTGGCATAATACTCATTAATAGAAGGATCGATGAAAGGTTCATCGGGTCCACATCATTGTTGCATTTCCTGTTGGAAAAATATTTTAGCTTCCACCGCCGTGAGAATCACCTGAGTTGCTTGAGGATTGCTTGGCCTAGGTGGTGTTGGTAGTGCCATTCGTTGTTGCTGAGGGCCTGGTTCAACAAGCCTTGGTGCTGCATTAGGTGCTCTCTGATGGTAAGCATAAGAGGTTTGGAATTGAGCTCTCTTCTGTTGTATGATCCATGGATTGTAGGGGCAATAAGCAGTGTCGTGCATGCAAGGATGCATTGCACAAGCAACAATATCTGTCCTCAACTTCAAGTTTTGTTTCAGTACCAGAAACTCATGGATGTATAATTCTGAGTACAAATGGGACACCAAACATTGTCCCATCGAGAATACTGATACTGATAAGAATCTGGTTGTGGTGTTCAGTTTTTGGTCAATGAGCTGTTCCATCTGCTGCTTGTGTAGCTTTGTGATTTGTTCCATCAATGATTCATCAGATAAGCTCACTTAAGATGAGGTTGATGCAATCGAAGGAGTTGAGTCATGATGTAATGTAATTCCAGGTGTGGAATCATCATCTGATCCTTCATCTTCTTCTCTCATAGCATCTTCCATAGCCTCGTGTAATGTGGTATACTGTTCCCATCTTTTAAGCTCCCGTCAGATGCTTCTGGGTAGTCCCGCTAGGAACCACATGGTGACTGCATGATCGAGAGTCAACTCCGCATTACGCTCGGATTGTAGATGTTCGATCAATTCGATGTAGTCTCGAGAGAGAGAATGATCCTCTTCCCTTGTGTGTACATCTATTTATAACAGGCATTTCCACAAAGAAAGTTGATAGACAACATCTATTGTTGAGTATGGTTAGCCATATTTGAGAATAAGCTTACAAATGCAACATATCCAAAGATACAAGCAACAAGAGAGCAAGCAACATTAGTAAAATGTTGAAAGAAGAAGCACTTATCATATGAAAACTTTTGTCAAGTGACGAACCGGTAGGGCACATTAGCAGTAGCAGAGAAAGAAGCAAACTCTTTGCGGTGTAGTGTGGAGTAATCATCGCCTATCAGTGTTAATGACAAAATTATGCAGCTCAACGACCTTTTTCATACAACAAAACAGTGTTTGAACAAAATGGTTAGGCGAAGGAAGGGGCTCCCCATAATCCAAAGAGGCAGCATCCTGCCAAACCATCATGTGGACTAAACCATAAAAACAGACATTTGTTAGCTTATAAATTGGATAAAAGGTAAAGGTTTCAATACTATCCCAACCAAGGAATAGTCGGATTTACACCACCAGGATGCATAGAGAGAGATACAAAACTCAGAAACAGATCAAAGCTCCTCTTGACAAGTTCAGACCAAAACCTTATAAAACCCTTCATTTATAAACCAACAAGGAAAAACATATATGAAAAGTATATAGTACTAGAAAGCACCGTAAACCAAAACATATTTCAAGACATCCAGCTGGTACCTGTCACCATCCCACCACACAAAACTGCGCAAGTTAGCACAGTGAAGAAAACAGGTGTCAACGTTGAATGTCAATTGTTATCCATGTACAAATTATGTTTAACTCAACTAATCAGCTTGCAATGTAGATAACATTTCATAGTCCAATCTTCCCTTACTGAGAATTGCATATAACGATAGGCCAAACCATATCGCTACTGTATCAGGACGAATGCCATACTGATCAGTTTGATGGTTTTGGTACTTATCTTTTACTTAAACATATAAAATATAATGCATTTGGAAATGAGCTGTAAAATATAAAGCAAGCTTCAAACGTGTAAGTAGCTTGGACCAGCACATGGAGTTTGGGGCAAATCCATGCCATACCAAAATTTGTACTTGTAAACAAGTAATGTACGGTTCTCGTGACTTCTTGAGCATATCCATGCTATACAAGAGTCCGCAAGCAGTCTTATTGTTATATTATATTTCGAACCATGATCGTGATTTAAGATACAACAAAACACAATACCCATATTTATAGACAGGAGCATTTATTTATGACATAAATGCGGGCAATCATTTATTTTTAAAAAAAAACTTTCATTCAATATGCCATCATAAAGCATGCTATAGAAAAGGGGTATACGACAAATTGATTAAAGCATCTTCCCACGAGTATTATGATACACTATCTCTAAAGCAGCCAACATATTCAATTGAAGCTTCTATCTTAAAACACCATCGAAATATGTGAGAAACACCAACCTGAATTGTAGACGCAAGTGATTCTTGTAAACTGGCCATGTATGCTTTTGAATGCCTTTGAGAATTGTCTAAATCCGTATGCAAGTCTATGTATAGCATTACATATTCATACGCATGATAGATATGTTATTGTCATAACCCATAACTTCTGTAAAATCCATTATCAAACTTTCGTAGCGGTATACTATAGTATATCTCTTGCATGGCTTGGAGAAGAAAGATGGATAGCAATGATCATACCTTCTTTAGCAGTATGCTAGAATCCAATGATATGATACTGATGTTCGTGCAATATTGTTGTTATCCTGTGAAAGACAGGTATCATAGCAAGTATCGTTAGAACACATATGTTTCTCGAATGCTCATTATGATAATAGAGATCATACATAAGAGAATCATCAAAAAAAGCTCATCGTTGGATTGTAGATTGAGAATGGTTTGCTATCTCATCACTAGACAACCACGATGTATCTCTCCATAATGATTTATACAAAAAACTATCCTTCAATATGTAAGATAGTATGCTGGAACAACAACGATGAGTTGCCTTTTAGATATCCATATTGGTAGAATGTGCACTTGAAGGATGAGTATATCATGTGTGTTTCATGATAACATGTACTCAGAAGTGTACTATTTCTTTTGGCCAGCAATAGCATGCATAAACATGAGTGGGCATGTTGAATATAACTATCATGAGCAACAATGGGCATCGTGCACTCAATCAACATTTACTTCTGGCCAGCGATGGCTAAATACATTTATTTCTGGCCAGCGATGGCTACATACACATATGGCCAGCGATATCATGCTTAACCACATAAGAATAGATGTGCTATAACCATATTTGAGTAGCGATTGACAGAGGGCAATTGATAGTGCTTCATGCACATTTATATCCAAAGCAAATAACCAAAAATGCGATGCAGTAGGCCGCGCTACAGCGCACATTCATTCAGATAGCAAGAAAAGACAAGTATAGAATACGCTTACCGTAGGAACAGTAGAACATTCTCCAATTGTAGGAGAGAGGGCACTGAAAACTCCAGACATGTCTTGCCAAGAGGAGAAGGAGGAGACTGAAAGAGAGCGTGGGAGGAGAAGAGGAAGTGCACCACCCTTTTTATAGGTGAGATCACTTGTAGAGGAAGGAACCAATTGTAGCCGTAGGATGAGAAACAATTGATCTTGACCTTTGAATTTGCAATAAATTTAAGTGGGGGTTTAAACTTTTCCCACCAAAACCTTTTGAGGGTCATATACCTTGCAAAGCTTATGATTCCAAGTAGACAAAATAAAGTAGAGTACCATCCATGAGAGAGAGAGAGAGAGAGAGAGAGAGAGAGAGAGAGAGAGAGAGAGAGAGAGAGAGAGAGAGAGAGAGAGAGAGAGAGAGAGAGAGAGAGAGAGAGAGAGAGAGAGAGAGAGAGTTTTTAGAGGTCATCTTGGTGCACCAAACTAGCTGTAATGCACATCGTTAGATCTTAGACCTAATGGGTGTTTCAAACTCAATTGTACAAAGGAAACTTGAGGGGCAAGTCTTCACAAATTTAGAAAAGGCCCCTCTTAATGTATAAGGTGTTGAAAAAACCTATATATATTAAGACAACATATATGCTGGTAGGGAAAAAACCGACATAATTCCATATGAGTCTTACTGTTTATTATGTATAGAGGTAAAATTAAGAGAAATATGCATCAAAGAGAGTCCATGAGAGAGAGATATCGCACTTAGTTTCTCTTGACAAAGCAAGATTGAAACCTTTTGAAGCCTTTATTCATAATCCAACAATGTAAAATATAGCTGAAAAGTAAAATACAGTACTAAAAAGCACCATAAAGCATAACCACTTTCAAGACGTCCAGTTGCCACCATCCCACAAAATAAAATCGCACAAGCTAGTTTAGTGAGGAAGACATGTGTCATAGCTGAGCGTAAGTTGTTATTCATGTCCAAAAGAAGTTATACTACTTAACAGACAGCTTTGCATAGCATTTTGAAACATAGTCCAGTTTTTCCAAACAAATAGTGTTTTGGTGATAAGCCCCAGCCGTTATATCACCGTATCACGGCGAGTACCATGTTGATCAGCTTACGGGTAGTTGGTCCATATTAGTTCGTTTTTGTGAAAAATTGGCAAAAATCTGGCTTGGTATTCTTATGTTAGAAGTTTGTGAGTGAATCTCACATGTGTGGAGGATGTTCCCACATGTGGAGAATTGTAAAATAAAGTAAAAATGTTTGTTATAGGGGTCTCATAAAGTTTCATAGTCAAGCTTCTAGGTGTCATTAGAAGATTGAGCCATTTTTGGATTTAGAGGTCAATTAGTGATGTATGTGAAGGATTTCAGATCATTATGATCCAATCCACTTGAAAGATCTTTGGTTAGAAAGAGAAATACACTACCAATCTCACCAATGTAGAAAAATCAGCATCTACACACAAAATGAGATGCAAACTCTAATAGAACTTGATCAAACTTGAATGAAATGATAAAGTACTATTGTTGTCCATACAAAACCAACAAGCTACTTTATTTCACATGTGTGGATCCAAATATAACAAATATAGATCATTCTACACATAGAATTGCAAGAAATCACCAAGATAGTGCACCAATGGATGGTAGAACCCAAGAGAACCATGTATAAGCATGAAATGAGATAGAGAAGAGAGAAGATTACTCTCTCCACAAGTTACATCCTTTTATAACATGTCCAAACCCTATTTGGCCACTTGGCTTTCCCTCCAAAATGCTAACCCTACTATTTTTGGGTCTAGATTCAAAGTACCCGACATTCAAATTTGAATCTACTCAAACTCGCCTTCTAACTTTCCCACACTTTCAAAAAATGTTTATTCAAATGACATTTAGACTATGAACTTTGAAAAGTCAATCTCTAAGTCTAGAAACAAAGTTGGCCTCAATATGCCAAATATGAAAATATAGCAAATATGATCAAACTAGTTGAATCTTTCACAATCCCTCTTCAACTAGTTTTAGTGTAGGCTTTGATAATACTCCAAGTGAAGTCCTACGCTTCATGAACAAGTCCTTTCCCAATGCTTTAGTGAAGATATCAGCCACACATTTCCTTGAAGGCACATGTTGAAGCTCCACCTCCTTTGCAATAACTTGCTCCCTCACAAATTTTTTGCAATACCATTTCAACGAGCCATGAAGAATCAAATAGAATGTAAATGAGATGATTCCACCATGCTTCCAACTCTGAACTCTCTGGAAAAATACGGCAAACAAACAATAAATGTGAGTGATCTACATCTGCTTGCATGTCTCCTCCTTCTTTGTCCTTTGTTGCCATGTATCCACCATGATACTCCATGAATGAGCCTCCATCTCCATCTTGCCATAAGATTCCATCATCACATGATGACTTGACCATGGATAGTGACATAATGGACCTCCAATATCTTCATTTCCATTAGCAAAACTATCCAAGAATGCTAGTACAAATCCAACATCAAAACAATGCTCACCAATGTAACTAGTTTGACCATATTTTGACAATCTACACACATCCACATGAAAATGCTCAACCATAAGATAGTACAAGTAAAGTAGACTTGAACAACACTTCCTTGCTGCTCCTTTGACCTTACTTGATTCTTCAATAAGTTGCAAAAACATATCCATAACATCTTTGCCAATTACCTCTCCTTTGATGCTCTTGACTAGCTCCAAATTGCCAACTTCCTTTTTGCCTTGTTGAAGCCCTTTGAGATCAACCTCTTGATCTTCAACTTGACCATCAAAGTCATTGAAAAAAATTTGTTTTCCAGATCCATTACTTGACTTTATAGCAAGATAACATCCATCCACTTGTATAGCTCCATGTACACAAGAAGATCCTCCAAAAGATGTTTCACTCTTCATAAGAGCTTGATACTCAAGATCCATTGCTTGGATCCACTCCTCTTCTTTTCTTGCTTGATCTACACTTTTAGGTTCATCCAAAGAGGTTAGGAAAGCAACATAATTTCTAGAAACTACTTGCTTACCCTTTTGATCATATGTGAGCCTTGAAGGTACTTGTCTTTCCCTTGATGTTCTCCTTGGCTTTTGACTTGATGAAGGTCCATCATCATCACCATCCAAAGTAGGATCCTTTTCATCAAAATCAAGAATGTCAGATCCATCCACACCATTATCAATCATGCTTGAAGACACTTTTGGAATTTTTTCCTCATCAAATATGACATCTCTATCAACAAGCACTTTGTTAGTAGAAGGAATGTAAACCTTGTAGGCTTTACTCACCTAACTATATTCAACAAAAATACCTCTTCTTGAAGATGGATACTCCTTGGTCCTATCATCAAGAGTAATGTTGACATAGCATGTGCATCCAAAGATTCTTAGAAAGTTGACACTTGGCCTCCTCTTGAATAGCATCTCAAAAGGTGTCCTTCCATCCAAAATAGCACTTGTTGGAGGGTTTGCGGATCCCAATGCAATCCTAACCCTAGTTAATAAGTGAGAGGGATTTGGCACTCTGCATGTGTAAGTCCAACCCGATGATCACATAGAGATTTTATTGATTAGAAAGTCAATAGAAGGACTTTAGGCCCTTTTGCGGGACTTTTAATGTCGCAGGGCCTAAATGTCAAGTTAGTGAAAAAAGTTGGGTTTCCTTCCAATTTGAATGGTTCCACTTTTTTTTAATTTTGAATAGTTAGGGAGGTAGAAATGGACCAATAGGATTCAGAGGCCGAGGTCCTCCTCTCTACTATAAAAAGGGACCAACTCGAGTTTCCTACACATGTAATATCTTCATTTCAATAAAGCAGATTGGTTCTTTTGTGAAATGGATGTATGAATGTCCTTGCTCCCTATCACTTTGCCTCCATCCCTCATGCTTTTATTGTGTTTGCTGATTGTTAAATCTGATTGTTATTGGGATTGCATGTTCTTATGCTTTTTGTGAGAGAGAAAGGGAGAGAGAGAAAAAGTAAGCTATCTTTATTGTGGATCATAGTGATAATGGATGTAGTGTTAATGCTTAGGGTTAATGGATGTTAGAGATAGATCTGAATCCTCTATTCATGCTGAACTCTGAAATATGCTATCGCTCTCATGGGAACGAACCTCTGTGTAACAACTAATCTCACCTCCCGAATGCTAGATTGATTAGATCTTGGGTTGAGGATAGGCAAGGAAAAAAACCCACTACAATTTTGGCGCCGTTGCCGGGGAGCTACGCCAATTTTTCAGGTCACAACATGTTTGTTGGATGGTTAGCTTGCATTAGGCATCTTGTCGTGGCATGAATAGTGTTAAATCTACATTTAGGGTTAGTTTTGAGAGTGATTTTGCCTGATTTGAGTAGATTTGCTTGTTTGAAATCTAATTTGATTATGGAACAGGGGAAGCTATTCAGATCACCAATCTTAAGATCCATTTGGATCTGAGATATCAAAAAAAAAAATCGGTCAAATCTGCCAGATTTTGGTCAAAAAGAGACAAAATTTGATATCAGAGCTGATAACTTTTTTCTCTCTTTCAAGAAATGTTCGCTGAGTTGCAAGCACCTTCGGTTTTGATCACAAAACCTTTAGTTTGAAGGGCGAACAATCCTTCCTAGTAGATTTCCAGAAACATCAGAAAAACCATCAAAAAATACCAAAAAATCTCCAAAACCCTAAAAATACAAAAAAAGAACCTTCGTTCGATTCACTGTGCATAGGTGTGATTCAAATATATATACTACCAGGTCGACGAAGAATAGAAGAACCCTTCAAGATGACTGAACTAGAAGCGCCGCAAACAGAACTGCTCATGAATATTTTGTCTAGTAAGATGAATATTTCGTTGGGAGATTTTCTGAAGTTGGTGCCAAAAGCAAAAGAAGTATTAGCGCAAAAGTTAACTCAAGCTGAATCAGAAGTCCATCAAGAGCTACTTTTTTGTGCTGGATTTGAACAATCTAATGAAATACTTCATGTCGGAGCAGCTTGGGAATGTGAGCTAAAAAATATCACCCTACCGATACAACATAAGCGATTTTCTAAAAAAATAGCTGTGATAGATGGCGGTTCAGGAGTAACCTGATTTTTACAAAGCTATGTGCAAAATGAGGCCTTACAAAGATAAAGCCTACGACTTTTGCCATTAAGTTGGCTGATCAAACTACAGTTCATCCGTAAGAAATGGTTGAAGATATACTTGTCAGAATTGCCGGAGTACAATTCGTCATTACTTTTGTAGTAATGGACTTACCAGAAGCACCACATGTCTACCAAGTCCTATTGGGATGCCCATGGTTACGAGTTGCACAAGTAATTCATAACTGGGGTCCCGGAAAAATCACTTTTGAAAATCGTGAACATGCAGTCAAGGTTAATCCTGTAACTTGGACTATCAAACCAGCGGCTCAAAAAGAGGATGATGATTCATCAACAACGGATCATACTTGTGACCGACCAGTAAAAAATTGGGGAGTACATTATGACTCTCAAACTGATACTATCAACTGAGATCAAGCCCTTGCAACAATTGACTGTACAACAAGATATATGTGTCCACAAGATAATCAATCATATATGAGCGAGATTTCATTATTGGATTGAACTTTGGATACACCGATTACTTTTCCATTGAACGTGTTGAATGTAACTTGGATATCAACGGAGCCTATACGATATCCGATTGAAGATGAACTCATTCATGTGAGTCATGCCTTGACTTATATTCCTGATGAACCAACAATAAAACCGTCAAAAGCAGTTATATTGAAGGAAGACAGGATCACAGATTCAATGACAAGGAAACAAGCCAAGCAACATTATAATATGGTCCTGAAATGGAAAAATCCTCCTCAAAAGGTTGATTCAAAGGCAAATGAAAAGTTGGCAAAGATCCCTCAAGTCAGAGTTCTAGCAAGACATCATTGTCTAAGAAGTCTTCACCTTCGAAGAAGAGTCTATCTTCTCGGAAGTCATCACCTCCACGATCAATTCCTGCTAAGAAGGCTAAGCGAAGATCCAAAACAAATCCTTTTGATAAAGAACAAGCAGATGAAGTTCAGCATAAATGCCCGAGCATTTTAAACGATATACACTAGATGATGTGGTTATCATGTTACCCAAAACACATCGTGAACCCGAAGAACAAGTGCCAGAATCGAAAGATGTTTACGATGGACCAGCTATGAATCTTGCTGAACCAAGAGAACCAGAAAAGATTGTACAAGTTGGATCACAGCTTAATCTTGAACAATTTCAAGCGCTACGAACGTTACTGATTAAGTATCAAGATTGCTTTGCATGGACTTATAAAGATCTAAAGGGGATTCTGATGTCAGTTATTGAACATACTATATCTTTAATACCTGATGCAGTTCCAAAGGTTACAAAGTTCTATCGCTGTATTCCTAATGTTGCAGATCTGATAAAAAAAGAGCTTCAGAGATTGCTTGACGCCGATTTCATTTATGAAATCCAACATACCGAATGGATTTCACCAATTGTCATTGTTCCTAAGAAGAATGGGAAATTGAGAATTTGTGTGAATCTCAAGGCCTTGAACAAAGTGATGCGAAAGAATCACTTTCCGTTACCTTTTACTGAAAGTATTTTGGATCGCCTTGTTGGTGCGAAAGCTTATAGTTTTATGGATGGATTTAGTGGATAAAACCAGGTCAAGATTGCACCTGCAGATCGTCACAAAACAGCTTTTGCAACAGAATGGTGCACCTATGCTTACAAAGTAATGCCTTTTGGACTCTGTAATGCACCAAGCAACAATTTGCGGTTGGCCCTCTTCTCTCTCTATTATCCGCCTCGTACCTGGAGGACAGGATTAGTGGGTTTGTCGTCGATTCCGTACTGTCTATCTATGAAGAAGCACCGGTAGAGTCGTCTCACCAGGCCTCTACTAGTCGTCATCGTCCACACAGCGAGATCGTCATTCCTGACTTGCCTTCCACGTCACGTTGAAGAACTAGGCAGACATCTTCAACTGCGCTTCCACCCCCCGCTGCTATCCGCACTGAACTACCTATTCCCCCTGCCTCTGATGCTTCCCTCGCCTTTGCTTCCTCTCAAGGACAGTCTATGACCATTGGGGCTACCATTCCCATCACAGCTACCCAAGCCGTCTCACCCCCACACATGAGAGTGTTTCACCAAATGCCCAATATTTCATGGACATGTTCGATGATTCCGACCCCCTTGGGGCCTCAGAAGTTTTCGTAATGCCCCAGAGCCCAATGCCTTTTGAACTCCAATCCACCGGAAGAGGATTTGAGACTGTCCATGATTCAGAAAATATTTTTGAAGAAACATTTCTCACAAAGCCACAAGAAACCACAACATCTCAAGCACCAGCCACAATTTGGGTCAGGCAAGCTGTCAAATCACCGAAGCATCAAACAATTTGGGTGTGAAGAAGAAGATATCATTGAAGAAGAGGAATTACAGGCACTTGCTCCACGCCAACTAGGGACAGTACCCTCAGGTCCTTCTGCTACTACCACCTCCATGACAGTAGATTCTTGTGATGCTCTAGGTTTATGGCGCAAGTGATCCAGTCTATGCTGGAGAAGAAAAAAGAAATGGAGCAGCGCATATCGCATATGGGTTCTAAGAATACACTCATTAGCCAGGAAGTGATTTAGCTGAACAAATACTTGAAGATTGTCAAGCAACACAACAATTGGTTGATCCCCAGCACACTGTAGAATGCGCTTACAACCGCACAAGATCAAGTGGACAAGGTCGTGCAAGATGCAAAGCAACAAGTGCAGCTGCTCCAGGGTCAACTGCAGATGGCTGAACACGATCACACACGTCTCCAAGGTGAATTGGATCAACCACCTTTGACCGTGATGCGTGTCTATAGACGCAAATACCTGATCAACTTCAGGGACCACTATTAGATTTCTTATGCTCAACCTTAAACAAATCATTCAAGTAATGAGCATCCTGAAAAGCCAAGGCCGACTACATGTTTTCGGTCCTTCCATTTTTTCCCTTTTTAATTTTTTTTTTTTTGCCTTAACCATCTTCTTAAACACCTTCGCCTTTTTCGCACTTTAGCGAAAATGTGACACACTGACCAAGTGGCCAAAATGCCTTGGAAACCATTCCAAAGGCACTTCTCCCTTTTCACCTTTTTGCCTCTTCGCGAAAAAATGTGACAAACTGGTTAGAATGCCTTAAGAACCATTTTTAGGCACCTTCGGCTTTTCCATTGCCTTAAGTCTAAGGCAACTTCTGTTTTTGCTACCTTTAGTCTAAGGCATCTTCACTACCTTTAGTCTAAAGCACTTTTTCGGCTTTTTTGCCTTTTTCGCTGTCTTAAATTTAAGGCACCTTCTGTTTTTTGCTGCTTTTAGTCTAAAGCACCTTTCGACTTCTTCGTTGTCTTTAGTCTAAGGCATTTTTCGGCTTTTTCGCCTTCTTCGTTGCCTTGAAACTAAGGACACCTCTAATCTAGGGGCACCTTCAGGAATTGCTGACCTTCAGTCTAAGGGCGCCTTTGGATTTTTCGGCTTTTTTGCGTTTTTGCTGCATTGGCAAACCGACGTAGCCAACTTATAAGCAACCCTAGAAACAGCTGGACAACCAAATATCCCAAAGGTGGTTAGTGGTTACCAACTTTGTACATATACAAAGAATGGCGTAAATAGCATTAAAAGTTTGTAAGATATTTATCTCTCGACACTTGTAAATATATATACTAGTTGAATCAAGCTATGTAAGTGTTAATTGAATTTTTTTTTCAATCAGAGTTATCTGTAGCCAGCGTTATCACGCTCAACAAGCTGAAGTTATTACTTCAAGTCATTGTACTCATTGTTAAGAGTGCAATTTTTGTCTCACTATTGTGTCGTTCATTTGTGCAATCTGTATGAATTCTTCTACTTGAATATTTATGCTGCTAACTGTTGCATTTCCGTTCCTACATGCCTATGCTTGGAGCAATGAGCTTCTGTTGTGCTCACGCCCACCATTTTGCGACATGGTATCAGAGCGGACATTTCAGTAATCTGCATTTCTACTGCGGATTATCAATTTGTTTCTATCAAGACGTCCTTCTAGCAAACGCGCAGCCAACAGTATTCCGACCATCGTCGTTTCTACCAACGATCTCATTCAACTAGAATGGATCCATCATCTAGTTCATCTCTCATTGACAAACTCGATGGAGATAACTACCATCTCTAGAAATTCAAGATGAAGGTCCATCTCTGGAAATTCAAGATGAAGGTTATACTTCTAGCCAAAGAAATGTGGGACATCGTTGATGGCACAGAGCTCAAAATAGAAGGTGATGCAGCCATCATCACCAAGTGGAGACTGAGAGATGGCAAAGCATTTGTCATGATCACCCTCAACATCAAGGATACTCAGATAAGCTACATACGTGTTGTTCATACAGCTAAGGATGCATGGGATATCCTAGCAACTCTCTACGACATTAGAGATGCTACATCCAAGCTCCAACTGAGGAAAAAATTCTTCACCCTCAGAATGTCTGAAGCAGATAGTGTTTCGAGTCACCTCAACACCTTCAAGAATCTTATGGAGCAGATGACTGCAACTGGCTCAGTCATAGAAGATTCCAATGCACTCATGACTCTAATATCGAGTCTACCTGAAGCCTACAAAAATTGGGGAATGGCAATTTCTACCCAGGAGCACCTCACTCTATCAAGAGTAATTTCGCTGCTCCTACAAGAGGAGATCAGAAGATCAGCATCCTTCTCAAGCTCAGGATCAGATCCCCAAGCTCTGTATTCATAGAATCAGAAGTTTAGATCCAGATCTACATAGTCAGGCTATACTGACAAGAAGAGCAACATGCATTCTGGACCAAATTTTGGTCCAAGATCAAATTCAAGCACCATCGCGACTGGTTCAAAGACTACAAGTCATTCACCCACTCTTGAGTTGTGCAACTTGGAGACAACTCCTCACATTCAATCGAAGGTGAAGGGACAGTCAGAGTTGAATTCAAAAGAGGTGAGGTCAAGTTGTTGTCCAACGTTCTCCATGTTCCAAATCTGACCAAGAATCTGCTCTCAGTTAGCAGAATCACCGATTCAGGTCGGAGGGTCGAATTCGATACAGATGGCTGCACAATTCTTGACAAATCCCGGAAGGTGCTAGCCTATGGAAGAAGAAGTGGCTATCTTTACAAACTCAGCCACTACTACTCTTCTAACAGTCAAGCTCTTCACACAGCCACTTCTAAATCAACTCATATGTTGTGGCATTTCAGACTTGGCCATCTTAACTACAACAGTATTCAGCAAATGTCTGCTCAGAGTCTAGTACAAGATCTGCCTTCAGTTAGCAAGCCAACTTCTCCATGCGAAAGCCGTATTATCAGCAAGCATGCTAGAAGTCCCTTCAGTTCATACATCCAAGGGCTTGCTTGACCTTGTACACAACGACATTTGAGGCCCCATGCAGACTACTTCCACAGGGGGAGCTCTCTATTTCCTAACCTTCATCGATAACTTCTCTCGAAGGACTACAACCTACTATATGAAGAACAAATCAAGTTCTTCAAGCAGTTCAAGGCGTGTGCTGAAAACCAGACCCAGAAGAAGATCAAGGCTCTACGCACAGATGGAGGGGGAGAGTACATCTCCACAGAATTCAAAGAGTTCTGCAAGGCCAACGAGATACTTAAACAATACACAACCAGCTACTCACCTCAGTCCAATGGTGTAGCTGAGCGGAAGAACCGGACACTCAACGAAAGTGCCAAGAGCATGATGGCCCATGCCTCTCTTCCAAAGAAGTTCTGGGCAGAAGCTGTTACTATAGCTGCCTACTTGCAGAATCGATCCATCACCAAGGCCCTGAATGGCAAGACACCTTATGAGGTGTGGACAAGATCAAAACCATCACTCAAACATATTCGAGTGTTTGGATGCATCGCTTTCGCTCAGATCTCTAAGGATCTAAGAAGAAAGCTAGATGACAAGAGCAGAAAAATGATCTTCATCTGCTATTCCCCAGACCACAAGGCATACAAGCTCTACAATTTGGATACCGAGAAGACATTCACTAGTAGAGACGTCATTTTTGTGGAAGACCAGTTCATCGACCACAAAGGAAAAGTTGTTGTTAAATTCGACTCTGGGATCGAGCAACCAATCAATTCCGATCCAGAGAGTCAACTGGAGAATTTTGACGCTAACTCAGGCGATGAGTCAGAACCTCAATGAGTCAACCCACATCAGAGGATTGATGCTCAACCCAGAAGGTCAAACAGGTCCAGACAGCCTCCATCCAGAATTATGGATGATTCAGCTTGCTACTTTCTGCAGGAACCAAACACCGTTTCTGAGGCGATGTCTACTCCTGATGCTGACCAGTGGAAAGCAGCGATGGACACCAAATTCGATTCTCTTATGGAGAATCAAACATGGACACTCACTGAGCTGCCAAAGGATCGAAAACCGATTCCATGCAAATGGATATTCAAGGCAAAGTACGACGTTGAAGGAAGGCTAAATCGTTACAAGGCCAGGCTAGTCGCCAAAGGCTTTTCTCAGATTCCAGACCTGGACTATTCAGAAACCTTCAACTCAGTCGTCAAACATGCGTCGATCCGCCTACTCTTCTCCTTTGCAGCCGCAACAGATCTTGAAGTCCACCAGATGGATGTCCAGACCACTTTCCTCAATGGAACCATCGAATAGGAGATCTACATGACACAGCCAGAGGGATACGAACTCAACGGCAAGACCTCTGAAATTGAGGTCAGCAAAGAATTGGATAAGATACCTGCATTGGGGGAGCAGTCGACTTGGAGAATTACAGTTTTTGAGAAAACTCCGGAATCCATCAGGAGTTATGTGGCCAGCCCTTGTTAATTGCGCGTAGATCCATACTACATTCCAATGCCATGAAGGAATAAGTAAAAGGATTTGGGATTGGCCATGGACAAAATTACCATCCATACGCCGAACTGGCCAATCATCCATCAACCATATAGCTGGGCGATATCAATAGACTTCCATCGAGCCCTACAAGCATACCAGCGGGAGTATATCCACTCTCCTGACCTACCTGCATAAGCAAGCAGGTACCTATGACTCCATCTCTCCTCTTCTCAGATTTGTATGAGTCCACACAACAACAGGCGGTGGCTAGAGTGAAGGGTACAATTTTTCTTTAAAGCCAATTATACAAGGGGCTCGTAATTTTTTTTCTTTCCAAAAGTGTCATCATGGCTTCTCAAAAGATCCTCAAATAGTTAAATCGGATTATTTCTCGCAACTGTTAAAAGAAAGAGGTGTTTTTACATCTGTGTGCATAAACTAATAGATGGAAATCAATTATGAACCTTTTAGCTAGCATACAATGCTTGTTTCCTATTCAAATTGCGCCAGAATTCAATGGAACAATAAGCAAATTCATTCTTAACATTATCACCATGAGATACAAGCTTTTTTTAATCCACATTCATGAAGCTTAAGCCAACCAAATTTGAGTTGAAACAATTATACCTTACAGACAATGATTGGCGGCTTTATGATCAAATGTTAGAACTCCCATCATCAAAATTGAGCAAGGTAGGGACACAATCAGGTGACGAACACTTTGCCACCGTCTATCCAAAGAGATATTGTCATCTTAACCTTGTGTACTAGAGCTACAAACTCCCATCAAGCACACTCAGTTCTCCAATAAGCTATGGTGTCCCATAACACTACATCCTACCTTCAATTCTCACATACCTACAACTGAATGCCCAACTGAAGGCTAAGATAACGTCCCGACCTAACTTGGTGAGAAGAGCTCTCCATTCTCAAGATGAAAAATGAATGCCCAACTCATGGAGATCCACCTCTATATAAATAATACAAGTGGGATCACCTTCGACTGACAACATGGTCACGTTCAAACCACCAACACATCAGTTGCGCGCACTATCGCAGGTCAATAATAAAGGGGTCATCCCACACCAATAAGACATTGACATGTGACACACACATGATCTATTGCTCTAGACTCGTGTTTCGTCTCATGTAACAAGACCATCACCTTAGATACGTCATTTATATTCTCATGGGTATGTAAGACTTTTTTCCAACTAAGAAAATAAAGCAACAACTAACAATGCTTCTTGAAAAGTATAAACGAAGAACAAAAGGTGATATAGTCAACAATAGCTTATTCAATAGCTTATCCTAGCTGAGTATAAGGAGGATAGAACTTGCAATCACCATTGATAAGCAAATCAATGGAGAAAATGGCTTAAGAAATGTATCTTCATTGATGTTGGATAGATTCACATCTCATCATATGCTACTAGAATATGGGCTTATGTGTCTTATGTAGTGTGATTAATGTAGTTTGGTCCAGTGCTCGGGAAAACTAACAAACATAGGAATGGAACCAGGAAGTTTTTTCAAAAATTGATATTATAAAATATATAACGCTTTTTTATACAATCATATAAACCCTTCTATGAGTAAAAGTCTTCAAAAAATTGAGAAGTTCTATCACTTTTTAATGCAATCATATAAACCCATCTATGAGTAAAAGTCTTCAAAAAATTGAGAAGTTCTATGAAATTCAGATTTTTTGAGGATAACTCAAAAGAAGTTTCCCGATCACTGGCTTGGTCCTTGTTTTGTGTTTGGACAAATTGTGAGGATTTGAATACCTTCATGCTTCTTCTCTACCGGGATGGTTCATTTATATCATCATGTAAGGATCATAATAGAATAGTTGAGGTTAATGATTTTCTCTAACTCTTCAAGTGCATCGATCTTTATAGAGTGTGATATTTACACATCGAAAGTTAACATAGTATCAAAGCAAGGAGATCTGAAATAATCCTTCATTCAATCATGTATTGGATGTAGACTGAAATCCCTTGAAAGAAAAAAATTTCAAGTATGAAACTTTGGTGGTTAGCATCGCATCTAAGATGCGTTAAGCCCACCAAGAGATTTGAGTGATCTGCTACTGCATTTGTAATTCGTTTTTTAAAATAAAATGGATAGCTTGGAAACAATTTTTTAAATCTCAGGTCATGGAGAGGAAATAAATGCATTGATCCTGCTTAAATCATTATGCAGAATGACAACGTGAAGTCCCAAGTTCTCATTGTGAAAGTATGACTTCATGCGTAACACTACAACTTAATGTGTTGGTAGGATACATACCTTGTAGACAGCTAATGCTTTTCATATTCAAGAATCAAAACTTCTAAGCCCATAGCATAATGGTAAAAATGATGATATAAGGATAGGAATAAATAACGTACGATTCCTATGACCTAAACATGAGTGGTGAGTTTTCAAAATGCATTCAAATTGTGCAAGCTGATTGTTTAACATATCAGATAGTACCCAAAATAACAAAGGAGATGTGCAATCTTTAACCAATCAGAAAAAATACAAAAGCTGCATCAATCTTAATAAAACTGAAGACCCATTTGCTTCCTTCCCAAAATTCCAATAAGAAACCAAGACTCAAAATCAACTTTCTTCCAGGAGCTCAAATTTCTCACACAACTCTTTAAAATTATGCCCTTTAACATTGACTAAGATCTCATCTTAGTAAATTATGCCATTTAAAACTATAACTTTGTCTCAACCCCATGTGTCTTACTTCAGTAAGAGAACGCTGGCTTGCGATTCTAAAAAGTCACATCAAACAATCTATCAGCTAATGCTAGCCAAAATTGAAGAATCTCATTACACAAATAAGTTTCGGATGCATTACTCATCCGATTCAAGTAAGCAATCACCTATATATTCCCTCATCCAACCTTCCTTCCTCAAGAGACTAGCTGCAGCTCTCTGTTGCACCATAAGAGGCAACAGTTCCAACACAGAATCTTTTGACTGGTCTGGAATGATTTGATATTGACAGCTTGGACAGCAAACATCTCTAAAAATTTTGGAGGGCAATAACTCAGAATCTATGCCAGAAGTGGAGGGTTCAAAAGCCTCCTCCAAAGACATTCTGGTAAAAGAATCTGACACAGAAACCTTGGGTTGCAAGCTAGAGAAGTCACTCTTGGCAAGAGGAGCACTGCATATAGGACAAAGCACTTCAATCTCACAGGGTTCAATTCTACCAAGATTGCGACGAGCATGCGGATTTCGAGGTCTTCCATTGAAATGAAGCATGGAATCATCTTGTGCTAATTTATTGAAACCAAAAGGAATTAATTTAGCAGCAGTGCGCATGATAGTGTACTCTCTGGAGGGATTTTCTTCATTAATCAGAGAGATGAAGGAATGAGTCAAGCTATTGATGCTAGCTCTAGAATTACCCATTGCTGTCATCTTCTTTAGAAAGACTGTCTTTAGGTTGGTGAGGTGACAAAGCACTGAGAGTTCCTTAGACACGCAATCCCGCAAAGGCAGAAGTACTGGAACTGGCCATCTTGCATCAACATACTGAATTCCTGCTGGCAGTGCAAAGCCTTCCCCTTTTGCTGTGGCTGCAAGCACACGAGCGGCAACCCTCGTGGTGCAAAGGCCCAAAACGACTCTAGTGTATCCATAATGCTTAGCTACTCTTTGAAGAGCGTCCATTCGCATGTGCTCAACAAGATCCTCCTTTCCGGTCTGATCCTCAACCCTAGACAGCAGCTCAATCAGCCTTTGTCTGCTCTTGTCTTTGTTATCCTTCCCACTATTATCATCCTCGTGTAGTTTGCTGGATGCTTGCAGTTCTAACACCTCGTTTTCAAACAGACTTTCCAATGAAGTAAGATGCAGAGGCAGCGGCGTTGGCCTTACCTCTGCAACAACAGACGCAATTTCATCTAGGGTTTTCTGGGCATCCGTGAGGGGGATTCCTTGTGCGCCACTTTCATCAACAAACGCCACTCCCACGTCAAACACTGCCGAATTCCGATCCTTGCAAGATTCCGCCTCATCTTGCAGCTTGGATTGAAGCTCACACAGAAATTGCAGTGCTAGGCGCGATCCAGGGCCCCCAGAGAAGGCCACCAGCACCTTGTCCGACCCCCCCACAGCGCCCTGATGATTCAAACCCGTCTTGAACTTTGAGAGCAGACTAAGACGCAGGCAATCCTTGCACATGGGTTCGGTCTGATTGCCCAAAACCTGCCCCGCTTTCTGCTTGCACTTCATGCACAGAGGAGCGCAGGCAGCATCCTGGATCTTAGTGTGAGGGCGGCAGCAAGGATTGGTGGTGGTGCAGGGGGTAGCCTGAGAGCATCCTCTTCCCTCTCCCTCACTCCCATCGCCCTCCTCCTCCTCGTGGTGCTGGCAGTTGAAAGCCGCCATAGCTCCCAGAACTTCTTCGTCAGGATTTTCTTTGACCTTTTATTTGCTCTAATAATAATAAAATTTTATATCACACTTGCAACTCTTAAAAATCAAACAAAATTGAAAGCTAAAAGATAATATTATATTTTCACAAATATATTGCCAGAGGGAGAGAGTAGAGCGATATGGAATGTCAGAGTCGCCCAGCAGAATGGTGTCAATTCATAGAGAAAAGGTGAATCCTGAATAACGAAGCAACTGCACAAGCTCTGTCCATAAGTCCCGCCGACAGTAAAAGAACAGGTGTTCAATCGTTTCTTTTTCCAGTTGGCAAGTAAGGCAAAGGCGGTCAATTAAAAAGGGCAATTTAGACAACAAGGGAAGGGACTTGGTAAGAATGCAATATGCAGGTATGGAGGGAATGGAAAATACAGAGTCTCTTGCTCCAACAAGACCTGGAATGTAAGACTGACCAGAGGGAAAAGTCAAGAAAAATGGAGGGTGCTATAGCTAAGGAGAGAGTGGTTCAGGGGAGGCTCCCAACCATCAAGGTCAAAGGAAAGAGAGGGCGAAATATGAAGAGGGATTGCAGAGGAAGAGGCTAGGACGAAGAAGAGGGCGCGTTCACTTCTAGAGAAAACGGAAGAGGCGAGAACCTGACAGGGAAGGACATGAACAATTTGACAGAGAGTGGTGAGGCCTTTCGAGGCCAAAGACGGACACAGACGAGGGTGGTAGGAAAATAGAGGAGGTGCATCTGGTGGGAAAAGCGAAGAGGTCCAAATGGGTTCATTAGCAAGAAGAAAAGAGGCATCATTCCAAGACAAAAGGGTACGGAAGTCATTGGATGTTATCTTGCATTTATAAGCATGGATGTACCAAATGTACATGACAACAAAGGTGCCATAGTAGAAACTCATGGGGGCAATGGAGATAGAATAACGCGAACGGAGAAGAGAGTAGGAATATTGTGGAACAACTCTCCCGTTACAATTAGCTGCTAGATGCAAAAACAGTCTAATAGAAAGCTTATGCTAAATATGATCATAGCTTTAAGTGTGTGTTGTATTACCAAAAATTAGATTCAATGTGAATGGTTCTGAAATAAATAGGAAGAGCGGTATGATATCGTGAGTTCCTCAGGCATCAAAGACAGCCATCGTCTGATCAGAAACTGAGGAGTCGTAGACGTCCGTGTTCTGATCAGAGTGAGTAAACAAGCGCGATCAAACAACGATAGAGTGCATTCAATCACAACAAGCATTCATCTACGTTATACATAGATAAAAAAACAAGCTACTGCTATATCACACTGAAGCATGAATAACAATTACAACCAACAATGGTGGCGTAACTGGGAGGCTCAAGTAATACGTCTCATGTGAAATTATAATAGGATTGGTTACTAATTCCTGGAGATCAGCCGGAAGCTCGTTGTAGACGTCCTTCAAATAATTGGCTGTCTAAGTTTGTGATTCCTGTAGGTATCAGATGAGCCGACATAGAACCAAACTTGGTTTTAACAACCCTAGATCAATGTTCAATAAATGTGCAAGACGAATCGTGAAAATAGTCATTCACCAAGGAGACAATTGTGGGCTTAATTTCCAACAGTCCCCCTTAAGGTCATGGTTGGTGCCTTGAAATCTTCGTCAGGTACAGCATGTTGAAGAACTTCGAATGCTTGATCCTAGGAAGTGCTTTGTCTGCGACCATTTCTGTTGTGGAGTAGTATTGAAGGATCACTTGCCCTGAGAAAACGTTCTCCCGAATGAAATGATACTGGATTTCTATGTGCTTGGATTTGCCATGAAATCTGGGATTCAGTGACAGTGAAATACAGCTCAAGTTGTCACACAGAATGGTGACTGAGTGTGATGTAAGTCATGAAGTAACAACCTGATCCATATACCTTCTTTTGAAGCTTGACATACTGCGATGTACTCTGCCTCAGTCGAAGAAAGTGCATTTGATTTCTGCTTCCTTGAGTTCCACGAAATTGGTCCCCCTGCCAGATTAAAACAGAACCCGGAGGTAGATTTTCAGGTAGAGACTGTTCCTCCCCAATCTGAGTCGAAGTAGCCTCGCAGGACGAGTGGGTCGATGACATTTGTCATCTAAACTTCCCTGAATATATCTCATCACTCTCTTTGATGCTTTCCAATGAGAGATCCTAGGATTAGACATGAATTGGCTTATCGTGCTAACAGTGTATGCTAAATCTGGTCTAGTACACAACATTGCATACATCAAAGATCCTATTAGTGAATAATAAGGGTACTTCGCTAAGTCGAGTATTTCACTATCAGTCTCAGCACAAGAAGGTTTAGATTGAAGTATCAATTGGTTTGCAATCAGACATATGAAACTTTTCTAAAATGCCTTTTAGATATGCCTGCTGGCTAAGATAGATCTTCTGCTGAAGCCTATTTCTAGTAATGTGAATTCCTAGCAAAGAATTGACAGCTCCTAAATCAGTCATGTCAAATTCCTTCGACAAATCACTCTTAGTAGTGTGCAGAATGGAAGTGTCGTTAGACAAGATAAACGCATCATCTACGTAAAGAGCTATGTGAATTGAATTGGTGCGTATATGCTTTGAATAAACATTATAGTCAGCTGAATTGTTTGCAAATCGCAATTGAATGAGATAAGAGTTGATTCTATCGAACCATGCTCTTGCGGCCTATTTCAGACCATAGATTTCTTTGTGTAGCTTGCACACTTTGTGCTCTTGGCCTTTGACTTCGAATCCTTCCGGTTGGAAGGTATACAGCTCCTCTTTGATGTTGTCGTTGAGAAATGTTGTCTTGACATCCATTTGGTGCATTTCGAGGTCCTCTGCAGCTGCTAATGCAATCAAAGTCCTGATTGAGTGCATCTTGATGACAGGCCTGAAAATTTATTAGTAATCCACTCCTTGGACTTGAGTGAATCCTTTAGCCACAAGCTGTGCTTTCCATTTGGCAATGGAACCATCAGAGTTAATCTTCTTCTTAAAGATCCACTTGTTGTCGATAACTCTCTTATGAGTGGGGAAGTCGACCAGTGTCCAAGTCTGGTTCATCAAAAGTGAGTTGTACTCGCTTTCCATAGCTTCTTGTCACTTCACAACATCCTTGGAGTTAATTTCTTCGGCTAGGCTCTTTGGTTCTTCTGATGAAGTCCAAAATGATTGAGGTGCATACCTCTAAGAAACTGTCTGCGTCCGTGAGGATCTACAAATGTTTGGTTGACCATGATGCGATGATGCTTCGTCTTGAATTTCTTCAGATCTGTTCGAGCTAGCTTGGTCTGGTCTGATGATAGGTATTGTCGGCTGCTCGGCTTCTATAGCTGTAGCTGCAGGTTCTATAGAAGGAACATCAACGTTGGAAGAATCCATGCTACGTAAAATAAACATAACATCGTTTATCGATGGTTGTTTGAAATCATAGTATGTATGTTCTTGAGATATTACATCCCTAGAGACAAATACTACATTGGTGGATGGATCATAAATTTTATAAGCTTTATTTTCATCAGGATAGCCAATGAAAATACATTTATTTGTCCTATCTTCCTAAGCTGTTTAGGAATGTGAACAAAACATATACAACCAAATATTTTTAAATGGCTAACACTAGGCTTGTCCCATGCCAAACTTCATGAGGAGATTTGTTGTTGACGGCTTTGGTGCTGGATCTATTCTTCACATAACAGACTATGGTAGTAGCTTCTGTCCAAAACTTCGCAGGTAGGTGTGTTTGATGTAGTATGGATCTGGCTGAATTGAGAAGAGTTCAATTCTTCCTTTATGCAATCCCGTTTTGATGAGGTGAATAGGATAATACCATGTTCAGCCATGTAGTCGGACATCTCGTTAGAGATGTATTCGTCGCCACCATCAGTTCGGAGTGCTTTCACTTTTGTAGACGTTTGTGTCTCAGCCATGGCCTTGAATCTCTTGAAGCATTCAAAAGCTTCAGATTTGTGCTTAATGAGCATGAATGTAGACCATCTAGAATAATCATCTATGAAAGTGATAAAATAGATTGCATCTTCTAAGGATGGAGTTGGCATTGGACCACAAAGATCGCTATGTACAAGATCCAATACATGCTTTGCTTTGATGGAATGTGATTTGGGAAACTTGCTTTTAGAGTGCTTCCCATAGATGCATGATTCACAAAAGAATGATTTCCTATCTAATGAAGAAGGGAAATTCAATCCATCAACTAAGTTCTTACAACGCATATAAGAAAGTGATCTTGTATTCACGTGTCCAAATCGACTATGCCACAAAACAACACTGTCGTTTACATTTTCATTAGAGATACTAGCTAATGCAATTGAATTAGAGAGTACGTAAAGATTTTTGACTCTAGTTCATGTAGTCAGAGTAGTATCTTCCTTGAGTATGGTACACTGCTCGGATGAGAAAGTAACAGTGTAGCTCTCATCAGTTATCTTAGAGACTGATAACATGCTCTTTGATAGCTGAGGAACGTGAAGGATGTTGGGAACACAAATAGATAGATCGTTGTTGAAGGTGATCTTCACTGCTCCTTTGTCTTCCACGCGTATGGTGCTAAAATCTTCGAGGTAGATGAATTGATCTCTGTTGTAAGTTGCATACTCAGTAAACCATTCCTTGTGAGAGGTCATGTGTTGGGTAGCGCCTTTGTCTAGGTAGCAGCTATCACAGTCTTTGCTGCTGCTGTAAGCCATTAACAAGTGTGTATCTTGCTCCTTGAATGCCGTCGCGTTGGAGGAGTTTGGCTGTTGTTGTTGTTGTTTCTTTGCCTCGTTGTAGATCTAGATACGACACTCTTTGATGTTGTGATTAGCTCTCTTGCAATATCTGCAGAAGAGCTTCTTGGGCGATCCACCATGCTCACCTTGAGTGTGAGGCTTCTGTTGTTGCTGCTGCACTTGATTCTTGACCTTGGAGTAGTCTTTCTTCTTTGTGTATAGAGCCATGGATTTGTCTTTGATGGACAGGCTGCTAGTCTTTCTCCGCATTTCTTCTTGAAGAAGATGACCAATCACCTTTTGAAGAGTGAGGTCAGGTTGTGTGGAGATCATCACCACAAAGTGTTCATACGACTTTGGAAGAGAAGAAAACAAGGTCATAACGACATCATCATCTTGAATAGAACATCCTACAGCTGATAACTTATCCAATAGAGACTTGAAGCTGTTGATGTGAGAAGTGATGGCAGTAGAATCAGACATGCTAAAAGTAATGAACTCCCTTCTGAGATGTAATCTAGTAGTTACATCATGAGTCTCATAGAGATTTGATAATAAATCTAATACATCCTTAGAAGTTTTGCACATGAATATTGCAGAACAGCTCTCCTGTTACAATCAGCTGCTAGATGCAAAACAATCTAATAGAAAGCTTATGATAAATATGATCACAGCTTTAAGTGTTCTAATTGCCCAACAGAATCTTAAAAATTAATTCATACTCTCAAAAATGAAAGTACAGTCCACCGAAGAGATTAGAAATGGTTTGTGTGTGAAAATCAGATTCAATGTGAAGTATGACTCTAAAATAAATAGAAGAGTAGTATGATATCGCGAGCTCCTCAGGCATCAAATATAATCGTTGTCTGATCAGAAAATGAGGAGTCGTAGGCGTCCGTGTTCTGATCAGAGTGAGTAAACAAGCACGATCAAATAGCGATGGAGTGCATTCAATCACAACAAACATTCATCTATGTTATACACAGATAAAAAGCCAGCTGATGTTATATTACACTGAAGCATGAATATCAATTACAACCAACAATGACGGCGTAACTGGGAGGCTCAAATAATATGTCTCATGGACGGAGCGACTCTTGTAATCCGTGCTGGGATGATCTACTTATAGATTGCATCCATGTATTAACTACATTAAATGTTTGTCACCTTATAGTATATACCGTCAACAAATCAGGAACATTGACGCGGAGGATGACATCGCAAATTCCCTCACTTAGTATTTTAGGTGAAGTGGTTTTCTCTCACTTTGCAAATTTCGAGAAGTGGTTGGGAACGTTCCTCGTTCAAAATAGACGACCTTCAGCATTTTTCTCTCTCTTCGGGATTTTGCGAAAAAGCCTAAGGTTCCCTTAAAACAACTTTAAAGTGCCCTTAAAAACAAGGCGAAGGTGCCTTTAACAGTTTAACCCTTAAAAATAGATGATCTTTGAGAATTTTCTCTCTCTTCGCATTTTTTGAGAAAATGCGAAAAAGTCGAAGGTGTTGAAAATAGTTAAACTTTTGAACTGTGAACAAGTTGAATAAGATTCGAAGACTTAGTACACTTAAAAAAAAATCACAAAGGCAAATTCGTCTCCCTGGCATCGGTGCCAAGTTATGTGCTAGCCTAGTAGTTATAGATTTCCACAAAATCTGTAGAATAAAAGGGGCAAAATAATTGAACGAAAGAAGTCGAAGGCAAGTGCCGCAGTTTTCTGAAAAGTGCAAAAAATGCGAATTGTGCGACACTTAGTGTATTTCAGAAGAATGTTGAAAAAGTAATGTAAATCTGTAGATTTGTCCTAAATGCAAGTTTGTGGAAGTCCTTGAAGATGGCCAAGTCTTCAATTACTTCAAATTATTAAACTTAACATCTGAACTTGAAATTATAATAGGATTGGTTAACCTTTGTTGATCAGACGGAAGCCCGTTGTAGACGTTCTTCAAGTAATTGGCTGTCTAAGTTTGTGATTCCTACAAGTATCAGATGAGCAGACGTAGAACCAAACTTGGTTTCAACTGACTCTAGATTAATGATCAATAAACGTGTAGGAAGAATCATGAAATAAAAAAATAGTCATTCACCAAGGAGACAACTGTGGGCTTAATTTCCAACAGAAATCACTGCCGCCAGAACTGAAGAAGGCAAAATAGGGTGGGAGGGCAAGACATCGGATCCAGAATCAAGAACAACTATCAGCCACTGAGGTAGATGTCTAGCAATGAGGCAGCAGCTAGCCACCGCGAAAGCAAACTTCATGCCGCTAATCCGAATTATAGAAGACGAAGCTTTCCATAAATGGGTTTTAGACACTGTTGGGCCCATCAGCCCATCAACCAAAAACACTCAAGCCCGTTACATCCTTATTGCCACAAATTATGCTACCAAATGGGTTGAGGCTAGAGCCACAAAGGACGCCAATGCGAAGACCATTGTGCGTTTTCTTTATGAAAACATCATTGTGTGTTTTGGCTGTCCTATCAAACCTGTTAGTGACAAAGGATCACACTTATTAAATGAAGTGGTTGATGATCTCCTATGCCATTATCTTGTTGTATATCGAAAAAGTACCCCGTACTACCCCCAATGTAATGGCCAAGCAAAATCCACTAACAATACTATCTGCAAGATTCTGACAAAAATAGTTGAGACAAGTAGATCAAATTGGGAAACAAGCTGTTCCCAGCTATCTAGGCATATCGTATCACTCCCAAGAAGGTCAGTGGATGGGTTACACCTTTTTATCTCGTTTATGGTCAAGAGGCAGTAATGCATGTTGAATATTTAGTTCCTTCCTTGCGAGTAATGCAAACCTTTTCTACAAATCTATGTGAGAAAGTTGCAATCGAACAAGAGGTACAAAACATGCTATTTACGTTAACCCAAGTGTGTGAGACTCGTCTCATCTCGTATCACGCACAATTAGTTAACAAACATCATGAAAAAGCCTGACACGATCGTCACCTACGTAATAAAGATCTACATAAAGGTATTAAAGTGCTTCTCTATACCTCAAAGAAGCACCCTAGCAAATTAAAATTTAGAAGTGAAGGACCATATGTAATCAATAAAATTTTCCCAAATGGAGCAATCTAGTTAGAGACACTTGATGGAGTACTCCTAGACATTGTCGTCAATGGCGGTCATCTACGACGGTACTACGAAGAGTTGTTTTTTGTTGACCCTATCTAAATACAACATTCTTCCTTTTGTATATATTTTGTTTTGATTTTATTTCATTATTTTTGTATTTCTTGATTGCTTATGTTTGTAATTACTGAATTCTTCTACTCATCATATTTTTTCATCACCAAGGGTGTTACAGGTCAACATCTTATGGCCTAGCTTCACAGGATTGATTTTACAACTTTTTAGACATCCTTGAAATGACCACTTGGTATCAGCAAGCACAACAATTCATGACTCAAATTGAGTTCTAGATCCCTACATTGTTTGGATACCAAAGTCCTTATTTGTTACATGTTGCTTATGTCACATACAACCAAATAGATAGATCATTTCATTTCATTTTACCTCCGAAATGCAAACAGACTGTTTACGGCCAATTTCCATCGCTTATCAACAATCAATGACAAAGAACCGGATGGATGCCAACAGACACCAGCCAACTGGCAATCACAATTGATGACCTAATTGATTAGTATATATAGTTGTTCATGTTCATACAATTTCAAGGAAATCAATCAACTTATGATCAAGCATTTGAATAGTTAGCTCTCTCTCTCTCTCTCTCTCTCTCTCTCTCTCTCTCTCTCTCTCTCTCTCTCTCTCTCTCTCTCTCTCTCTCTCTCTCTCTCTCTCTCTCTCTCTCTCTCTCTCTCTCTCTCTCTCTCTCTCTCTCTCTCTCTCTCTCTCTCTCAAGCCTGCGAGCTTGAACACTCCTGAGCATTCTAGCTCACTTCTTAGAGTTGTTTTAGAGATTGTTATTGCACTAATGCTTATCATCATTGCACTTAATTCAGACTTTCATTTTAGCCGCTTAGAGATAGCATAGAGTACGTGGCTTCGATTCGCAACTTATTGTACTCATTTACTTTTGTTTCGTTTTCATACTGAATCAATACTATCTTTTATTGTGTTTAGCCTTATCTCAGAATGTATGCGTTTCTGTAGTTCTTCGCGACAAATTATTTGTCTGATAATTCAATGCATTATTGTTTGGCTACGTAATTACTGTAGTATTGATGATTTCAAAGTTAGTTACTATAAGATCGAACGTGATTTCTATCACTATTGTTTCGTTCGAAATTGATAGGCGTAGTCATGCATTGAGAGAGAAGAAGATAGTTTATTCCGCCATCGACCTATCTTCTGCACATCTCTTTCCGACACAAAAAACCTCTAGCTACTACATGTGCTTATTTGACCAAATACACACAACGCTATAGGTCAAAGATTTTACGAATCCCGATGTCCCTATTTCGTATGATGGCAAATTCAAGACTGCATGGCCAGAGCCTTTATGACTGGGCCCAGTTTACATATAATTGCCTTCATGAGTGCATAAAAGCAAGCAGCCATCCACACTATTGGGCTACCTCCTGACAAACAAAGAAGATCTTCCATGAGTTTTGACATTCTTGGAGCTCCTTGTTCATGATGGCTTTCTTGATTGATTCCATTATGATCATGCCCTTCCATCCCTTTGAGTGTGGTTGTGGAATTAGATTAATTTCTTGCTTTCTTTCATCATGCATTATGGAGTAGAGTGGATTAGATCTCTTATTTCTTGTTTCTAGAATAGGATCAAAAGCTTCAAGTAAACTACATAGGCTGAAATAGTGGCATAGATCTTGCATATTCATCTACTCTTCAGTTCTTGATGTTCTTGAGAAGTTCAAGAATCAAGAGATGGGTATTTCTTGATTCTTGTACTTGTATGCTTGTTAATTAGTTTCTTGTTTTCTTGTTTTTCATTTCTGTTTGATGCTTTAGATTAATCTGAATCTCAAGATTGGTTTCTAGTCGTTTTTACAGTAGGAAGAAGTAGGATCTGAACGGTATGCATTCGAATTGCTGGCTGATTTTTAGATGAACATTATTGACTTGCATGTTTCAATGACTGTGAGTGCTTCAGGAGTGAACCATCCCGTGAATCCATTGACAGGCTGGATTTAAAACATATACTACAACGTGAATCAGACCTTTCTACCTGATCTGGGCAATGAACTAAGAAGATAACAATCAAAATGCCCAACAACCTAGTAACAGGCAGAAACAATATGTAACCAGAGTATAAGAACCATAAAACACGTTTCACAGATTTTCAGTGACGAAATATGTGAACAATCTTTATGTTATTTGGATTTGCTAATTGTTGGGATTCAATCTTATTTCTGTTTCTGTGGGAGAGAAAAGAGAGACGAAAAAGTAAGCTTAATCTTGGTGACTAGGGTTAGCTGATCGTATTGTTAGATGTTGAATCACAAGAATGTGTATGAATCTGAATTATGCTATTGCTCTCATGGGAACGAACTTTTGTGTGACATGTTAGAATCATCTTCATTGCTTGATGCTTTGTAGGTTCTTAGGTCTAGGGTTGAAGGTGGATAGGAAAACTCACTAAAGTAGGTAAATGCTCCAAAGTAGCCAAAAGGAAGGAGAAAGTGCTCACACATCTATCTTTAGAGTTAAAACCTTGAATGATGATCTTGCTTGCATCGATAAAAGCATTAAGGATGTACCAAAGATCTTGGAAGGCCGAGAGCAAGCTCCTCCTTGCACATAGCTTCCATGAACTTGGTGTTGATGTGACCAAGCCTCTCGTGCCACAAGTCAAATGTGGTCGTCTTGGTCTCCTCGGCTACCATCACAACTTGGTTAGGATTTACAAAAGCATCAAGCTTAAATAACCTCCCAAACCTTGTTCCCCTTGCTATGATAAACCTCGTTCCACTTTTCTTGATGTTGCATACATTAGCAGAGAACTCCACAATGAAACCATGATCTAAAAGTTGGCCAACACTAAGCAAATTCTTAGTGATGCTAGGAATGAAGAGAACACCATCTATCTTAGTATTCTTGGAGGATCCTAAGCAATGTAAAACATGCTTCTTTTAGATCCTAGAATTTCTCTAGCCTATCCAAACACATTTTTGCCTCATTTCAAAGATGCTATCACAATGTAATATGAGGAATGAACTTATTGGAAAGCATCCTATGTGATTTGGCACGTGTGGCATCTATTTACATGGCCATCTTGCCAAGTACAATGCATGTGACCAAAAATGGTCAAGCTAGAATTGTGAAATTTCAATAGTAAGTTCAAGGGAAAAGATGGTGAATGTGCCATAAAAGACATTGGTTCTACTCATCTTTCTTTCTCTACACATAAGATTGGATGCAATACTATCTTCTCATCTTTGGTTCTTTTCGGGCCTAGGCATTTTGCAAGTTTCATGAGTTTCTTTCTTGTTATGATTCAACAAAAAGATAGCACATGGTGTGCTACCTTCTTTATGCCACTAATTGAATGTTTATTATTAAGAATTTGTGATTTGGTACATGGTTAAAATTTTCATAACTAAGAAAATTTTGAGACTTATTTTTTTTTGTAGCCTTCATAGAAGCAAGGTTTGTTTGTATCACAATCAACTGTTTGTATGAAAGCAGATTTATATAGAAACCATTTTGTACCGAAATTGATTCATTTTTTTGTATAGCATACTATTTTCATTTTTCATTTATTTTACAGAGTCTATGTCTAAATTCACACATTCAACAATTACCAAATGACACGTTAAGAAAACATGTGAGAGAATCTCATTCATGTTTAGTAGAGCGCACCATGTCATTTGCAAGATGAAAAGAATTCCACCATGAAAAGCTCGCTTGTATTATGAAAAAGCTTGCTTGTATTTTTGAAAAAGCTCGCTCGATCAAGCTCTCTTGAGGCCCATCCCTAGAATTATGAATGTCTGGAAGGGTTTTGAAGCACAACATAGAATTGGCTTGTTTCTTTTGCAATATATCACAAAGCTTTGAACATATTCCCATATTGTAATTTCAACTAGTTGATGCACTTTGAAGTTTACAACCATTCTACAATAGCTGGATTAGTCAATGCTATAGGCCTTTCAAAATGAGTAGAAAGAAATTTGAGACTAGTACTTTGAACATGTGAACATACTTATGAAGTCAAGCTTCCAATTTCAAGTTTCCATACAATAATTGTAACACTTATATATGAAACAACAAATTATGAATAGGGATTTGTGTACATATGTTTGAATTCATATTTTAACATTAAGGCTTCAACATCATTTGTGTTGCTTTTTGTACAAAAGATAACACTCCAATAATTCTCCATACATTATATTCATTGCATATGATCATAGGTGTAATTTTATTGATCCACAAACAAAATTGTGCTCGATTTTCATAGTATGATAGTAATATGCTTAAATTTTCCAAACACATGCAAAGTTTTCAAAAATTTATGGAAGTTTTTATCTTGATGCTTAAACTAAAAAGTCTACAACATTCGCTTCCTACCAAAACTAGCTCTATAGTGGTTAGAGTAACCCATTGTATGTCGGCTATTTTAAATTGAGCAACCTATTTATGAGAAAGCTTGATTTGAATACAACAACTACTTTACAAGTAACTTGTCATATCTAGGCACCTACAACAAACGGAAGAAAAAACTCACCAATTATAAAGTTTGGATCAATATTATCGTAAACCAAATCATCACTCATTTGCGCATTGTCACATACATAATTTAGAAAACTTGATGACAATGTGTGGATGAAGACTCCATTCCAATAACTCCAACAATTAAGTGTGCTTGGTGGCATTGTAGTGTGGCGAATTAGATTTGACTTGCATGATGTGCTCATAAGACCCACTTGATTGCAAGGTCCCATTTCATACAATGTTGTCACTTGTGGAAGTGGGATGGAGCCAAAGGTCTTAGCCACCCCAAGTCCTATGGATAATGGAACATACTAGCAACAAGTACCAAAGCAACATGTTTGCATCCATTATCACCAAAGGTTTGGTAAAAAGCTTCAGATTGAAGATGGATTAAGACTCAGCATGTGCGTATTATGGACATAAGCTGGATGTGGAATGGTATGTTCATGCACAATATACACTCATGTTTGTACCAACCTTCTCCTCAAACAAATTTTTTTTATTGCAATCTTAAAACCGTGTGAATCCTCACGTAGCCTGCTGGCAGATATCATTCTTAGCCAAAGATATCAAAGACAACGAGCTGGCATGCCTTTCCTCCCAAATACTTGCTGTGTTGTAGAAATGTGAAGAAATTTGGCTACATAAACATGAATACGCATGTGGAGATTGTCCACTAGTTATACTTGTTCCACTATAATTTATTAGAGAAATATAGTTTCCACCTTGTTTTGATGGGTGCTGTGATTATCTTAGGTTGTGGATCCTTATTTGTGGGAGTGATAAGGGATAACAAGTCCACATTTTTCTCTTATGCATCCTTATTCCTTGGGACTAATTGGACTTGAGAGAGAAAATAAAATCCTCACCAACAACTCCCCACTTATCAAAGGCCAACAACTCACCACTTATTGAGAGAGAAATAAAGTACTCACCACTTATTGAAGGCCACCAACTCACCACCTATTGGCACCACCTATAATTGGAGGCCAAGGGGTTGAGTTGGTGAGGTCATCATTATTTTGAATGATTCATGAGAGATGTTTCCATATATCACATCTTCCATATACGTGGCACTACAAAAATTAAGACATTTCTCTTACTTTTTGTAGTGCCACGTATATGGAAAATGTCTTCCAAGTGGTGAGTTGGCCCTCATTTGTTTTTTTTTGAGGCGCCAATGTGTGGTACATGAGGTGACACTCCTCTTTGCCACTTAAGGGCAACTCGAGTGCATTTTCTGAAACCAGCCTCACCATTTCAAATCAAGTTAAGTTGCCAGTGGCAACTTAAGACCAATGGACCAATCACATGCACCTAATGCCAAGTGCTCGTGGAGCCACGTTCAGAAGCATAATTTACATGTGATTTTCCAGGATTTAACATTTCACCAAAACTCTAACTTGGACAACGAACGATTGATTGCCACGTAGGACATGTACATTCCCATGGAATGTATAGTCATTGGTTGTGATTGGTGCCCACGAAGGACATGTACATTATGTCAGAATGTGCAATTATTAGCTGCCTGCATGCACATTGCCACCAGTTCATAAAAAATGTGCCATAAAAGTAAACCAACACTTGGCCTTACGTAGAGGAAGGCCTTTTACATTAGGCTCCCACTATCAGACAGCCACCCTCCTTGGGAAAGGGCAAGGAGACCCCCTATTCGACACCATTGGGCCAATCATAAGGCATAGTGTTTCAAAGACATAATTGCATAAGGCAATTTGAATCATTTGAGTCACCAAGGGCCCCCAAATGCCCCCAAATGGAGGTAAAAACAAATGGGTAAGGCACATATGAAAGAGGCAAGGCCCAAAAGCCTGAGATGGACATATGCTCACAATACATTGGTCACATGAAACTTCAAGCTGGAAGCTCTCTCTTACTCCAACTTCCCCTAACTTTTAGGGTTTTGTCTCTCATTTTCCAGCTGAAGAATTCTAACATCTGGTTAACAGGTCTATTTCATACGGCCTTGAAATTTTTACTGGCCCATTTAAAAATTTGCTTACGGGGCAAAAAGTTAGCGACGTGGCAATCGGTAGGTGGTAGCCCTAATTGGCAAAGGCCGGTCATGTAGCTTTAGGGTGTCGGCGAAAGCCCTAAAGAGTGACATGGCTACACTGCGCTCGGACACTACCCTTCTCTCCATCCGAAGTCGCTTATTGGCAAGGGAGGGGGGTAACGCCTGCTCCCGTGCCTCTGCGACACGTGGATTGGGCTGCCCGACCATTTTTTTTGCCCTGGTCGGGCACGCACGATAACCGTTAAAAATGGGTTTTTCGCTGGCACCAGCGTGTGCAACAATCCCGGGCAACCCCCGCTTGTGGCGCCGGGCACCGTTGGTGGTGCTGGGCAGGCACAAGGAGGCGGAGGCGCCGTGCACACACCACGCCTGTGGCGCTGGCAAGTTGCGCTGGGCAGGGGCGGAGCTTGGCCTTAACAGTAAACCAACATTTGGCCTTACGTAGAGGAAGGCCTTTTACATTAGGCTCCCACTATCACACAACCACCCTCCTTGGGAAAGGGCAAGGAGACCCCCCTTCGACACCATTGGGCTAATGATAAGGCATAGTGTTTCAAAGACATACTTGCATAAGGCAATTTGAATCATTTGAGTCACCAAGGGCCCCCAAATGGAGGGAAAAAACAAATGGGTAAGGCACATATGCTTCTTGGTTTCCAAGGGGAGGCTCGAACCTGGGACCAAAGAAACTTTGGATGCCAAGCCAACCAACTAAGCCAACCCCGTTGGGTTCATAAGGCACATATGAAAGAGGCAAGGCCCGAAAGCGAGATGGTCATACGCTCACTATACATTGGTCACATGAAACTTCAAGCTGGAAGCTCTCTCTTACTCCAACTTCCCCTAACTTTTAGGGTTTATCTCTCATTTTCCAGCTGCAGAACCCTAACTTTTGGTTAACATGTCTATTTCATACGGCCTTGAAATTTTACTGGTCCATTTAAAAATTTGCTCATGGGACAGATGGGCAGCCCACGTGGCAATCAGTAGGTGGTACCATTAACTGGCAAAGGCCAGTCATGCAACTTTTAGGGTGTCGGCGAAAACCCTAAAGAGTGACATGGCTGCACTGCGCTCGGACACACTACCCTTCTCACCATCCCCATCCTTCTTCGTTCTGACGCCATCTCTTGCAGATCGATCATGGCCGGAGCAGATTGCGAGATTGGTGTATCAAATTCTTGAAGATCTAGTCGGATGCTCTCTGCGCTAGCTTATTATTGATCTACTTTTAGAGATCTTCACTTTTCTAATGTAAATTTACTTCAAGACCGACTGATGAGAGTTTCTTTGTATCTTCCCTCATTTTTCTACCTAACTTTGTTTTTTTCCAATAAACAAGTGGCATTTTGCTTAATGCGCTCAAAAAGTAGCAACTGAATTTGTTGTTCTTTGGATCTGCTGTCATTCGCATTCTTGTATTGAATCATTGAAGGTTGATATGCACGAATAGTTTTGTTCTGGCAGAGGTTTCATAGAGTACGTATTCCCCAACTTTGTTTGTTCCAGAAAGAAAATGCGTTTGTTTGATGCGCTTAATAAGCAGCGGGCGATGTTCTTATTGTTTGGATCTGCTGTCATTGTATTGAATCGTTGAAGGACATCAGTTTGGTATGTTTGGAAAGCATCGTAGTGGACTCGAATTTGACATTCGCAAATTAGTTCTGTTCTTGCAGCAGTCTCAGCGAGTAGTACTACCAAACTTTATCTGTTCAAGAAACAAATGGCGTTTGCTTAATGCGCTTAAGAGCATCGACTAATGTTCTTGTTCTTTGGATGTTTTGTCATTCGCATACTTGTATTGAATCATTGAAGGACATCAGTCTACTATGTTTGGAAAGTATCTTAGAGAACTCAAATTTGAATAGTTCTGTTCTAGTAACTGTCTCAGAGAGTACGTACTGCCAAACTTTGTTTGTTCCAAAAACACATGGCCTCTGCTTAATGCGCTTAAGAAGCAGCGACCAATGTTTTTGTTGTTTGGATCTCCTGTCAATGGAGTTCTTGTATTGAATCATTGAAGCACATCATTTTAGTATATTTGGAAAGGATCGTAGCGAACTCGAATTTGATATTCACAACGAGTTTTCTGGGAGCAGTCTCAGAGAGTAGGTATGCAAGTGCAAGGCAGGGCTTCTCCCTCTCTAGAAATGGCAGACGAGGAAGAGGATGGCAAAAAACTTGTGGAGAGCAGCGAAAGTGCCGAATCCGACAGCGATAATGAGCAAGATTATGGGACCGAAAGCGATGAAATGGATGGTCAGGAAAGTGGACGTGACACTGCAAATCCATTTTTCAATTTGCTAGATGGCAAGGATTCTTTCTGTGAATATGTCTCGGAAAATCTTTTGAAGATTGTTATCGTAGTCTTTGCTATATCCAGTTTTCTCATATTTGCGCTTCTGAGGAGGCGAAGCGACAGTGCTGCCTTATTATGCATCGAGTCTGCCTCAAAACAAAACGAGAATATTCCTTATCCTTTTGTGGATTTCCGAGATGTGAATGCGCGGGTTGATAAAGGACCCTATGCAAATCTAAGGGCAGAAAAGTGGATCGTAGTTGCTGTAACAGGATCTCCTACGCAGGAAATATATGAAATGGCAAAGCTCGATGGTTGGCAGGTCCTAGCTCTGGGAGATTTTAAGGCCTCTAATAGCTGGAACGTTCCAGGGGTAATATTTTTGTCTACGCAGTATCAGTCAGCGCTAGGCTACAGAATTCATTCTTACATTAGCGAAAGTTCATCTGGAAGGAAGAACATGGGTTACCTTTTTGCGATTCAGCACGGTGCAAAGAAGATCTATGATGCTGATGCCAGGGCTTCGGTGATACAAGGAACTCTTCACAGGGTATTTGATGTTGAGATAACGGGTCCTGAGAGCCGAAGAGAACCTATTCTGCAATATCGCATGGTTCACAATCGCACACTGATCAACCCCTTTGTTCATTTTGGACAGCAATCCATGTGGCCAAGGGGTTTTCCACTGAGTATGGTCAGCAAGAATGCTCCAGAGATTTCGTATAATGAAGCTCCACCTGGAAAGCAATTCATACAGCAAGGGATTGACAATGGTCGTCCAGATGTAGATTCCTTTTTTTACTACACTCGTAGATCCGAGCGGGAGCCTGTAAATATAGAGTTTGATCCTGCTGCTCCTTCAGTTGCTCTTCCACAAGGTACCATGGTCCCTGTTAACTCACTAAACACCTTGTTCCATTCTCCAGCATTCTGTGTGCTCATGCTTCCAGTCTCATTCAGTTCAAGCTCTGCTGACATTGTGAGAGGTTACTGGGCACAAAGGATCCTGTGGGAGATTGGAGGAATGCTTGTTGTATATCCTCCAACAATATACCGAAAAGATAGACTGGAACAATCCTCATCTTCTGAAGATGGGAAGGAAATGCGCAATATGCATCGGCTTGTTAATCTTCTTATATCTTGGAGATCGAGTAAGCGAACTCTTTTTGAAAAAATTCTTCATTTGAGTCACAGAATGACTGAAGAGGGCTATCTTACAGTGCAAGATCTGCAAGCCACAGTTGCTTGGCTTCAAGACCTAGTGTCGGTTGGATACCTTCAGCCAAGGCTGCTATCACTAGAGCTTGATAGGGTGATACCTTCACTGTACAACTCAGATCACAAGCAATTTGTACCCTCAACATTGGCATCAGTATATCTAGGGATTGACGAATCTTCTGCAGTTCAAAATGATATGGCTAATTGGCTCAAGTGGAGAGAGTATTTTGGGAATATTGTTCTTATACTCAAGTATTCATTGCCTTCAAACCATACACTTATTGGATGGCGGATGTTGTATGGACGATTGTTCAAGCATATTGTGATACTATCTAAAGAGGAAGTGTCTCTTGGGATTGAGAAAGGAAATTGGGATCAAGCATATGAGTAAGTACAGTAACTCATCTACTATCAATCTTGGGGTTTGCTATAAAATGAGAGAGAGAGAGAGAGAGAGAGAGAGAGAGAGAGAGAGAGAGAGAGAGAGAGAGAGAGAGAGAGAGAACTACACCAAGTAGAACATTCAGAATGTTTTCTACCAAGTAATCCATCAAATTCTCTGCCTACAAATGTGTATGAAACATGAAATAGAAACAGAAACTAGAGCTACTTAATCTGTGTGTGGCCAGTATTATTAGCAAAGTACATGCAAATAAGATGTTTATTTGTTTGCGACGATATCCTAGGATGCATCCTCATCTATCTAACTCAAGGTGTCTAAGGAATGATGTGATCATGGCGAAAGATTGTGTCATAATAGTGATAGATTGGGGTATATGCCTGTGTGTACAATTCACTTGAAACTTAGGCACATGGTGGCTGATGTTGACATCACCTGTCTTGATGCCTTGTTGGCATATTTGCATCATCTTGTGAGTTTGAGATTGTGGTTCCCTTTGTTGGGGGCAATTGTTAGGTAATATTGTGACATAAGATTGCACCAAACCCTTAGAGTAAAAGGAGCGAAGAGTTATGGGTGGATCTTTGCACCAAAGCCCTAGAGTAAGGAGGGTGACATTTGCTGTCTCAAAGTTGGAACATCTCTTGTAACATGAAGGATGCATCTCTGGTCCTCATGCAAGATCAAGGAGCGAAGAGTAATGGGTGGATCTTTGAACATGTGGTGATACCTTTGATGTCATGGTAGATCGAACAATAGAAGATAAATAGCTTTTGTATCTCCACCTCTTCCAATGTACGAAATTGACAAATTTGTTCCTCCTGGAACTCCAACTCGACAACTAGATAATGTGGCAGAATAGCATCCCATTTACCTCCTTTTTTGAGAAAATGTGTCCTTTTTGACCCCCTAGTTGGCATGCCCATACTCCGTGCCTATATAAATCCGAGCATACCTGGCCACTTGATACGAGAGTGGGTTCCCCTTGGATGACATGAGAAGGATATGCCAATAGAATTCACTAGGCATAAGCTTATATGAGACAAGATAGATGATGACCATTGCATGATGCTCTTCAGATGATGTAAGTGCAATCGATGGATACCCTCATCATTATCTTCAAAGCCATGACTCTTTGGAAGTAGATGAGTAGTTGGAAAATGACATCTAGTTGTATTGGTGGATTTGGTGACTCTGCTAGGATGATCTAGTGTGGAATTGATGGGTTACCCTACACCCATGTGTGATATATTAATTACTTGGAGATAGGCGAAATGAGGTTCAGTAGGCCATGTGCACCATGCCTTTGCTGCATATAAAGTTGTAGGTGTGACCATTGTGTCAGCGGATGACATGTAATCCTCGTACCTTGTATATGCCATATGAAGCAAAAATTTTCATGTCGACTAAGGAAGACTAGTCCTTCAAATGATTGACAGTTGCTTGCTTCATACCAAAGGTTTGTTGCACTAAAAGCTTTCCCTTGGTATGTGTAGGAAGAGACCACCTCTAATTTGGCTCACCAATGTAAAAGTCTGTCCTCTTATTTAGAGATCTTGATGTATTGAAAATGATGACTTTGGTCTTTTACATCAACGTCCAATCCCCTATCTTGGCAGAAACTCTATAATTTGTCGATATTTTGCTGTAACTCCTTTCCAGAGAGAGATCAAAACCACATCTACATAAAATAGTATGGATATAGGTATATCTAGTAGCCTACTACCAATACCACCATTTTGGTGAAAGTATGCTTCCAACTCCTCAAAATATCATCCAAAGAGAGTAGGAGAGAGTGGAGATCCTTGTGTGATCCCAATGGCATTGAAGATTGTCTTCAGAGGTGAAGCATCCTAGTACACCCTCTCATATAGTGCCATGATTGCATTACCAAATCTAGTGCAATTCTAAGATACCTCAATCTTAGGATAAATGTGAACAACCAAAACTCTCTAAGCTGCTCAACTCCTGAAGGCCGGTGTGTGGAATGATCCTCCCAACCATAGGTGCCCCCCTTCTTGAGTCCACTACCTGCTATTCCTGTTAACATACACGAGGTACCCCCCCCAGTGGTTGATCAGGCCACTTGGCGTCACACTGCATGCGACCTGTGAATAGTGAGTGACTCACGAGATACCACCCCCATGCCCCGTCATTACCGATGACACCAACTGGTCACCCCGACTGCTTGCCGGCTAGCACTGACAGCTAGGGCCCCGACGGTTACGCGACCACATCTCTGACAGCTTGTCAGACGGTCTCACCGGATCACGGGATTTCGTGATACATCGGTTCCCACTTGCAAGCGATGCCCTTTTTGATCGCATACAACTCCTGCTCGTGTGTGGGATATCTCTGCTGTGCTGGCATCAATTTCCTACTTTCAAAGGCAACAGGTCTACCCTCTTGACTTAACACTGCACCTACGACAATGCCACTTGCATCCGTCTCTAGGTCAAAGGGCTTGTTGGGATCACCAATCTTGAGCACTAGAGCTGTGGCCACAGCCTCCTTCAAGTGGTCAAAACTATGCTGTGCTTCAGCATCCCAAACAACCACAGTGTTAAACCCCCGTAACTGGTCTGTCAAAGGAGTAGCTAACCAGTTGTAGTTCCTAACGAACCGTCGGTAGAACTTACAAAAACCTAAGAAAGACTGCAACTGACGAATATCGGCCGGTCTTGGCCACTGCTTGACCACAACCACCTTGGCATGGTCAACTGTAATACCCTCTGTCGTCACTACGTGACCAAATACTGGACATGAGTCTTACATGACTCTGTTTTATGAGCATTGGCATACAAGACCACTTCTTGTAACCTGCCAAACACAGTACAGAGATGAACCTCATGTTCGTCCATCGACTTACTATAAACTAGTATGTCATCAATAAAATTGACTACAAACTTTCCCATAAAATCACGTAGGACATCATTCATGAGCATCATGAATGTGGTCGGTGCATTGGTTAACCCAAATGGCATAACCAAGAACTTATAATGTCCAAAGCGTGTTCGAAAGGCCGTCTTTGGAACATCTTCCGAACCAATCAAAATTTGATGGTAGCCACTCTTGAGATCTATCTTACTGAAAATGACTGCCCCTTGCAATGCATGCAGTAGATCATCAATCCTTGGCATCGGATATTTGTGCTTTATAGTGATTTTATTCAATCCCCTGTAGTCTACGCACATCCAAAAAGTACCATCTTTTTTCTTAACCAATAAAATAGGGGAGGCGAAAGGTGAGAAACTAGGACGGATATACCCCAGCTTGAGATATTCCTCCAACATCTTTCGGACTTCCTCCTCTTCTTTCAAACTCATCCTGTAAGGAGGTCTACATACCGGACTTGCCCCTGGAATGAGCTCAATACGATGCTCCACATTCCGTCTAGGCGGCAATCCCTCTGGCGTGTGCTCAATTAATAAATGTTTAAACTCAGCTCGGATGGATTGCTCTAGCTGACTAGCTGGATCACATCGTTGCTGCTGTATCAAATTAGCATTAACCAAAGTTATTAAATTAGATGAAGTTGCGAGTGGGTTTATTTGCAAACAACTAAAACTGGAATCAGCATTCACATTACACAACCACACATACTGCAACTCCATTTTCTTTATTTGCATCAAGGTAACAAGAGGACCTTCAATAGTAGGTCGCTCCCCCATCAGAACATGAGACAAACCCTCATGCCCGAACTTATATATACGAGTCTTAAAATCTATAGCGGGCTGCTTACTCGCATGCCACCGCTTACCAAGCACAATATCAAACTTAGCTAATTTGGTGATCTCAAAGTCTAACTTCTCAGCATAGGTCTGAATGGACAACAATGCCTGAGAGACTCTCCTATCCCAAACCTCTGTTCCCTTACCATCTGGCATCTCAACTGTATACCGGTAATCCGAAGGAACAGTAGCCAAGTGCAACTTCTTCACCACACGAGAGTTGATAATGTTATGGGAAGAGCCGGTGTCAAATAGGACAAGCACATCATGACCATCCAGCTTCCCTCTCATTCGTATCAATTCGCTATCTGGAAACTGATAGGCCTCTTGCGCCTTGGTGGAAAGAAAACAAACTGGTGCCTCTGGAACAAGCTTTTGCACCGAAATAGTCATGACACGTCTAGTGTCATCATAATCACTGACCAATAGATCATTCAGGATAGATTCATCCTTGCCCTCCTCTTGACGTTGCTGTAAAACATGGAGCTTCTTGCCCGTGCGTCGAGGACAATCTTTGAACAAATGTTTGCCAAGGCAGAAGAAACACAAGCCTTCCTTCTTGGCCTTATCCTTTTGCTCAGGAGTAAGTGGTAATTGGTTGTAAGCACGACGAGCCATAGGAGATGCCGATTTTCGTTTCAAAGTCTGCTGCATCTGGATAGGCTCCTTCTGCGAGAAATCCCGTTGACCAGCTTGGCCGGACTTCCGCAAACCCATCTTCTGGGGCACACTTGCCACTCCAGATTCAACCTTGTTGCGAACATTGCCTTCAAAGTTGAGGGCCGTAGCAATTGCCTCTTCCAAGGTTTTGCATCCTTCATTAAGAACTGAAGGCCTCAACTCTGCTCGAAGACCAAATATGAACTTGTGGACTACCAGCCACTTGGGAATCTCTTCTGGTATCTTGATCAACATCTCTCTATACTGATCAGCATATTCCTGCACCATGTGCTGTCTCTGACGATGCAGGAACCAAGCATCCGTCGCACGCACATGCTCATGTTAAGGAATGAACTGCGCCCGAAAAGAGCGGTTGAAGTCAACCCAGGTGAATGGGGCTTGTTGTGATTTCAGCAACTTGCACCACCACCTGTCAACAAAGTCAGTAAAATGGTAAGCTGCCTTACGGACACGCCAGCCTTCATCGGTGGGTGCCCGTTTCAAATCAAAATACTCTTCCCACTTGTGCAACCACTGATCTACAACATCAGTAGTCCTCTGGGAAGTTGTACCAGCATATTTTGTGGGCTTTATATCTTTATCAGGAGGAAAATCAATGATCATTTGTGTATCAGAAGAAGGATAATGAGTGGGCAGTTGGGAAGGATACAAAGGCGGAGGCTGAGAAGAAGATGAGGGAAAGCCCCCGGCAAGCGACGATATCATCGTACGCATCTCTGTCATATACTGCTCCAACACATCCATACGTTCTGTATGGGAGGAGGATCAGTGACAAGCGCACTAGGTAATCGGCTGCCAAGACTAGGTGGAGGAGTTTCCATGGCTTCAACTAGGCTTGAGGGGATGTCAACTTTGTCTTCAGCCATGGTATAAGAATTACTCAGGAAATGTGAAATGTGGAAATTTTCAACTTATTCACAATTTAGAACTGAAAGAGGAAAAGCAACTGGAAGGTAACAAAACTCTGGGAAAAAACACAAAGCCAATGACAGGTAGCACTTCCCATGCGTCCTACCTTGGTACAAAAGTCGGTAAAAAACTTCTTTGGGCACCAAATCGGCTTGAAAATTCGAAAAATCAGGAAAAAAACGGGCTGTTTGACGTCGAATTTCTTCCAAACGGCAAAAGCTTTTCACAAACCGTCAATTGGCAGTACGTCGCCCTCCTACTAGGCCCAATCTGCACCCTTAACAGCAGAAACCGGAGGAAAGTTGGAGAAGTTATGCCCAATCCAAAATTCTGACCTGTTTTTGGCTTGAAAACCAACTTTTTGGTGAAACAGAGGCAAATCTGCTCCAAAACCGGCGTATGATGGCTCTATAGGATCGCTATGGATGCTAGAAACATGCTCCCAAAACCTGATCAGGATCTGAGAAGGTTCCGGAGAGTTATGAGCGAAAAGCCTTCAGAAGAAATGCGCTGGCCTCCAAAAACTTCGAAATTTTCTGAAATCTGAGATTTGTAGCGTGAATCCCTGCTGATCTACAGTGACTGCCCACTAGAAATGATCTGAGACAGATCTCCCTCAAATCTGAGCACTATAGACCAAGTTATGGTGAAAAAACCAAGCTTTTTCTCACTTTCTCTCTCTAGAACGGGCTGTTCTCTCTCTAGAACGAGCTAGAAAAGGCTCTGATACCAATGTGAACAACCAAAACTCTCTAACAATACACGAGGTACCTCCCCAGTGGTTGATCAGGCCACCTGGCGTACACACTGCATGCGACCTGTGAATAGTGAGTCATTCACGAGATACCACCCCCATGCCCCGTCATTACCGATGACACCAACTGGTCACCCCGACTGCTTGCCGGCTAGCACTAACAGCTAGGGCCCCGACGGTTACGCGACCGCATCTCTGACAGCTTGTCAGACGGTCTCATCGGATCACGGGATTTTGTGATACATCGGTTCCCACTTGGAAGCGATGCCCTTCCCGGTCACTGACCCTTGCCAACTTGGCCTCAGGCCCTCTGAGTGACCGGTCATGCCGAGGTCATGTTAGAACTAGACTGAGTCGTAACAATAAACATGTCTAGAAGTACAATGTTAATTGCCTAGTGAAACTCTATGAAACAACAATAGATCCTTGCACATATGTACTTAGCTTCCTTGATACGTGCCCTCATCGTGAAAGCATGAAGAGTAGTTTTGTACGATTTTAAGATAAGATGGCCAATCATAATGGTGAGGTAGTTTTCTGGGTTTATGAGGGTTGTGATTTTTATGAATTGGATGGATAATGTTAATACATTAAGAGGGGGAAATAAAAAATTACAACATTCGTCCCATCGCAAGAGCATTTGCGGGCCACGGGCCACACTTTATCACTTAGACAAAGAAACAATTCTGTACAAGTTTATATTGATCAGTATTGTGAGATACTAATGAATTTTCCTAAAGAAACAAATACATGGTTGCAAATTTATAAATTTATCTTTGGATCGAGGGAGGAATTGCGTCCTCTAGTGTTCAACGAGGCTTGCACAACGTTGGAATATGCCATAGCCAAGGTCTTATTTATGAGGGGTGGGTCTAAGGTAAGGTTCTAACATAGATTACAGGGGCTCTAGATACGCAGCGCTAGGCAAAGAATAAGGCAAGCCCAACAAATAGCAAGCAGTCGGTGACCATACAACTTCACACAGGTGAGAAGCAAAAAGCTTTCTCATGCTCTAGGTAGGCATTTGACCAATCGTGTCTCACATCGCAAGAGTAATAAGTTCTGTCTGCCCATCAGATTCTGGGTGATTTGAAGAACTAAGACTAAGGGTTGTTTGAAGTTTATCAAATACTGACTGCCAGAACTTGCCAGTGAATTTGGAGTCATAGTCACTAACAATATCATTTGGCAAGCCATACAATATGAACAACTTTTCAACAAAAAGCTGGCCTAGTTCAGATGCCTTGACAGTTAATTTAGTTGGTATAAATTGCGCGATCTTGGTAGGATTGCCTTCAATGAGCTCGATGCTCTTTGTAACGGGGAGAAGGTTTGCCCTAAATTGATGGTAATGTCAGTTGAAAAAATTAGTTATGCAGCTTTTGTTTGTTATCTTTTTGTTAAGGCTCAAATAAGTTATTGTTTTGATGATATAGAATCAATCAGGATGCCAGGACAACTGGCAGGTCATGAGGTGGTCCTCTTTGACACTGGTTCATTGCATAGTGTCATAAATTTTATGTTGGTGAAGAAGCTCAGACTAACCACAATACCTTCAACTTATAGGTATACAGTCAAAATGCCGAATGGCAAGGGTATAGAACTATGGGATCACACAGTGACCAGTTGTGCAGCTCCCAGTTACTATACAAATATTTACAAAATGTTTAGATTTTGAGATTACCAACTTGGCACTTATTGATGTAGTGCTTGTTAGGCAGCCAACTAGAGATTTTTGTCATCTTGATCTTCCTAAGCATTTGTTAGCTTACATCAAAAATCATATGGGGTTGAAATAGGTTTGCATTCTGACATCCCAAACTTTCCAAGAACTTCATGTGCATACATGCTCCTAGCAGTTTTCACAATAGAACGGTTCTTTCTTTCTGCAACTCCATTTTGTTGTGGCATTTTCGTACTTGCAAACGTGTCTCTTTCTACCATTGTCCTTGCAGAACATTTGAAATTCTATAGAAAGTACTCACCCCTTTATTTGAATGGAGTATCTTTATATGTCTACTTGTTACTTTTTCCACTTGTGCCTTAAACCAGTAAAGCATCTGAATGCCTCACCCTTATTCTTGAGAAGATATACCCATATCTTTTTAGAGTAATCATCCACAAACACCATAAAATAATCTAGACTAACTGGGTGTCATATTTGCCACTACTAGAGTATGTGTATAATGATACAAAGCATGTGTTCACAAGGATGAGCCTATTTGAGCTCAACGACTCTATGTATCCCTAGGAAGGTACCTAGTGCTGTAGAGTTCTTGATAGATGTATGCTAATTTGGATTCAACACGTGAAATTTTTTTTCATACATGCAGGTCAAGAGAGGTGATAGGATCTTTTTGCTAGTGCCACCTAAATCAAGGTGATGAGACTGGCAAGTGTGCAAAGCTATTACAAAGGTTTTTGGACCATGGCAAATTTTTTAAAAGGTTAGTAAGGTAGTTTATAAGTTACAATTGTCTGAGGGATGCAAAGCGCATCTAGTTTTTCATGTAAGTCATTTAAAGAAATGCTTGCATGGCAATGACAGCCTAGTGGGTGGTATCGTAGCCCTACAAGAACAAGACATGATAGATCATGGACCTAAGAGTATCTTAGAGCGGAGACAACGACGACTGAGAAATTGTTAGATCTTCGAGTTTTTGGTAGCTTGGAAAGGATTACCATTGTTCGAAGTGACATGGGAGAGTCAAACCCAGCTACAGAGGTCATATCTTGAGTTTGTCATGGAGGAGCAATGACATTCTTGAGGAGGGAACGAGTGTGAGGATCTAGTCATGGATCCAACATATTCCGGAGAGAGCGGTAGCTCCAAAGGTCATAGGACCAGTTTTAGACTATCGATGACTCCCCATTTGTTAGAATCCCCATCATCGAATCCGGTCATTGCTAAGACACAATCAGGTGACGAACATTACGGTACCGCCCATCCATAGAGGTACATTCCCTGTGCACTGGAGCTAGACCACCATCAAGCAAGCTTGGATCTCCGATAAGCCATGGTGTCCTATACCACCATGCCTTACCCTCGACGCTCGACCCTCACCTACCTACATCCTGAGGCCTAGATAATCGTCCTGGCTTGACCACTAGTGGAAGAGCTCTTCATTCTCCAGGACAATGGACCCATGGATGGAGCAGGAGGAGCAGCAATTGATGTACTCTGAATGATAAACAGAGCTGCACCCTGAGCCTTTGGCAGGCTACGCATGAACTGCTTCCCAGTAACCAACTGATAGTTACCCTGGGAATCAATACCAGAAAGTAAATGATGCCGACCAGCATGTGTAAAAGACAATGTCTGCCGAGAAAGATCCACAACAACAGTACCAAGTGATGAAAACCAATATGCACCAAGAATAATGTCATAGTGCTCCAGAGGAATAATATAGAAACCTGCATGTCCAGAGAAGTCACCAATGCTATAGTCCAAGCCCTGAAACATCTGAGAGCTGATAAAAGTATGTGAGCTAGCAACCTCGACACTGAGAGACTGTGTAGTAGAAATAGGTGTAGCACGAATCCTGGTGGAAATGTAACTGCTAATAAATGAGTGTGTACTGCCAGTATCCACCAAAGCAATATACTCTCGCCCCAAAATGCGAACACGTAACCGAATAGAACGAGGACCAGGACGCCCATCCCAAGTAGCATAAGCAAGCTGTGCATGGCAAGCGGCAGAAGCAGGATCATCAAGAAGCGGGTCAGCCGGCTCATCAACAGAATGTGGGTCGGGAGTATCAAGAATCTGGATATAATCAAGAATCAGAATCATCAGGAGTAAGAGCCTCATGGTAAAAAACAGCGGTAGGAGGACCAGGAGACTGTCGGCAATCACGGGCTAGATGATCTGGACTCTCACAGAGGCGCTTCTGCTGAATCTCAGCGAACTCTGCGGCTGAATAACGGTGAACAAAGGGAGGACGAGGTGTAGAAGGGCGAGGAGGAACGGTAGTAGAAGAAGCCAAAGTAGGAGAAGCAGTGGAAAGAGAGCGAGAAAAACAAGAAGAAGTGGACAACTCAGGATACTTATGCTGCAGGGTAGTAGCCAAGGAGATAGCATCTGAGAGAGTAGGAGGTCGAAAAGAGGAAACATCATATCGTAAGGAGTCTTTAAGACCAGCAATAAAATGTGAAATAAGCTCTGTAGGATGAAGATCAGTAAAAAGGTAGGAAAGCTCAGTAAATTGATCAATATAAGCAGTCAAATTACTAGTATGGCGAAGGCTACGAAACAGATCACGTTGGTGAACCAACCACTGTGGGTAAATCATAGCCATACGAAGATCATGACGAAAAGTAGGCCATATATGTAATCCCTCACGAGTAGGCTCAGAGCGATAGACACGCCACCAAGTCTGAGCTCGACCATCTAAATGTAACGCAGCCAACTACGCTTTATGGGTTTTAGTCTTGGGATACATAAGAAAATAGGTCTCTAACTTAGAGAACCAATTTTCCAAGATATTCCCATCAAACCAAGGAGGATCCATCTTCAAGGAAAGGTATTTTTTGTGAAGGATTTCAGATCATTCAAGATCCAATCCATGTCCCTGATCTTTGGTTACAATAAGGAGCAAACCAACAATCCTGCCAATGTAGAAAAATCAGCATCTACATAGAAAATGAGATGCAAACTCTAAGAGATATTGATCAAACATGAACCAAAACATAAAATATGTTTGCTGTCCGTACAATTACAATACCCTACTGTATTTCACACGTGTGGAACCACACAAGATTGCAAGATAACACCAAGATAGTGCACCAATGAGTAGTAGAACCAAAAGAGAACCATGTATAATGATGAAATGAGAGAGAGAAGAGAGAAGAGAGAAGAGAGAAGAGAGAAGAGAGAAGATGTGTCTCTCCACGAGTTACATCCTTTTATAGAGTGTCCAAATCCTATTTGGCCATTTGGCTTTCACTCCAAAATGTAAACCCTACTATTTTTGGGTCTAGATTCAATGTACCCAAAGTTCAAATTTGAATCTCTCTCAAACACGACTACCAACTTTCCCACACTTTCAAAGAGTGTTTATTGAATGTACCAGAATAAGTAGTAAGCTGGATGTGATCACGAAAATCACGAGCAAAATGAGGCTCAGGAGTACTTGAAAAAGTAGGAGAAGGAAATCCTGGTGGTGCGGAGGGAAAGGTGGTGGTACAGAAGACCCGAAAGGATACCCATAAGGACTAGCACTATATGAAGGGAGACCAAACGTACTACCAAAAGCACCTCCTGAAGATGGAGATGGAGCAAGAGCAGGCATACTCAAAATAGGAAATAAAGGTGCTTTACCAGGACGATGAAGAATGTCTGGGGGGGTGGTATCCCCTCGTGGTAGGATAGTCTCAAGGCTAGAAAGAACACGATTAATACGACTCTCAAGATGATCCATGCGGGAATCAATATGTGTAAAACGATCATCTAAAGAGCTCTGCGGAGGGTCTTCTGATGAAGAAGTCGCCATAGGGACTAAGGAAGAGACAAAAATCTGAGGGAGAGGACGTTTGTCGTCACCCCAACTTAGTCTAACTTCCGAAATCACCAAAAATGGCACATAATCAGGCAATCAAGATGGATAATAATCAGAAAATAAGGGGTTGAGAAAGTAGATTAATGGACAGCAGATGTGCAAGGCCAAGAATTAGAAGGGTTCTAACAAAATGGAAAAAAAATGGAAAGAGGAAGGTGTGAGGCAGCAAATATGAACATGAATAGGGGGCTGGAAAAGAGCAGTATGTGAGCAGAAAGATAGCAAGTAGGTGCAAAAAGGAAGTGCAAAAAGGGCGCAAACAATACCTGGGTGGGTGCTGATCCGTCGTCCACTCGGTAGTGCCAACAAAGAGAGGTAAAGTTGAAGATAATAGGGCACTAGGCAGCAACTACCAAGATCCACAATATGTTGAAGAATAGGCTGAAAAAGGTGCTGAAGTAAGGCGACGAACAGCCTCCAATCAATAGCCGAAACAGACAGCAAGTCGGTGAAGAGAACCGCTGAAAATGAGTCGGTAGTAGGGCGCTGGGCAGCAGCTACTGAATCTGAAAAAAGAGCGGAAAATAATGGTGATGTAGGGCGCTGGACAGCCTCCAATCAATATAAAAAATGGACAGCAAATCGGTGACGAAAAGTGTCAAAAACGATGAGGTAGTAGGGTGCTGAACAACAGCTACAAAATCTGCAAAAACAACAAAAATCTGCCGAAAAAATTGACGAAAGTGATGGGTTAGCAGGGCGCTGGACAGCCTCCACCAAAACTGCAAAAAAAAGATGAAGAAATCGTCGAAAGTGATGGGCAGTAGGGCGCTGGACAGCCACCACCAATATGCAAAAAATGATGTAGAAGATCGATGAAAGTGATGGGTGGTAGGGCGCTGGACAGCCTCCACCAATCTGCAGGAAAGTGCTCTGATACCAAGTTACAAGCTAAGATTCACTGCTATGCTAGAAAGCAGGACTTAAGCTAGAAAGCAGGAAGAGAGAATGCTTAAGGAGGCTAAAGAGGAGCAATCATCATAAATTGAATAAAGGAATACAATGCTGCCCTACATATATCCTCTCCTTGAATCAAATAGAGGATTTAAAAAAGGGAGGGAAAAAGGATTTGGAGGGAAAATAGTGCACCCTCCCAATAGGAGGACCCCTACTCCAAATCAACGTGACCAAGTCCTAAAAATATGACCAAATAGGGCCCAAGGCCAGTATATGAATAAAAAAGGGCCCTTAGGCCTGCTTATGCATGAATAAAATGAGTTACATATGCCTTTTTTAAGGACTCATTTTTGGAGTAAAACCACGCCTTACTTAAGATTATGTGTACGCTATCTAAATTCATAATATGAAAATCAAGCAGTTCGACATGATCTTGAATCTTGAGCGGCAACAGAGGAACAATTTGGTCCCAAGCTTGTCGATCTTCCATCGATGCCATTTTCACCACATACAAATGGTTACTTGGCGCGGTGGCCGCCTTGAGTTTCTGCACCAATTTAGCATTTATAAAGTTGTGTTGAACTATCATAAAAAAGAACAGTCACAGCTTGTGGCGTCCATTCATACCAGTGAGGTCGTGGGGGCCAAAAATAGCTTTATCAAAACAACAATTCTCACAATTAGTGCCATCTTTAAAGGATAAATTTACAAAAGAAATACTAGCATTACCTAGCGCCTAGAAGGATTTAGGATGCTCGACAGATTTCTTTTGTTTCTGCGAATTGGGGTAGATTATGATGAGGAATGCCTCTCTCTAGGCTCACTTATGCACAATCCTCAAGCACCCCTTAACCCTGACCTTTCCTAATGTCGACACATGGCCAATTCCATGCACAGTCGACACTTGCCACTTGGCAGTACCCTGGCACATAGGCAAGTGAGTAGGCTGACATGTGTCACTCATACACTGGACCAAGTGTCCATGTGAGCATGTGACACGTGTCATGTTTGACCGGTCAAACCTGACATGTGTCACTTATTCACTGGACCAAGTGTCCCAGTGAGCATATGACAAGTGTCCCATTGACTAGTCAACTCCTACTTTTTAGGAGGTCAGTCCAGCCACTCTTAATAAATGACCCAGTACCCCATGCCAAAGGTAAGCATGACTCTCTGAGGTCCAATGCCAACTAATTATAGTTTATTTACAATCTACTTACAAAAGTCACCACAGGCCGGTGACTTAGCCATTTTAGCAATTACAATACCTACAAAATGTACATGTGTCTCTGAAAACTGTAAATAACTGAGACAGGGAGTAAAGGCTCTAACATCCCTTTCCACTCAAAAAAGACATCGTCCGCGATGTGATGATCATCCATGGCTGGACTGTGTACACCCGCAGGTGAATTTTTCACAAAAATTGGAATTTCTCACAAACAACTTGGAATTTTGATGTTATTCCAATTGGAATGGATTGGCTGCATAAAAAACCTTCAAATCAAGTGGGAGATCTTTGCAAGGATTCCGAAGATCCGCTCCACGCTTCTGTGTCCTTCCATCAGCGCTGGTCCTGTGGGCTTCAATCTGCAAATTCTTTGGTAGCCCTCTTCTCAAGAACCTTTGCTCTGATACCAAATGTCAGACTCCAAATCTGAAACTTCACTTAAAACCTAGATTATCCCATGCACAACAATCAGCAATGTCGATCCTTATTGATTTCCCTGCATGTACAAACATCAGAGCACACGAAACATGGTGGAGCTGGCTGCCTTGTCTCCTCCCAACCTTTGCTGCATAGATTATGATGAGGAAATGCCTCTCTCTAGGCTCACTTGTGCACAATTTTTAAGCACCCCTTAACCCTGACCTTTCCTAATGTCGACACATGGCCAATTCCATGCACAGTCAACACTTGCCACTTGGCAGTACCCTGACACATAGGCAAGTGAGTAGGCTGACATGTGTCACTCATACACTGGACCAAGTGTCCCTGTGAGCATGTGACACGTGCCATGTTTGACTGGTCAACCCTGACATGTGTCACTCATTCACTGGACCAAGTGTCCCAGTGAGCATATGACAAGTGTCCCATTGACTAGTCAACTCCTACTTCTTAGGAGGTCAGCCCAGCCACTCCTAATAAATGAGCCAGTACCGGGGGAAAAAAATAAGCACGACTCTCTGAGGTCCAATGCTAACTAATTACAGTTTATTTACAATTTACTTACAAAAGTCACCACAGGCACCGGTGACTTAGCCATTTCAGTAATTACAATAATTACAAAACGTACATGTGTCTCTAAAAACTGTAAATAATCGGGACAGGGAGTAAAGGCTGTAACAACTACGCATCTGCACGGTGGCAAAATGCCGCCAATGCTCAAAGTCATCCAGGACCGGAAGAAAAGCCGTTTTAAAGGCTTCCTGGAAGGCATCCCAAGTGGTAGGGGTACCAACCCTAGCCTTCAGATCCTGCCACCATGTATACGCCTTTTTGCATAAAACATAATGGCAGAAGCGATCTTCGTGCTGTCAGGCCGTTCGTGCATGAAAAAATGGCTATTCCACCGATCCAACCAAGAAAGCACAATGTCGGGATGCCAGTCCTTCTTCTCTCTTGAAAAGAGTTCCGGGTTGAAGATGGGGTACAAGACAGCAGACCGCGAGTGGGTTGAAGAACACCACTCTTGCTCGGCCGCGGCATGTCTAGACTGCATTTCCAGGATCTGGTTTTGAAGGGAGTTTAAAGCTTGTACAAGCTAGGCGGAGTCTAGCTCAGGAGGAGGGGGTGGTGAAGATGGTCCGTCACCCGAGGGCATAACGGGGTCCATGGTGCACTAAGGGAAAAACTTGCTCAGGAACAGAAGGACAAAGCAAAGGACTATGTTTGTTCTGCCTTGGCATTGGACAAACATATGACGTAGTGACAAAGAGGTTTAGGTTATGGAGCATTGCCAAGAAGAGAGCGATCGTGATCTCTTAGGTGAGGACGAGCTTGAGAAGAGACAACTTATATCCATGTTGGTGCAGAAATTATCTCTAGAGACAACCACGCTTTTCCTTTCTCTCAAGACCTAGCATGACTATGATTTCTTGGACAGTGAGTTGATTAGAATGTGTGTGATGCTAGAAGATCTGAATGTTATTGTCCTTCTTTTTCCTATTTCGTATTATCGTCCTTTTTGATGCCTTCTCCTCATAAAATTTCAGTTAGCACAATGTCTAGCTCTAGCTTTCAATTTAATTCATTAGTTCTATAATTATTGCTGTAATATTGTGATTCATTTCAATCACATTTCTCTTTAATTGATTTGTTCGTTCTTTGAGTGTTTTGTGTGTTGTTTAAGTCATCATTCCTATGTAGCTTGTAGGCCAAGTACCCAACAAATAAAGCAAAGCCCTGTTTGGTAAGGCGTTGACGCTCCAAGAGCCTATCAACATCCTTTTGGATCCTTTGTTTGGTTTCTCATGAAATGTTTTTACCCTTTTTGGAAAAACTTTATGAAGTAGAGCTTCTTGTTGTAGAAAGCGTACAAGGCAGCTCATTATCATTTTTTCTTGATAACTTTGTTGAAAAAATTATGATCATTTGATGTGAGTAGGGATGTTGTAGCATACTCTAGAGAACTTTATCTCCTTAAGATGGCTTTTGTGTATGGTGCAGAGCAATTCCGACGGTTTTTGATCGGTATCCGCATGCTGATGGTTATCTATACCTTGAAGATGATGTCATTTTAAATTATTGGAATTTGATAAGGGCCAACAAGAACAAGCTTTGGAATTTACATCAGGTTTGAAGTCTTCTACCTTTTCATGCTAGGCTTTGCATGCTTATTTTTTTCTTTTGAAGAAAGTTGGTATTGTTTGCTTAAATCTTTGTCATAACTTAAAATGACAAACATGATAGTTTTTTTGTGAACAAAAATTACACATGACAATAACTCAACTCCTATGTAAGCCCAATACTCACATCAATGATTGGCATTGTTATGTAGCATATGTAAAAGAAATGCATCATACACTCATCTATCTTGGACATAGTGCTCTATTTAGAGGAAGACCCAAAAACTCAATTTGCTATCCTTCAAAAATTTCCATACCTACACTTCAATGCAATATATAAAGCATGCGAGGAAATAAATCACGACTCTTGTGATGCTCAAATCAATGAATGTCATAGTGTGTAGAAGAAGCCTTATGCTATGTGTGCAAGGAAGTAGAGATCCAAGGGCAATAGCAAGCATAGATAGCAAGCTCTTCATACCTCTAGCATTGGATACGCATATAGAGGATAGGAATTGCGTTGATCCATTTCTACTGGAATCTATCTCCAAGCTAAGGACAAATTTTACCTCAAGGTTACAATCTCCTTTATTTTATCCCTAGCAAAGCTTGCACTCTTTGTGTGGAATGTTAGTATTTTGTTTCAAAAAGCAATAGTTACACTCCTGTTTGCTCTCTACTCTCCAATGGACACTTACTTCACTAACTATTTAAGCTTTAGGAGGCCCATACAATGCAAAAAAGAAGTCTTGACTTACAAAATTTTTATCATGTCCCGCACCATATGAAAATAGCTTGGATGGGTCACCTGTCCCTCACATGACTTATTAGACCTCGCATGTGAACAATCCATGCATTTACTCCTTATAAGTTGGTAGTGTTTTGCCCAAAATATAGGCTTTTATTGAGCCACTACCATGCAACCAAGTTAAAAGAATGCATGTACCAATTTGCACTAGATAGGTAACTTATCGATTTAATAATGTATTTGGGCCAACCTGTCTAGGAGAATATGTATATCTTTTTTGCTAAGACAACAAATAATTAGATGATTTACATGCACATATGTTGCTTGAAGCTAGATGATGGCAAGCTATCATTTTTCACCATCAGTCTTATTCCAAATTCTAAACACCGCCAAGTGTGCATCCTTAAGATCCTGTTGCAAAGCCAAAAGGAGAGCTATGGAGCCAAACCACCCAACCAAAGAGAAACGGACGAGCAAACCTCAATCAGCTTCACCCGTGAGCACGATGACTGTATACAAGAGACGATAGGTTTCTGGCAACTAAATATCGGGAAGTGGAATAGGGCAAGTTTTTATAGGTATATATAGGCCCCTGGAGCCTAGGATTATTTCTTCTAGAGTCCTAATCCTTGACTAAATTCATATTCAATTCCTATTGATACTCCCTACATGTTCTAAGGTTTGGGACCAAAAGATAGTGCAATTGCCCCTTACGATCTAGATGAACATCTTGATTTTGAGATTATCGAGCTAACACACTTTGATATGGTGCTAGGTAAACGTTTGGATGCGGCTAGACAGCCAACTACAGATTTTGTAAATCATGTGTATAAGTTGGTTTGTCCCAGATGGCCCTCTTGTTTCTACTTTACAAATAAAGAAACAACGTTCTGGTATTTGTACTTGTGTTTTTCTAATGTGAATGACCTAGTGGATGAATCTCATGTTTCAAGTTCTGAAAAGGTAGATAGGCAACTGCATGGTAATGTATTGCAATATACATCGAGCCCCAATGAAATATCCTTGTCTATGCTCAAAATCTTTCCAGCCATTGACAAGCTTGTTGTATGTGTGTATGGCTCTAGTACCCCATGTAGGGTGAAGTAAATGAGCAATTGCGTGTATGGGCTTGTCAAGCCACTTCTCTTGGATAGATGACATCATAAAAGAATAATCATTTCATTGCAAAGAAAACAACTCAACAATGCAAAAACACTTCTACGAAATAAATGCACAAAACATACTAAAAGAAAGGGCCCAATATACAACCCTCTCGATCCACTAACCTCAACACATGGTACACTGGTTGTAGGACCTCAACCAGCTGCTCGGCTTGTCATCAGAAATCATCTTTAAATACTATCTAGAGTCCAATCGGCTAGCCAAAGCGTGTGGGTGGCTTCTTTAGATCCAACGAGTTGCATATCCTGAACATGCAAGGGCCCTCTTCTTCCTGAACGCAAATGTGACCAAGAAGATGGCATTGGATGTGATAGTAGAAACCTAGGGGAGGCCTCCTATGTCGTGCATCAAAAGATCAATGCAGTGTGTTGCACACAGGGTCCACACAATGGCAAGATAGTCTCTTTTTAAAAGCTCACGGCCAATCGTTGGCATTATCGGTGACCACCTACACTACATGTGGGGTCCTCACCTCAATGGCTGTTGCATGTGTATGCTCATAAATGAACTATCTGGACTCAACTGCCTAATATTAGTCCAGACTCCACTCATAAGATAAAATAGAGCAACCCTATGAAGCTCGGGCATGTTGGGGCTCGCTCGTGAAGCATGCATGCTCCTCTCTTGAATGGTGAGTACATAGAGCCTCATGAGTGGGGGGTCTCTAGGTGGCATCACAAGTTGCAATCTCTTTCATCATGTCACCAAAGATGCCGGTGTTGGCTAAGGGAAATGCGAGGTAGCAACTATGAAAAAATTGGTCTGTAAGTCTAGTGGCTGCCTCATGGTGTGCCCTTTGCCACCCTGCATGCATTGTGCTTTGTCGATATCTACCTGTGTTGCCCTGTGTATGTGCATGTGGCTGCGGCTTGTTGGCTCTAGGGTGTATGAGTATGCTCCAACCTGTGGTCTCTCCTTAACACCTTCCAAAGCTGCCGCCTTTGCTGAACTTGGCCTTCTTTGCCTGCCTCCCCAATGTCAGCTGGCTCACTGACTTTTGCCCTCTTCTATGTGCTACAATCACCTTCTATAGATCACTACCTTCACATAGAGTGCTCACACATCCTATTTGGCTTCCTTATTGCTCTCTCCACAATGTTTTTTTCGCCTACCTTGCCTGCCTCACTTGGGTTGCATGGCTATTAACAAATTTTCCTAGGTCTTTTTAGCACCATGTTTCGGCATTCTGGAATGCTATGTTCTGGAACGATCGCTCTGGAATGACCCTGCCATCATTCTGGGGCAACTATGTCAACTGAATTCATGTGTTTGTGTAATTAAAAGGACATCATTCAAATGATTACCAGATGACAATGTCGGAAATATCTGAAGGGTGAAATAACTATCGAGGAAAGAAGAGCTTCATGATAACAGAGTGGAGGAATGAACTTTTGTAATTTGACCATGTTCCAATTGAGAGAAGAAACACTCAGAGGTAGTTGGGTGAGATTAATGTTTTGCTGAGAATAAATAACACCTGGCTGACCTACCTAAATGCCCAGATCTACTAGAGAGAATATGCTTGTCTAAGATGGATCCATTCAGACTTGAGATACCTTGGGGTGATTACAGAATCCAGATATCACTAGTCACTGTACAGAATCCAGATATCACTAGTCACTGTACAGATGCTTTTAAAAAAGCTCACTTGCAACATTCATCACTTTCACCATTTTGATTTGTAGGATTTCTCTTGTTGACAAGTTCCACTCTTGTTATGGCAATATTAAAGGCACATGCTTGCTTCTTGCATCACATCACATTCACTTCCAATCTATAAAGTGACTAAGCCCACCTTGCAGAAAGGGGTGAAAGAGTTTACTCAGTATAAGAGGTCCATGATCTCTGTGGGTTCTCTTACAAAGTTGTGAAAATGTATCTTTCGGAGTGCACTCAGGCTGGACAATTAACGTACATTCTTTAGTGACAAGTTAATTTCGAGTCAGTACAACTACTCAGTAAAATATAAGTGTGCATTTATAGTCTTTTGTAGTATGCAACATCCTTTGAGACTTCACAAGACTTATCTATATCAACCTTCAGCTTAATAGCTTATTGAGGTTCAGTTTCTGTAATCTATGTGCTGCTCAAACATTGTAAGTCAAGGCTGCTGCCTTTTTCATGCTCTTAGATTTTGTGATTATAAAGGTATGACTGCTCTTTTGTAGGTACCCCTTTAACCTTTATCTTATGTTTGATTTGTACTTAGACAAGTCTTTATAACATTGTCTTAGCTTGCTAACACAAACACCTTTCTTCTTCTTCTTCTGTTATGAGTAGGTACTGTTTTGAGCTCAATGTCACAAATACTTATTTATTGTTTTAAAGTCATGAGAAAAAAAGCCAGCCTAAGTTTGACTTTGTTTTTTGCAGACAAGAACATCATGGCAGGTTATTGGCTTTAAGAGAACAGGCCCTGATTGGTTTCTTGGTTATGGTGTTAAAAAAAACATAAAGATTGCTATTCGTAGTTTACCAGCCAAGTTTCAGAACATGTACAGAAAAAGTATGGATGATATGCATTATGTTGTTTGTAGCTCAGATATCTTTTATATTCCTCAAAGACATGTGCGAGATTTTAGAGAGCTAGTTTCAGTTGGTGTCAAAGCTCAGCTCCGTCATGAGATTGCCGTGCCTCTTTTTTACATGGCACTAGAGAGACCAGCAAACTATGACTCAATAGCATTTAGGAACACACTTTACTTGACAGGAGGCAATAAGAAGGGGGACCTTGCAACTTTGTATAGAAAAGAGCAACATATCCTCCATCCTTGGAAAGTAAGCAGTGAATCTGAGCTTCTCCGAGTAGTTCGAACAATGTCTGTCGGAGACCCACTTTTGTTGGAGGTCCTATGAGAAGCAATCTTTCATAGGACCAACAAGCCAACACATCTACACGCAGCATAACCCAAATGGTCTCTCTTTGTATCATTCTATCATTCTTTGTGCGTTGTTTTGGGTTTCTAGATTCAAGCCAAGCCCATTCATAGCAGAACTTGGGTGGTCTCTCTCTATCTACATCATTCTTCATGCTGTCATTGTAGCTCCAAATCTCAACTTTATCGTCTCTGTTCACAGGATACCTGTGGATGTTTAAATTTTTGGAGTTCCATTGGTGAAGTCCTTCATATTGCAGACCCAAAGCTTGTATCAGCTTCTTTTTCTTGTGTAGTAGTATTAGATGCAATTTTCCGTTTTCGTCTTCACACATGGAATAAAGTCTACTTATTTGATGTTTCTTCACGTTCAAGTTTCTATTGGTCTAGAATTCATGTTTTCTGTGTTTCACACATGAAACATGAAGATGTGCGTTAAGGATGTTCTTGCTTTGAAGAAATCAATGAATTATGGAGTAGGGCCATGTCAGAGACGGTTAATAAGTGCTCGTTATTTTAGAATTATGGTGCAATGTCCGCAATTTGATGTGAACTGGCAACATATATTGTTAATGTGCACTCTGTATGAAAGCATAACTGTTGAACATTTTCAATAACCAATGTAACAGTTTCTATTTGCTCATTCGGGTGATGATACATCGTTTTGAGTGTACCCAATTGTAGCTCAAATTGTATTGAATTTATATTCATGCAAGTAGTCTACAGTTTTTTCTAGAAAAAGGATCATGCGGCTATCAGTATTTTTTTGTTAAACTTACTGAGAGAGAAGTTAGGTGGTCTTTCAGGTTTTCTAACTGCAATAGAAAGAGTTGGCCAAACATTCCCATAACAAATTATAGGAGCTGAAGAAGTTTTCCTCCAAATTCCAAATGTTCCAGGCATAACGAGTTTAAACCTTTGCCATTTCTGTTAATGTTTGAAAGATTGTGTTTCATTTAAAGCCCGCCAGGCTATTGTATACATGATACATGCTCATTTCATTCTAGTCTGTTGGTGTTGTAACCTGTTTGTGATGATTATAGAAATGTGTTACACTTTCGTATACTCGCAAAGAACAAACAAGTGTAGGAATTCGTTAGGAATTTGCTTGATTGCTAGTAAGGTACAAGAAACAGTTTTCGCGGGAGGCTGTGCTTTTTACTCATTTATGATGTCCTCCAATGAGTGTGAGGCTGTGCTTTTTACTCATTTATGATGTCCTCCAATGAGTGTGGTGTGTTGGTGCAGACCAGTCTTTTCTCAAGGTCAGAAGTCCCAACTTCAATCAGCTGTACAAAAGGAGGACATACAAGAGATATATATGTATGAGTGCAACTATGATAGACTTGCAAGTTTGTGAAAGTCAGCAATGGTATGTTGAGAGTTGTTGTATTGACAAGTGCTTCATTGAATGTGAGGTGTTTTGCTAAGGAATATCTTGCTTGCATTGGGAGTGGCTAGATTGCAGGTATTGATAATAGATGTGCTTACTAGGTAAATAGTTTGGATCAAAATTTTCACCATCGTGGGAGGAATTTATCTCTCTCATTCATTCTTATGAAAGATATCTTTTTTGGTTTTCACATCCATCTCTTGCATCTTGGTGATGATATAATGAATTTTTGTGTATAGAATGTTGATTTTCTTATGTATATGAATCCACACGTGTGAGTACTATTATTGTAATTTTGTTGTATCGATAGGAACAATAAAATATCTTATTTAAGTGTTTATGAAAATATCTTGTTGAGTTTTCTATGTGTAGTTGATGCTTGATTTTTACATTGATAATGAAGCTAGATGTGCTTTCCAAATTTGCCAAAGATCAAGGGACACACTTAGATATTTGTCAATTGATCTCTTCGTTGCTACAAAGAATGTTGTTTTAGATGAGCATTTTATGGTTTGTACATTTACAAATGCAAGGATGAGAAATATAGTTTTAGCTAATGAATAATGAATGGGAGTATTCCAAAAACCTTTGAAATGAAGATTTACTAATATGATTGAACTTTCAGAGCATTGCATACTTACGCGATAACAACAAAAATTAATTCAACCGTGTCGTAGAAGGTCACACTCCACTAATTTTTAGTTCTAAGAGGCTACTATGCATGAGAGGAAAAGAGCAAGTGTGTGCATGAGAGAGAGAGAGAGAGAGAGAGAGAGAGAGAGAGAGAGAGAGAGAGAGAGAGAGAGAGGCCCTATAAAAAATGACACGTAGGAGAGGGAAATTAAAAAAAGTAATCAACATAACATTTTTATAGCTTTTATACGCATTTGCATGCACTATTTTCAATGCAAACCATTCGGACTATTGTAGTCACGTCAAAAATAATTTATGTTTAACCATAGTTAGTTCTACAATTCAAATGTTGCAATACTTCTCAAAATTTGAAACATTTAAAAAAACAACATTTATAGAAAATAAATGTATAAATTTAAAAAATTCCACTTCAAAGATGTGATTGCCACCACCTCCAAAGATGAACATTTGTTTGTTGCCATTTCCATCTCTAGAGAGAACATTTGTTTGTCACCATTTTTAAATATGGCATGTCCATATATTTATTATATTGGATTTTATTTTACTTTTTGAAAATCATATTTTATTGGCATCGTATTGTTTATTTCTTTTTTCTCTATGACGCCTAAGCTTTATCATTTTCATGTGGATCTTCTTGCAAATTATGGTTCGCTTAGGACAAGGAGTTCAAAAGAATCAAAATTGTCTGATTATGAGATATCCATTATAGAGAAGAAAAATTAAAGCATTTGAATTTATGGTCATTGGGAACATTATATCCTCTTGATCCATATTCATTAAAACATTTTGATTTTTATTTGGTTACTCAGTTGATGATTTTTATGTGCCATGAAAAAAGTAGTCTTTTAGGTTATTGTGAGAACTTGAAAACATACGGTAATGCATATTCAATGCAAAGAATATATTTTCTAGGAAAAAACTAGAAGCAAATATCGAGGGAGTATCATGATATACAGATGGACTTCAAAAATTGCTTGGAGTAAAGTCCTAAAAAAACGGATTAAAATGTTATAGACTTCTTTAAGAGAGCTTATAAATAGTAATGATGAGATGAAATTTGCATTTCAAAAAACAAAAAATAATAAAAGAAGACGATTGCCAACAAAGGATATTTGTGATCTTTCATCGAGAGGGGGTCACCAAAAAAGAAGGATCCGTGCATTCAAGTGAGTGTTATTGTTATTATTTCTCCTTAATGTTGTCTGAAATTTATTGCTTTCATACAATCATGAGTTATGTCAAATATGTATTTGTCTCCATTTCCTAGGAGCAGTTATAGCATTGTGCTTTATAAAATGAATAAATTGTTTGCACAAATTTTCTAACCAATCTTTTTCTAACTGAATAGCAAGTTAATAGTGGTTTTATATCAAGAAATAGAGAAGATGCAAACTAGAAACTATCAGTATTTAACATCCAAAATGATTCTAAATATAACTCGGGCACAATAGAAGATGCACAAAAACAAATGTCAAATTTGTAGACAATTCTACACATAACTCTACCAAAACAAGATAGAATAAAAAACAATTCAACATATGAAAAGATCTTATCCAATTCTCTATAAATAGGCCATAAATCAACAACAAATTATTTATTACCACTCTCCAACATAAATAGATCATGCTTACAACAAGTATTCTACTCACAAGTAGAAGAGAACAAAAAATAATGAGATAGTCTTGACTCCAAGCCTTCCAAAAGTGGAATGTTACTTAGGCTCTACATTCTCCACGACCTACTTGCTATTTATAATTGAGAGTATTGACTCTCTCTCTCCTCTCTCTGGCCAAGCTAATCCAAAACTAGCCCTAAAATAGTCATATTGGCCAAAATTATCAAATTAAAGTTAAAAATGAACTTTTAATGACTAACCAAATGAACTTGGACCCAACTTAAAAATTAGTCATGTACCCTCAACCATGTGAAGTTTATTTGCTAATTTGGCCCCATTTAGGCTCAGATTGCCAAACTAACTAGTAAAGTAGCCAAACTAACTAGTAAAGTAGAAAATTAGTTGACAATTTTCACTAAAACCAGTGTTGCCGATTCCAATTCATAATGTTCATATTTGTACACTCCATGCAAAGGTGTGCATAAGAGAAAAAGTAATATATTTGCGTGGAATACCAAACTAGAGTCATCTTCAAAGCGAGCCATTTTCAGATTACAAGAAGTTTTGTCTAAAGCAAGTTTACATAAAGGCCATGTTAAATTAAAGAAAGACGACAAGCTTTCAGTTAAATCAGGAAATATTCCTTCTAAACCAAACATTGGAAGATCGAAGACACGCAGATTATTATCCAATTATTTTGGAAAAGAATTCAAAATCCAATACTCAGTTTGAAAAGAGATAATAGTTGCTACTCAAGATTTTAAAGAGCGAGGTTCTATAGGAATATGGAAAGGAGAAGTTTGAAAAAAACTTGACAACATAGTCAAATATATAAGAAAGAAAACATTGTCAAATACTAATGTGCAAATGATACATAGAAGAACTATTGAATTTGATCTGATTCAGAATAGGCGTTTAGAATTAGTGTGTCCTTTGTAGTTCCATTATAGCACAAAGCATAGTGACTTGTGGCTCGTATTTATCTCAATGCTCTTTGAGAGCTTTCTAGTGAGGTAGGCATGGATTCGACATATACTACGACAATGTATTGATTGTGTATGCTAAATCAGATTGTTTGCAGATCATGGCATACATGATCGACCCAACTATCAACTAATAAGGGTATTTGTACATTTCATTTTGTTCTGCTTCAGTCCTTGGGCACATTTCCTTTAACATCTTGAATTTTGTATCTATGGGCGAGTCTATCGATTTGCAGTCTTCCATGCCATGCTTGTGGAGTACACTGGTTTAGATACTTTTCTTGGCTTATGGTGACCCTTCTATTTGTTGTCTCTCGTGATTTCCATACCAAGTAAGTAATGCACTGGGCCTGGACCAGTCATTTCAAATTCTTTCAAAAGTAGAGTACATATAGCACATTCAAAATATTCTTTATCTTACCATCTGGAAACTATACTGGTACATTGTCGATGCCCTAAACTTGGCATTCTTGCCTATTGGCCTGCAAAACTTTCTTGGCATCATGAATTGGTGAAAAGTTCTCGAACCAATCACGCTTCCCAGTCATGTGTCTAGCGACGCCTGAATAAATGAGCCATTTAGCACCATCATCATCCAACTAAGATGTCAATGCCAATGAGAAGACATTGGTCTCATCATCTTCTCCCTCATCTTTGACGATGTTGTCTTGTTGTTTGATATCCGCTTTCTTTTTGTAGCACTCTCTAGCCCAATGACTTGGCTTATGGCAGTAGTAACACTTGCCTTTCTTCTTGTTTGACTTTGATGACGACTCTCTCTTGTCCTCATCATCCTTGACCTTTCTTGAAATGTTTTTGCAATCCTTTTGCTTGCCTTTGGCCATCAATGCATGATCCTATTGAGTGGAATGACTTGATTTGACCACTTCCCATCTTTGCTCTTCTTGCAGCAGGATCCCATGAAGGTCCTCAAAAGTGGGAAATCTCTCCCTTGATGCAATGCCACTAGAAACGTTTGCAAACTATCCACCATGCCACTCATTGGCATGGTAAATAGCTCTTCTTGCAACAAGATTCCATGAAGGTCCTCAAAAGTGGGCAATCTCTCCCTTGATGCGATGCCGCTCACAAACATATGCAAGTAAGCATGGGATGTAGTAAGGAGGCAGTTTGAGACCTCGAATCATTCATGCATTTTGTTTCTTAGAAGCAAAATGAATAATATAATTATGGAGAACAATGAGAATATGATGATATATTTTACGCCCATTGAGATATTGTGAGATGAGCTTTATTCTACTGGAGAGTAGTAAGCGACATGGAGTTTGTTCAAACTTGCCTAGATGAGAAGTCAAAAGCTTTTCAAAGATTTAAGCCTTTAAAACAATGGTAGAGATTGGAAGATGGGGTTGAATCCCAGTTGACTATTATGATAGTTGAAGTCTACGATATAAAACCTATAATTAGGAACACATAACAGATCTCACAAGATTAAAGTATACATCTAAGAATAAGTGTTTATGATATAGATAATAAACATACTTTGTATTTGGCAAATACTCTCCAGATATGTTAATCACATATTAGACTAAGAACATTGTAACTCAGATGTCCCCATTAGAATTTTGTCTTTTTTGAGTAAATAACATATTTGAATCAACTCTCAAGAGAATATCTCAATATTCATGAGCCTTCCACCTATCAAACTTTTAATAGCATGCTTTTTTCAATCTCATTAACCTAACACAGATTTTAGTATAACCAGACTAGATTGACTTACGCAAACATTTAAAACTTTGGGGTAGGATCAAAACTTAATTCCAACATAATCAAATTCATTACAAAATGGTATTTGGTAAATATGATTAGTGGAATCCAAATTTAAATTTCACCTCTCTACTTTCCATAAATATGAAGAATCACAAATCAAATACCAATACTCCTCTACTTCTAGACTATTCACAACAATATCTAGAGAGTTCTTCTATTTATTTATTTTTGTATAATTCACCTCTACACATTATGAATTTTTTAAAAAAAACTACGCAATAGGCTGACCCTTCAGAACTGCAAAATGTTCAAATAAAGGAGTCTACACACCTTTCTACCATGAGTGTGGATACATACACTATTATAAGAACTGTCCAATGAGAGCTAATCTCAGTGTGTCATTAAACTACATTGTGGTCCAATCAGGAGGTATGAGCAAAAGTCCACCACAACAATCTACAACTGGGAGGCCTCCATCTCCCAAATTCCCATGTTAGTTGCTATGCGAGCGTAAAACTGCAAAGTGATCCCTGATGGAAATTCAATCCATCCGCGGGGCTCCAACCCGACCGCCTGTTGATGGCAATCGTGTTCAGAGATCACTGATGCGGAATGAAAAGCCAGATAGAGCCGACTTAGCAGGAGTAGCTACTGCTTCTCACTGCGGTCTGATTCTCTTCCAGGCCTCAGATTTGCTACTGCAGATTTGTTGTAAAATTCAAACTTATAAACAGCAGATAGTGTTGAATAAAACAACAGTGGAAATTTATCTACTGATAGCATGCATTCAAGTACTACAAATCATACACATCACTGAACAAACCATTAAGAAAATTGCTTCTATATCAAAACTGAATTTACAGTACAATTCTTGAGCATTGTCTGTTTTCCAGATCAACGCATTGGCGCGAGAGAGATGTTCTCTTCTCTCAAATAGTATGACTAGCTACTGCTAATCTGTAAACTCGCTCTGGAGCTATCTCAGATTGTATGACTGTCTGCTGTCCATGACTGTGTGTGTCTTCTTCATTCATATTCTGCATCCTTGTTGATCTCTTTATATGTTCAATCCAAGGAACTGATTAAGTTAGAAGATCTAATCAAAAGAAATGCATTAGCCTTAACCAAAATTGATTCTAGTTCTATCATTGTCCTTTGTGAATCATCTACTTTCTGCTCGTTGCGTTTTCCCTTCATGCTGCAGGCCTTAGCTTTTGCTTAAAGACCCTTTTAAGTTTTTAAGGGCAGTGTCGTCTTTTGTTTTTAAGGACACCTTTGCTTATCAAGGGCACCTTCGCTTTTTCCCGAAAAAGGAGAAAATGCAAAGGTAGGTCTGAAAACAATTTTAAAACATTTTAAAGACAATGTTGCTTTTTCCCAAAAGGCAAAAAACGCGATAGTATGACAGAAACCTTTTCTAAGGGTAGTGCCCCTTTTTCTAAGGAGGCGAAAAACACTATAGTAGGACATTATCCCTTTTCTAAGGACAGGTGTCGATTTTTTCCGAAGGGCCAAAAAAGTCGAAGGGCAAACAAGTCGGCTTTAGGTTAAAAACTAGTATTAAGGCAAACGCTTTTCTAAGAGTAAGTGTCCCTTTTTCTAAGGGTCTAAATATTTCCAAGGCATTTTAGGGACAATGTCTCCTTTTTTGCAAATGAATTGTGTGACGAAAAAGTTAAAAAATGCAGACTATGCAAAACCTAGTTCAAAATGCATAGTCGCGAAAAAAAGCAAAGGAAAAACTAAGGAGAAATGCTAAGGCTTTGAAAGATAGAAACTCTTGGTTTCTTCAACTCCCTCTCAAAGCTAATATTTTTCTGATTCCTAAGCTTGCACGCTGCTTCTCAAAAATTGCCTTGTCAAGAGGCTTCGTGAAGATATCGGCCACCATCTGCTTCACTGAAATGAACTCGATCTTCAGCCTGTCTTTCTCAACCAGATCTCTTATCAGATGATATCTGATAGCAATGTGTTTCGTTCTGGAATGAAACATTGGATCCTTCGTCAAATGAATGGCGGATGTATTATCCATGAATAGCAGCAGCGGCTCATTGGAGTTCTCTCCCAGTCCTTCACGAAACTGCTTGATCCATGTAAGCTCGTTCGCCATCTTGGCTGCTGCAACATACTCTGCTTTGCAGGCTTCGCATGATGATTGCGCGATCACGGTCTGCTTCTTGTTGATCCATATGACAGCTGCTCCGGCTGCTATCGTGCATCCTCATGACACGCTCTTGCAATCATCTTTCAGGGATGCCTAGCTTGCATCACTGTAGGATTTAATCTGGAATCCTTCATGCGCCCTGTACAGACAGAGAGCTCACATGTGTGAAATCAGCCCTCTTTGTTTGAGTGCTACTTCTCACGGAATGGTCCAAATTTGACGTTCTACAGCTTGTTGGATAATAATTGAAGAGTAGAATATGTTGCTTGAGATTCTAAATCAATTTGATTTGTTTTTAGAAGAGTTTTAGACAATCAGAGAGTTTGGGAGAGTACTCATCTCGTGTGATATGCCAAAGTGAGCACACATCAGTTCTTTTCACCAATTTCTTCAATTTTCATTGTCAATCAAGTAGAATTGGATAGAAGTGAGTTTTGTGAGGTCTTAGACTTTTCCTTTCACACAAATTACTATGTCTGAGTTGAAAGTAAGTTCCTAGAGAGTTTATCAGTTCTTTGAAACTCGTGGGAGAGATAGACTTCTTACTTGCATGTGCTTCATTTCCATGATTGAAGCAAGATCCAAATTCAAGATAGATTCATTTTTTCAGTTGAGGTCTAAATTTCACATTCTGTTGCTAGATTTCATAGGTTGGATCTGTCAAGGATCTTACTGGCAGTATAGTTAGCTAATTTGCAAGCAATCTAACATCAATTAGATAAACAATAAAGAGAGATTACACACCAACCCAAGGGAACACTTCTGAACTGTTTTTATAAAAGAGACTGAAAGATATACGAAATAAAGTAGCATCAACTAGTGCACTCTCATCTTGATTAGATAGTTTCTTACCAACCTCCACAGGTGTGGATATTGGCTTGCTATCACACATTTTGAAATGCTTCAAAATCTCATTCACGTACTTTGTTTGAGTTAGTGCGATACTACTGCAGCCTTGCCATACTTTCACTCCCAAACAGTAGTGCATCAAGCCAAGATCAGTCATATCAAAACTGGAAGATAAGTCCTTGATTGCACCAATCAAATCATCATCATTTTTTGTGATTATGAGGTCGTCTACATACAGCACAATCAGTGTGATACTAGAGTCACAAGCAAAGTAGTAAGATTGAAATCTGAAGAAGTGCGTATCAAACCTCTAGATAGGAGATGCTCACCAAAGTAGCTATACCAAGCACGTGGTGCTTGTTTCAATTCGTACAAGGCTTTCTTCAGCTTGCACACTTTGTCTTCCATGACATGTGTCACAAAGCCACTAGGTTGCTCCATGTACACTTCTTCTTCAAGCTTACCATTCATGTCATCCTCCACATTCGACTTCTTGGGTTGCTTCTTGTATTTATGCTTCCCTTTGGCTAGCATTGCTTGATCTTTTGATGTAGGAAGTCAAGTTTTTACCACTTCACGCCTTTGTTCCTACTGTAGGATGATGCCATGAAGATTTTCAAATGTTGGTAGCCTCTCCCTCGAAGCAATGCCACTTGCAACATTTGGAAATTTTTGGATAGGCCATTTATAACTATGTGAACCAGCTCAACATCTCTTATTGGCTCTCCAATAGCTGTCAACTAGTCTCATAACTCCTTTATTCGTGTGAAATAGGACCCTATGCCCTCATTCTCCTCCATGCGAACACTTATGAGTTTGGTCCTCAAAAACATCATTCGAGAGGGTTTGCCGTCTGAAACTATGTTTTGAGTGCATCCCAAGCGCCTCTTGCTGATACAACTTCACTAATGTGGGCAATGACATGATCCTTCACTAACAAGTTTATCAAAGATAAGGCCTTCTGTGCCCTTTTGTCAAATGCACGAATATCGGCTAGAGTTGTAGTTGGCTGTTGTTCCACCCCAGTGACAATGTCCCACAGCTCCTTTTCCATGAAAATACTTTTCACTTTGAATTTCCAAATGCTATAATTGGATACCCCGTCCAATCTACTAGCTTCTCCAAGCACGGATTCTCCCAATCCTGCCATTTCACCAAAAATTCCTCCTATAGAGATTTAATGAGGTCCAATGACAAGCTTATAGAGCAAAAGCAATTTAGACTTCTAAAAGTCAACTTTAAGGTCTGACCAAAAAAGTTTCAGGACCTCCCGCTGCTTTTTTGCCAAATCGGTGTCGTCCTCCGAAATGCCTTTCGTCACCAACTCCTGACTACTTGCCCACTGGAATGGGAGGTATATATCTTCTACCTTAGACTATGGATTAATATACAAAGGAGAAGATCTGACTTTGGTTGCTTTTTCAGATTCAGATTTTGCAGGAGACAGATTGGATAGAAAATCCACAAGTGCTTACACAATTTTTCTAAGAGGGAATCTAGTTTCTTGGATGTCAAAGAAACAAGCAACTATATCCTTATCATCATGTGAAGCTGAATACAAATCTCTTACAACCACAACAAAAGAGGTTTTATGGACCAAAAGGCTACTCTTGGAGCTAAAATGTTATGGAGATGAAGACCTTCCAGATATCAAGAAAAATAACATCTCAACTCAGGCTCTACAAAGAATCATGTGTTCCATGCAAGGAGCAAATACATCGAGGTAGCTCATCATTTTGTAAGAGAAAAAGTTATTGGGAGAGAGATCTTATTGGAGCATGTCGGATCTTCAAATTGTGTTGCAGATCTTTTCACCAAGCCATAGCTCAAGAATGTATTTATCAAGATGAGGTCTAACCTTGGGCTAATTTCAAAGTCTATGTTGGATAGGAACATATATTCTGAGGAGGAGTGTGAAGATTAGTAAAATAATATCTTCCTATCTCGAGTTTTGGGGCCATGCCTATGTTATTTCCATTGTAAACTTTATTGTACATAAAGGTATGTGAATTGAGCACATAACCTTCTAGAATAGGTCGAGTTTGAGTTAGGTAGATTCAAATTTGATGTCATGCAAAAGTTTAGACTACATGCAATGTCATTCAGAGTGCATGCATGCAACATGCAACATGCAAAGTAGTTTTTATGATCTACACATGTCTAGGCAATTTTGAGAGATGACATGCAGTACATGCAATATCCATGCATGCAATTACACATGTGGATCCTTGTTAGTTGAGTTAACTAAGTTAAGTGGACTTTCCATGCAACTCCATTGTAGGAATTCGAGCCTCTATCATGTAGGGAAACTTTGGCATGTTTTGCCATATTGTGAATATTGAGATTTTGGTGTTTTGGGCTCATTCTCTCTCTACCTGAGTTGTATGTGTTGATTTTCTCTCTCTACCTGAGAGCAGGCTGTTCTTTCCCATACTAGGCACTTAGAATTATTTCTGACATTCATGGTTTTTTAGTCTGTTGTATGCCATTGTGCTCTTGCCTTAGATTTTTCAAGTAATTTGTTCTTTGATCAATCTTGTGCAATCACAACACCTCAGTAAGATCCTGTAAGGTTTGTGGTGAAGTTCACACGTGCTAAAAACTTCATAGAAAGGTGGCATGGTAGATAGGAATTAGTTGGAAGGAACACATATGTTAATAGTAGAAAATAGAGAAAACAAGGTTGAAACAAAAGTTCTAAATTCAAAAAACACTCGCACAAAGTGTGCTAGATAGGAAAATTGAAAAAATGACAGAAATTTTTTGATCAATGGGGTGAAGGGAGTTGTGAGTGAAAAAATAGTAAACTAAGAATTGAAAATGTTAATTTTGAAAAAAAAGAAAAAACGTTTTAGAAAAATCTAAAAAATCTATCAAAAACTAAGATTTGAGGGTCGAAACTAGATGCTAGTCACTTATCTGAGTGCGCAATCAAGGAGCGCCTCAGATGGAAGTGGCATAGAGGCATTTTGGTGAGTTTTGCTGATTGATCAGCATATTTGCAATCTACGAGTGTTTAGTGAGGAAAAGTGAGTCTTTGTGGGGTTTATATAGTGGGGCCCTTGGGCGAGTGTTTCTTGGCGTGAAAGTACTGTACTTTAGGACCATAAATGGATCTTTAAAAGATCCACAAGAGTGATTGGATGCTTGCTTAACAATCTATCAAAAAACTAGACACAAAAAAGTTGATGTAGATTGGCAATTTGACAAACAACTATGAATAATTGAAAAAGATTATCTATGTTAGATATAGGGGTCTTATGTTTTTTACATCAAGTATCTAGGTGTAGGATGTTGATAGGAACAAATTTGGCATAGATGGCAAATTATGCATTTCCACTTGTAATGCCACTATTGAGCCAAAATAGAGTAAGAGGCTAAACTCGTGCCAATTAGAGTGTAGACAAGTGTAATGCCTTTGTTTGATGAATTCTAAGAGGTCCAATAGGATTTAGAGGTGGAACCATGTGTGGTCCAATAGGAATTTGAGGTGTGCTTGAATATAGTCCAATAGAATAAGAGAGTAGAGAGTATAAAGCCTCTATAGGCCTTCTTGGTGGATGAGTATCCAACCATCATCCCTTTGCATGCACTAGGATCTTCCTTCTTCCTTGTTTCCAAGGGAATATGGACAAAGCATATGCATCCAAAACTCTAAGGTGATCAACCTTAGGCTTCTTCAAATATAAGATTTCATATGGTGACTTTCCTCCAAGAGCTATATGTGGGAGCCTATTGCAAAGATAATTTGCACAATTAATGGCTTCTCCCCAAAAATCTTTGGGCAAAGATGCCTCAATTCTCATAGATTTTGCACATTCACATAGAGATCTATTCTTTCTCTCGGCCACTCCATTTTGAGATGGAGAGTAGGCACAAGAGAACTCTCTTTTGATGCCTTCAAGCTCACAAAAATCTTGAAATTTATTGGAGATATATTCACCACCTCCATCACTTCTAAGAGCTTTAATTTTGAATGAGAATTGCTTCTCTACATAAGCTTTGAAAATAAGAAAATGATCAAACACCATAGATTTAGAAGCAAGAAGATATATCCAAGTGAATCTTGTGAAATCATCAATGAAAGTAACAAAATAAGTGGCTCCTCCCTTGCTTGTAGTTGATGAGAAATGCACATCCGAGTGGATGATCTCCAAAGGATGTTTGCTTTTGATAGAAGATCTTGTAAATGGCTTTTTGTGAGATTTAGCAATAGCACAGGCCTCACAAGGCTTGATCTTCTTGGAGAATGACTTTGGCAAGCCAATAGCTTTGGCTTCTTTGATCATAGAGAGCATGGATTTGTAGTTGGGATGTCCCAACCTCCTATGCCATAATTTCTCCATAGAGAGCTTGTTCACAAGAGCAACATTACAAGCATTCACATACTCATTTGGATCTAGTTTATAGATGACTCCAAATCTAGATCCTAATGCAAGTCTCTCATCATTCTTTTTGATAGTGCAAGTATCAACAATGAATTTTACATCAAGGCCATTATCAAGCAATTGGCCAACACTAATAAGATTCTTAGTAAGCTTAGGTACATAAAGAACTTTAGAGAGAGAAAGAACTTCAGAGGATGCAAGCTTCAAGGGAATGTTCCCTATGCCTTCAATAGGACATTCAAAATCATTTGCAGTGTATATTGATTTCTTGACTCCATCATAAGGTGCAATAGAAGAGAAAGAGTCCTTGCAGCTACACATATGTGAAGATGCTCCACTATCAATATACCATAGGCCGTCCTTCTTGAAAGGAGTAGATGAGAAACTAGAGACCATAAGAGACCCCTCTCCATCACTTGCAATAGTGTCTTCCTTCTCATTGGTAATGTTGGCTTGCTTGAGTTGATTTTTCTTCTTGAAGCAATTGGTGGCATAATGGCCTTTCTTGCCACAATAAAAGCACTTGATCTTCTTCTTCTTGAGCTTGGATGATGAAGCATTAGAGGAATCATCTTCCTCCTCATCTTTCTCTTTGGATTTGACTTTGTCCTTGCTTGAGGATTGTTGATGTTGGTTCTTGCTCCTCCCTTTGTGCTTATCCTTGGCAAAGAGAGCTTTGCCATCATTATGAGTGAGAGAGAGCTTGTCCATCCTCAAGATCTTGTACTCTTGTCTTGATTCTTCTGAAATTAGCACACTTTGGAGAGCCTCCAAACTTGGTAGCTCCTCCTTAATGGCATAGGATTGGACAAGATTATCAAATTCACTTCTCAAGCCATTGAGAATGACTTGAACTAGCTCATTTTGATTGATGGAATCACCAATACAAGCAAGTTCTCTATGAATATCTTTTATACTCAAAACATAACTAGATGCACTCTCATCACTAAGATTTGATTCCTAAGAGTGAGAAGCCTAGAGGTATTCTTAGCCTCATAGATAGTCTTGAGACAATCCCAAGCTTCTTTGGCTATTGTACAAGTACCTATCTGCCTCAATATCTCATTAGAGACATTCATCTTAATGTAGTGGAGAGCCAGCCTAGCTCTCTTTTTGTATTTTTGAACCTCTTGAAGAACTTGTGGTTCTTCTTCAAGGCCAAGAACTATGTCCATCACGTCTTGAAGGATCAAGATGGACTCCATCCTCATTTTCCAATTTGAATAGTTTGAAGTGGACAATCTTTCACTTGGTTCCAACAAGGATGAACCCATTGAAGACATTTGAAATGAAGAAAACTCAAATGATGAACAATAAATGTCGCTACACACTCTCAATAGGATCCAATAATAGAGTACTATCTCCTCCTATGAAAGATCTTGCAACTATTTGTGAATTGATTCTCACTAGCTACACAAATCTCTCTAAAACAAGATCTATTTCACATCAAATGATGGAGTATAGGCAAAGTTAGGATCAAACACTCTTAGCACGTGTGAAGTACACTAAGAAACCAAATTTGACTCAAATACAACGATATTGCATGAAACAAAATGGCTAAGATCTCAAAACAGTGCCTAGATCACATATAGATGATATTGGTAAGCATACAACTGTGATTTTGGATCAACCAAGCAATCTCTTGACCAAACCAAATGTGTCCACCCAGGTCTAGGTGCCCTACCTAACCCTCTTCAAAAGCTTATAACTTCTGATTGGCTCAACCAAATGGAATGAAACTGATTGCATTAGAAACAAGACAAAAATAGTTTCAAAACAAGCTATCAAGGAAGATAAATGGATCAAACATGAGAGAGAACTTACAAACTGAAATTGGATGTTCCTCACACATGTCTGAGCACCTGATTTTGTACAGTACCAGGTCAGACCCAATCAATGTCCTTTTGATCTCTTTTGATCCAAAATTGAACAGGATAGCTAGGAAAATGGGCCTTGACAATTTCTAGCTCAAGATTGATGAATAGTTTTCACTTAAATGGATCAAAATGCATGGTAACCTTAGGTAGGATCTGATACCATGTTGATTTCACACGTGTGGATTGTCCACAACATGTACTTGTGATCTCCTAAGGTGTGTAGATGCACCAAGATCAAGACTAGATTGAGATTCAAGATCAATCTTGGATCCTATGGCAAAAACACACTACTACATGCATTCAATCACTTCCAACTCTCACTCACACGTGTGGGAAGTATTAAAAAATTATTCTAAGTAAAAACAAGCTGCTCTCCTCGGGTAGAGAGAGAAAAAGCATCATGAGCTCTCGGGTAGAGAGAGAAAGCTAGAAATCCAATAACGCTCAAAATCCACATAATCACCAAATCAATTAGATCCAAAATGAGGAGTACAATGATACTAGTAGATCCACGAGCTACCACTATGCTTAACTATGATTGGACCACACTTTGTCACCTCTTAATCCTGTTGGACCATTGATCCATGCAATGATCAAGTGTGATAACATCTCGGCCCAAGCTCTTGCCAATAATCCCATATTTCATGCAAGAAGCAAGCACATAGAAGTGGCACAACGTTTTGTGAGAGAAAAGCTTATTGGAGGAGAAATCTATTTGAAGCATGTCAACTCGTCCTCTTGTATTGCCGATCTACTCACCAAGCCTTTGAGCAAAAGTGCTTTCATCAAGCATAGATCTAATCTTGGAGTTATATCAAGATCAATGCTCAAATCTTCATAGATAATTTTTTAGGAGGATTGTGAAGAATTGAAAAAGATTATCTATGTTAGATATGGGGGTCTTATGTTTTTTACATCAAGTATCTAGGTGTAGGATGTTGATAGGAACAAATTTGGCATAGATGGCAAATTATGCATTTCCAATTGTAATGCCACTATTGAGCCAAAATAGAGTAAGAGGCTAAACTCGTGCCAATTAGAGTGTAGACAAGTGTAATGCCTTTGTTTGATGAATTCTAAGAGGTCCAATAGGATTTAGAGGTGGAACCATGTGTGGTCCAATAGGAATTTGAGGTGTGCTTGAATATAGTCCAATAGAATTAAGAGGTGCATGGATCAATGGTCCAATAGGATTAAGAGGTGACAAAGTGTGGTCCAATCATAGTTAAGCATAGTGGTAGCTCGTGGATCTACTAGTATCATTGTACTCCTCATTTTGGATCTAATTGATTTGGTGATTGTGGATTTTGAGCGTTATTGGATTTATGGCTTTCTCTCTCTACCCGAGAGCTCATGATGCTTTTTCTCTCTCTACTCGAGGAGAGCAACTTGTTTTTACTTAGAATAATTCTTGAATACTTCCCACACGTGTGAGTGAGAGTTGGAAGTGATTGAATGCATGTAGTAGTGTGTTTTTGCCATAGGATCCAAGATTGATCTTGAATCTCAATCTAGTCTTGATCTTGGTGCATCTACACACCTTAGGAGATCACAAGTACATGTTGTGGACAATCCACACGTGTGAAATCAACAAGAACAAGCATTAACAATCAAAAGCATTGATCAACATTGAAATCCGAGCCCACATGTGTGTACTACAGGCTGTGGTATGGCCTTCAACCTGAGAAACAAGTAGAAATTGACTTGGTTTCATTTGGATCACAAAAACTCAATGTACATAGTGAACTATCTTGAGATTGCCAATGAGCTCCAAAAGTTTTCTCCTTAAATCTAGGAATTAGGTCCTATAGAGTAGGAATCACTACCAAAATGACATGATCAACCCTATGGACTTGACCTAACCTATATTAGGAGTGGATTGCCACGTGGCATCTTGGCCTCACATGTGTGGAATCCACTTATGTACAAAATTTACATTATACTACATGGTTTTTGATCAAGCTAGATTTGCCAATTTTTGGCAGTTCTTCACACTCCTCCTCAAATTTAGCTTGATCTATTTACAACTCTCTTGATAGATGAATGAAAGCTTTTAGAAGTGTCTAAAAAATCCAGCTACAAACCAGGAACTTTTGAGACTCCAATAGAGAATGATGTCCATGAAGGATCTTTCACCACCTCTTAGAGGATCCCTTACAAGATGTTCCATAAATGTGTCTATATACATGTAAGACACTCAAAACTAAACATCATGCCAAGCCATGGATTCCAAGGCATTTTGTGCACTTGAAGATACATCAATTAAAATGCTAAGTGCAAAAATAATGTTGCCAAAGACAACTTGCCTTGCTTGATCCATATGATTGAGCCTCGATGGCTCCATCTTGATACTCAAGATTCTTCATGGAGTCCTCGGGTCTTGAGCTTGATCCTCCACTTGACTTGACTCCAGAACATCAATGAATTGAATAAGGTGTTGATCCAAAGGTGCTTTTTCAAGTTTACAAATCTTCCACTCTTGAAAGATCACATTTCCACCATTGGCAAATTCTTTGGTTGAAAACAAGTAGATTCTACAATCTCTACTTGAAGAGCAAAAGACTACCATTATTCCTATCATTGAAATAGGATAATCTTTGGTCCTTACATTGGAATGATCATGCACAAAGCATGTGGACACAAGGATCTCCAAAGCAAATGATGTTTCATCTTTTATGACTCTATTCAAATTATTACAAAAATAGTTATCCAATAAAATTGCTTTATCAACAACAAATGTAGATTTCAAAGCATCCCATTTCACTGTCTTGTCATACAAAGTAATAAACACCATGAATTTTAAAGGTAATAAACAAGCCACCTCATGTCTACTACTACTTTCCAAAAAGTATTCAAAGATAGTAGACTCTCAATGCTCACCACCCTTGCAAGATGCACACTTGAATGGACAATTTGCATGCAATTTGATGACTCGGCCATTGTCATTGAGGACTCCCTTGGAACTCTCATGATTTGAGGCTGATCCTCAACATCTTCCTCCTTTTGATGCTCCTCCTCAATGTAAGCAAGATCACACTTTGCCAAGATCTCCTCTTGAGTGATCTCCTCCTTTGCCAAGCTCATTCTTTCAAAAGCAACACTAGCTTCCAACTTAAACAATCTTCCATGTTCAAATCCCTTTGCAATGCAAACATCATTCTTCAAGATGAAGCAAACACCATGCTTAAAGTGGATATCCAAACCACTTTCTAAGAGTAGACCAACACTAAGCATATTCTTGGTGATTGATGGTACATAAAGGACATTTTCTAGATCCATGCATTTTGAGGATTCTAGATACAAAGAGATGGTGTCAACACCATCTATCCTACACTCTTCATCATTTCTAGTAAAGACAAACTTTTTAGCATCATTGAAAGAGTGTAAGGTTGAAACAAAGTCCTTTTCACAAGACATGTGGGAGCTAGCCCCACTGTGGATCCACCAATTGTCTCTTGAATTGCTATTGCTTGTTGGTGAGGATGTAGATGCCATCAAGAATACATCTACTTAATCCTCCTCCTCCTCCTTTGCAAGGTTTCCTTGTTTGTTGTCCTCCACTTGTGATCTTAGCCTCTTGTAGCATTCAGATGCATAATGCCCCTTCTTTCCACAAAAAGAAGCATTTTTGCTTTGACTTGTTTTTTGAGCTTGATGCATCATCCTCTTCTTTGGCCTCCTTTGGATGCTTCTTCTTTCCATTGGTCTTCTTTTTTTACTTGAATGAGAAAGTGGCTTTCTCATCACCATCCTACAAAGACAAGGAACTCATCCTAGAATTTGCATGGAGCATCCTACACTCTTCAGCCACTAATACACTGTGAAGTTTTCCTATAGTTGGCAAATTGTCTTGGATGGCAAAACTTTGGACCAAATTTGCAAAGTCATCTCCTAGACCATTAAGGACGATTTGTACAAGCCCTCCATCATGAATCTTCTCTCCAATGGAAGCCAAATCCCTATTTAGAGACTTGATTTTAAGTACATAATCCTGTGCACTCTCCTCACTTCTCCTCATGCTTTGCAAAATTTGATTTCTAAGCATGAGTACTCTTGATTGAAGTGTTACTAGATTCATAGATTGATTTTAAAGACTCCCAAGCCTCTTTAGCACTAGTACATACTGATACTTCTCTCAACAAATCATTGCTCACATTCATCTTCACACAATGAAGTGCAAGCCTAGATCTCTTCTTGTATCTAGCTAACTCATGTGCACCTAGAGGTTCATCGTCATCTTCAATCAAGAACTCATAAAGGTCTTGGAGCACCAAGAGTGACTCCATCCTAACCTTCCAAAAAGCATAATTTGTAGAATTCAATCTCTCATTAGCTTCTAGAAGGAATGCTCCAGCAGATCCCATCTTACTAGTGACTTCTACAAACAAGAAATAGATTTGATTGACTTGAAACTCACAAAGGTCTCACACTTGTAGTGTTACACTCAAATTTGATTTCTAATCCAACAAATGGACTTATAATCACAGTTCTATCACTCCCTCACAAAGCTGGAATGAAGATAAGATGAAGTGAAAACTACTTTCAAACAAATAAGGTCTCTCTCTTGTAGTGTTTCACTCAAATTAGATTTCTAATCCAACAAATAGACTTATAATCTCAGTTCTAGCACTCCTTCACAAAGTTGGAATGAAGATAAGATGATGTGAAATCTACTTACAATCAAATCTTGTCAATTTTGGCTATTTTTGGACAATAACCTGACTAAATCTCCCTCACACTTTTTGTACTTTCAAGACCTGTAAAAAAAAAGTTTAGAGGACCTGATTTCAGCCTAGATTAATTAGATCTCATGACCCTATGTCAAATCTGATCAATGGCACTCAATTTTGGTAGCTTATTTTAAGATTTTGACCAAAAATTACATCAAAAGCTCACAAATTGAACTTCTTTGGATCAAATGAATATCATGCATTAAATGCAGGTTCAGACGTGCCACACATGTGGATAGTACGGATTTGGACCCCTACCAAGTTTGGGATCAAATCTCCTCACCAAAATCAAGATTCTAGCTTGCCCTCTCAATACTAGTTTTTAGCACCAAAACTTGCTAAAAATGGATTTGCATTAGATCAATGGCTTATGCTCTTGTACTTGGCTCTGATACCATGTGAAAGTACTGTACTTTAGGAACATAAATGGATCTACAAAAGATCCACAAGAGTGATTGGATGCTTGCTTAACAATCTGTCAAAAAACTAGACAAAAAAAAGTTGATCTAGATTGGCAATTTGACAAACAACAAGCATTAACAATCAAAATCATTGATCAACATTGAAATCCGAGCCCACATGTGTGCAATACAGGCTGTGATACGGCCTTCAACCTGAGAAACAAGTAGAAATTGATTTGGTTTCATTTGGATCACAAAAACTCAATGTACATAGTGAACTAGCTTGAGATTGACAATGAGCTCCAAAAATTTTCTCCTTAAATTTAGGATTTAGGTCCTATAAACTAGGAATCACTACCAAAATGACATGACCAACCCTATGGACTTGACCTAACCTACATTAGGAGTGGATTGCTGTGAAAAAAGTACAAAAAGGACCAAGAGTGGATCCTAATCTGATCCTCAAGAGGGATTGGATGTTAGCTTTACTTGATCTATCAATCTACATAAGATTAAGAACAATCTAGATCAATTCTAGACATAAAATCCAAACAAGAACAATCATTTATTGAAGGTAAATGTACTTGTTGGTTTCACACGTGTGAAACCCTGTCAAGGTACGTACTCCAACCTGAAAATCAAGTACACATTGATAGAACCTCAAAACAATCAAAACAAATGTAGACAAATGGAGAGAATCACTCAAATTGCTTTCAAAACCAAGATTGGTGTCTCACATTGATTATGGCCAAATGTGGCTCTATATATACAATAAGTTAGAGCTCGTGGTACTGATCATCCCTCTGATCCCACATGTGTGAAGGTGCTTTGTCATATGATGATTCATCATGCAAAACTGACACTTGGACAAAATGAGCACTTTTGGTCCATTTTCCTTCTATATGGAGATCTACTTGGAAATCTTCTAGAAGTCAAAATTCACCTACTTCAGCTTATTCCACACATGTGAGTTGTCCTCTACACATGTGATATGACACCTAACCAAAGGATGTGGCTCATTCAATCAATAGATTGATGCCATGTGTCATATGTCTAGAAAACTAGTTTTTGGCCTTTTTAGCCACTAGAACTTGAATTAAATCATATGTACAAACTATATGATTATGGTACATGACAAGTACACTATTTTCACATGTGGGAACAAGCTCCACACATGTGTAATCATCCTATATACATGATTTCTGGCCTCTACCAAGCTTATTTTTGCATTTTTCACAATTGCCACATGGCATCTTGGCCTCACATGTGTGTAATCCACTTATGTACAAAATTTACATTATACTAGGTTTTTGATCAAGCTAGATTTGCCAATTTTTGGCAAATTTTCACACTTGGGAATAGCTAGCTTTCAGAGGAAAATACTCACTAAGAAATACTTGCTAGATGGCAGCTAGAATGCTCATCTATGGAGAAAGCGGTCGCCTACAGGCTGAAACATTTGCCTATGAACTAAAACATTCGCCTATGGGCTAAAACATTTGCCAGCTAGCAAAACTATTTGCTCACTATGATTTTTCCTTGGTTGGCTGCTTATATTTCATTTCTTGGAGTCTTGCCAAGTTCAAAGGCTTTAGAATAGGGATTGGTGCCTAGAAGGAGGGTGAATGATCATCACCTAGTCTCTAGCAGTGCATTGCTAATCTGAGACTGGGTATAACGAACTCGACTGGCATGATTACTGCTTGACCATATACTATCTGGAAGGGTGTTTGGCCTGTACTAGCTTTATATGTGGTCAAGAAAGCCCATAGAACTGCTTGGAGTTTGTGCCCCTAATCTATGCGACTAGCCTCAACCATCTTTGTAATGATTGCACATAAAAGGTGTGGACTGATTTTTGGTGAATTGCGTCGATGACAATCGGGCAAATTTCGGTAAATTAGTGGTCTTTCCTGTTGGATTATTCTCCTAATTATTGACTAATCAATCTTTTATTCTTCATCCACTTATTACCAAGCTCTGTAGTTTTATGCATGTTTCTACATAGTTTGCAGAAGTACATGGAAAGCGCTCACAAGGGGATTCCACAAGTGAATTTCCAGGAAGTACGGATGCCAGCTCACTACAACCAACTGGTCATTATGATCTATGACCTAATTAGCTGTCCTACTAGATGCCCATTTTTGCTTAGTATAAATAGCTGATTATATGTCTATTATTTATTCATTCATGTAATGCATTGAAGTAGAATTTAGCAGCTCTCTCAAGCTTTCAAGCTTGAACACTCTTGAACATTCTAGCTCAGTTCTTTAGAGTTCTAATAGAGTTTTGCTATTAGCGCTTACCGCTTATCAACGGAAGTGCAAATCATACAAATTTTTTCAGAAATAGCTTAGAGTACGCAGTTTCTATCCGCAATTGTCTTGTGCTCATCATTTTGCTGAATCAATCTATCTTTTATTGCGTTCAGTATCATGTCAAAATCTCTGTGATCTCATATTGCTTTTGTTTGATAATTCAATTCTTCATTGTTTGGCTACGTAATTACTTTAGCTCTGATGATCTTAAAGTTAATTGTATAAAGATTGAACGTGACTCTTGTCATTATGTTTTGTTCAAATTGATAGGCGTAGTCATGCTTTAGGAAAGCAGGCTCATTCCACTGCACTTGATAAGTCGTTCACAAGCTTCAACTTGTCGTTATTGTATTATCACCTCTTTCCAACATGCTATCAGAGCAGATTATTTAATATGCCATTACCTTCATGATATCAGAGCGATATGTTATATCAGAGCTCTAATACTTGATATCTTTCGCGATATCAAATTGATATCATTTGATACTTTTCACAATAGCATATTCTTCAATTTGTGGTATCAAATTTCAGTATCAGACAGTTGATTTCCAATTGTAGCGCAACACGATATCTCTCTCTTAATGTCATCAATATATCGACAGACTAAAGGTCTAGATGGGTTCTCAGAGTAAAGCCAGTCTTATCACAGCCCAGCTGATTGGATCCAATTACTACTTGTGAAAATTTAAGATGAAGAGCTTGCTAATCGTCAATGAGTTGTGGGATGTTGTCACAAGTATAGAGGAGAAGCCTGAAGATGACACAGCCGAGTCAAATTGGAAGTCGAAGGATGGTAAAGCTTTCGCGCTTATTATTCTCAATATAGTAGACACTCAGTTTGGCAAGATATATGAAGCTCAAACTTCAAAACAAGTATGGGACATTCTGAGCTCACTATATGATGTGAAGGATGTAGCTTCTAAGTTACATCTACGAAATTTTTTTTTCACTCTCAAGATGTCAAATGGTGATTCAATTCAGAATCACGTTAACTAGTTTAAGCATCTCTTGCAATAGATGGCCACTGTCGGATCAGTCATAAATGATCAAGACACAATTATGACGTTGCTTTCAAGCTTGCCCTCTACATATGAGAACTGGATGATGACCATAATGAAACACTCAGATGTAACTCTTACCAGAGTTATCACTATGTTGCTACAAGAAGATAATCAAAGAAGTCAAGACGCTTCATCGACTTCATCATCTCAAGCTCTATATGTCAACAAAGGCTCAAAACGCAGAAGAATAAAAGCTCTAAACAGTCCCATCAAATCAGAAACCGACTCAAAGTCAAAATCCACAATTGAAGAAGAAGATGTTCAGTAAGTATTGCAAGCGAACTAATAATGAGATCCAGGATTGCAAGCTTCTCAAAGCTAAGAATGCCAGCAAGCAACCAGATCAACAGGCGAATGCAGTCACAACACCTCTCGACAATGACATGGACGAAGGAGCATTTATGGTTTAAGATCAAAAATTACTATTGGATAATTCTTGGTTTCTGGATTCTTGAGCTACTCAAAATATGACCAATCATTGTGAGCATTTTCACTCCTATACGCCTTATAGTACAATAAGATATGTTCTTGGTGTTGAAAATAGGATAGATAATGTAATGCGAAAACTTCCTACTTCCAATGCATGACTACGCCTATCAAAATTAGACAAAGCAGTAGTGATGAAAATCACGTTCAATCTTTAGCAACTAGCTTTGAAATCGCTAGATACTAAGTGATTACGTAGCCAAACATAAAGTATTGAATTCTCAGACAATTTTTATCAGTTACAAAAGCAATACAGAGATGCATGCATTCTGACATATACTGAATGCAATAAGAAGATAGTATTGATTTAGAAAAACAAAATCAGATGCTAATGAGCACAAAACAATAGCGGATAGAAACTGCGCACTCTAAGTTGTCTATGAGTAACTGAAAATAAGTCTGATAATAAGCAGCTCTACTGATAAAAGCAGTAGCGCAATAGCAACTCTAAAATAAATTTCTAAAAGATTGAGCTAAAATGCTCAAGAGAGTTCAAGCTTAAAAGCTTGATAAAGAGCTAACAACAATACTTTTTGATTGTGAATGATCTGCTTGATAAGAGCGCATACAGCTCGTGTAATAACACTCAGCCCCTTCACGATTCACAATGTTGATTCATTGCTTCAGAACTTGAAAAGAGATGTACGAACATCTGATTTATACTAAGTAATTAGATCATCAAATGCGATTGCCAGTTGGCTGGTGTCCGCTGGCATTCATACAGTTCTTTCAAAGAAATTGATTGCTGATAAGCGATGAAAATTGACTGTAAACAGTCTGCCTGCATAAATGAACTAAAACTGTTACTCTGTAGAAATGAACTAAAACTGCTACAGGCAACAGTGTCGGCTTTTTGCGAAAAAGATGACAGTGTGATAAATCTCATTTCCTTAATATTGGGGTAGCTCCACAATTTTTCAGAGTCATTTTCTTAACATTTGAGGCACTTTGAAAAATGCAAAAAATGCGACTCTGCATTTTTACTTGCAAATCCTGACAGGCGAAAAATGCAAAAGATAACATTGCACTTTTACACATGATTCCTAACAGGCGACACTGTCTGGATTGTAGAGAAAAAAAATGCGACACTGTTGTCAAACTTCGTGTATTTCTGCAGACTGTGTAAAATCACTTGTAATTCTGCAAACTGTATAAAAACATGAGAAAATTCGCAGAACTGGATAAACAATGGATGAGGATTAAAACCGATTAGTCGATTAGTAAGAAGAAGAATAATCCAACACTCCTTCTTAATCTGAATCCTTGAATGCCTTGACCTTCAAACTTAGTTCTACACAGAATCTTCTGTGTGCTTCCAAACTTAATGCTTTGGTAAAAATATTTGTTGTCATATCTTGCGTTCTACAGTACTGCAATCTGGCCTCTTTGTTGAGAACTTTGCTTTAGACAAAATGATACTTCAGTTCAATGTGCTTACTCCTAGAATGAAGTCTAGGGTTGGCTGATAAAGCAATGGCACTTTGATTATCACAAAATAATGTCGTCAGAGCATATTGATTCAGACCGATATTAATGAACAATCTGAGTAAGTTTTTCCTTGGTGAATCAGTTGAATGCATTCTTCCTTTGGCTTCGTAAGCCTACCAGAGACGTTGTCAAGTCACACCTCACTTCCCTCTTTATACGCCAGCACATGATTGATGCATCTATAGAGTTAGCCACAAGCCCCTCTACTAAACTACTTGCCAACCTTGGTGATGCGGAAAGCATTAGAGAAATTGAACACCTACTCAAAAGACCAAGTTCCTCCACTCTCCAAGATAAATTCTTTCAAAACTCTAATAAAAGTCCCGGTTCTTTCAACCTAAATAATCCGAGCTCGGTGGTGTTTGGACAGAATATGGGAAAAAGAAAGAGGTTTACAAGTTACAAATGTAAGGAGGGACAAGGCAGTTATGCAAAAGAGGATTTACCAATTAAAAAACTGAATTTTTATAGGGGTTAATTGGCTCGCAGGAAGACTCAGGTTTTGGACAGAAGAACTCTTACTAGGAATATGGTTGATTGACTACAACTCAACATGCACAAGGACAAGGCAAAGATATTTTTACACTTACGTTATTGCAATAGAATGTTTGGGACAATTCATGTGAGACACTTTTACACTTGCATCTTATTACAGATCTTTGGCCTTATATATGAGTCCTTTCATGATATTGTGTTTGCTTGGTCTTACATGCCAAATATCAAAAGTGAATGGTATTTTCCATATGATGTTTTCTGCAATTTTGAGATTGAAAATCTGTTTTCATGTTCTTGTGCTTTTCTAAAACGTTTCAAAAAGTTTATTTTGGATAAATTTGATCATGTACTTACAACGGAGTGCAATATAATTAGAAGTATGTACCTCAAAAAATCATTAGAAAAAGGACTTAATCATATTATGTTGCAACATACGTGTATTTATAGTGCGGCTAACGAACTTTATGAGAGTTGGATTGAACTTATGAAGCTTTTACCAGAATGTGCAATGATGGATGATGATACAGTTTTGTAACATGTCGATTTATGTCGGCTTGCTGCTATTGACTTATTAAAAAGAAAAAAAATGGATTCAAGGGAATACTGTTAGTTTACAGAAAAAGATAGATGCCAATAACGAACGACAATGGTTAATCAAGCATTTGTACGTCAATGGCGTAGACAAAGCGCAACATAATACATGTTTCATTTGTATTAATTTTGTCAGAACACTTGCAATTAAGAGGCTTGATAGTCAAGATTTTGAACCCTTTCCTAACAGATCAAATAATTTTGTTCATCACTCTTTAGAGCATATAAAGGACACTTTGGGAAATAGAATACTGATCAATACCATCTTGATGAATTGTACAAATTACGACATGAGTTGATCAAGACTTTTCTTTCAAATGCCAATTTTTTTTGTCCCTGATAATAAGGCCTTGAAATGTTGAAAGAAGAAGACTATTCCTTTGCCTACATTCCAAATAGCAATGGCTGTAGATGTAATCATATACGAAGAGCAAGGGGTCGAATTCCTTCCTAATGAACATACAAGAGCAGCCAATTTCTAGTTCAGAAAAAGAAAAAATAGATGAATAGATAGCTTTTGATTGCTTTGATAAAAAATATATATATTTAGACATGTACACAATCCATCAATGGGATTTTTATTTTATAACTTGTCTCTTTCTTTATGGCCATTTCAATAATGATGATCTGACTATTGATTCTAATGCTCTTCCACTATGATCTGACTTGTAATGATCTGACTATTGATTCTAATGCTCTTCCACTTTTGATATGTTCGCCAATGTCTATACATTTGATAAGATGCTCGTCTTTTACGTACCTACAAAAAAGCAATTTCTGATATTAGAAAATGTTTGAGCCCTAGAATTCCTTTAGAAAAAGTGGGCCTTGCTAGTTTCTTGTGAAGAATTGAAAAAGACTATCTATGTTAGATATAGGGGTCTTATGTTTTTTATATCAAGCATCTAGGTGTAGGATGTTGATAGGAACAAATTTGGCATAGATGGCAAATTATGCATTTCCACTTGTAATGCCACTATTGAGCCAAAATAGAGTAAGAGGCTAAACTCGTGCCAATTAGAGTGTAGACAAGTGTAATGCTTTTGTTTGATGAATTCTAAGAGGTCCAATAGGATTTAGAGGTGGAACCATGTGAGGTCCAATAGGAATTTGAGGTGTGCTTGAATATAGTCCAATAGAATTTAGAGGTGCATGGATCAATGGTCCAATAGGATTAAGAGGTGACAAAGTTGTGGTCCAATCATAGTTAAGCATAGTGGTAGCTCGTGGATCTACTAGTATCATTGTACTCATTTTGGATCTAATTGATTTGGTGATTGTGTGGATTTTGAGTGTCATTGAATTTCTAGCTTTCTCTCTCTACCCGAGAGCTCATGATGGTTTTTCTCTCTCTCTCTCTCTCTCTCTCTACCCGAGGAGAGCAGCTTGTTTTTACTTAGAATAATTTTTGAATACTTCCCACACGTGTGAGTGAGAGTTGGAAGTGATAGAATGCATGTAGTAGTGTGTTTTTGCCATAGGATCAAAGATAGATCTTGAATCTCAATCTAGTCTTGATCTTGGTGCATCTACACACCTTAGGAGATCACAAGTACATGTTGTGGACAATCCACACGTGTGAAATCAACATTTCTATCACTATTCATTATTTGCTTTTATGTGTTTGTGAAAAACAAAAGAAAAAGAAAAAGCTGTATTATTGAATATTGCACAGAAGCATGATTCATTCTTATTGACAATCAATGTACAAAACTCTGTCAACTATAATTCATAAAGACTTACCAATTTCTCATGAACAATGGATTTGAAATATTCAAGAATCTTGTTTTGTAATAGGAAAAGCTCCTTTCTGACATAGTGAATCTTCTTCCACCTCAATAGTACTAAGAAGTTCATCTTTGTATATTACATCAATATGCTTTCTATTACTGTGCACATTTTGTTCCATGTCTTGATCTACTTGTCTTTTTCCATCTTTGATAGTTAAAACTAAGACTCAACATTTTCCTTTGGATTTGATATCGAAAGCAAATGGATTCTTTTTTAATTCAACACTCTATATCATTTACAATCCCAACCTTTGTCCATAAGCTCTGACAAGGTGTCCTCTAACAAATTTTTACAAACAAATAAAGTCGGTGTTCTATGCACATTTGCACTTGAAAAGAAACCAACAAATACATTCAGAAAAATAAACCAACTTAACTGAATATTTTTGGATCCAGTACTTATTTTCATTGAATTCTTTACATCAATAAAGAGCTTGCATCAAAATTATTCTGAAATAGTGCTATCAATAATAATCCATTCGTCATTCATGCATATCTGGAATGTAAAACGACTCATAAAAGTTAATATAGTTATCAGCAAGTTCTTTTGGAGATATCCCTTGATACTACAATTTTTCTCTATATGAATGTATGACATCCAATATATCGGCAAGTGACTGTGTGGGCTCCCAACATTAATATTTCATGGATATAAATCTGTAAAATACAATAAATTATAAGATTTTAAAATACAAACTAAAAAAATTTGCTGGATAAAAAGAAGGTAAAACTATAATGATTCAAATACTTACAATTGCATTTCCTATGATCACTTGGATTCACAGATTGAGCACTTAGTTCATAATGTATATAAACATGTTGAACTAACACTGATGCAATGAATTGTCCTCTTGGAGATGCTATGAAGTCAAGAATTCTAGCTTTCCAATAGGATTTGAAAGATAATTTTGTCTTTTTCTTTTGTTGAAATGTTTCTTTTGATGATGGATGCATCAATACCTGAGTGTGTTTCACATATTTTCTTGATATCCAGTTTCCTACTTTGTCCCTCTCATTACGAAGAATGACAAAGTCTATTGTAAATCTAGGTCTCCTAGATGACACCATGGTTTTGATGTGTGTGTGTGTTTTTAAACCTAACAAATTTAAACAAAACTGCACATTATCACCACAATACCAAACATACGAATATTAAAGTAAATCAAATTTGTATAGAGTCATCACAGTCGAACATATCATATTGACCAAACCCATCAACCAGCAAAAGCTCCGAGTTGAGGAGAATATGCTCACCTGCATCCATCCACAACAACAATCGTGTTAGAACAGGGACATTATGTGGGAACTACAGGTATCTACACATACTCTCAGTTGTTATCCATGTCGCAATAAGTAGTCATTGCCAAGTTAGGTGACTCTAATTTTGTCCATATCATGAGTAAAAAGTCGGACATTGTTTCAGCTTTACTCAAAAGTTACAAAATTATAAGGTTAACAGTGTATAATCAGTGCTTGAAAGTCAACAATTACAAAAGTATGACTAAAGTAAACAATTACATCCAGACTAGTTTTATAGTAAAGTTCAAAACTATCTGCCATTACCCTTTTCAAAATGCTTATCGGAACACCATCCCTTTTTTTCTATTAGAAAAATGTTTATTGCACTGTCAATTTCAAATTGTTAGCGCATTACCGTCCATAAATAAGTATATATAGACTTTAACAGACAGGTCTAATCCAAGTCATATAACTAAACCCATCATACCATTTATATCAGAAATAGTCGAAGTGTTACAGAAGGTACACTTCAAAGGAGACCTCATTAATGAAAGTTAAGCATCAACGAGTAGTAAATTCATGATCGTTTCGTGGCACTTCAACTCTTCATACCCGTTAGTAGCAACAACCATATTGAGGGGATTAGAAGACTGCTCACACGAATTTTTTCATTGTTAACATTTAGAGTGTTGTACGGAGTCTGATCAAAAGAACTCAAGACAATTCGTTCATTGTGATCATAGTGACCAAAACAAACAAGTAAATCATGAGAGTATTTCTTAATTAGATGTGTGTGTGTGTGTGTGTGTGTGTGTGTGCACGCGTGCGTGCGCGCTTTGATAATGCACTAAATTCATTCACATGATGCTAGATTATTGTGATCACAATTTCTAAACCAATGTGGTCTGTAACTATGGTCATGTAACCTATACCTTTAACTATTATGGTTAGTATTTTAACTTGACAAAGTTGATTCTTGGCATCATTGTAGTCTGCGGGTAGCACAAGCTAGCCAATGATATGCATGAGAGCTACCCGGTGGCAATTTAGAAAATTCAAAAGTTATAAATCAATTTACTAGTCCCAAAAGTTTTGTTACGTAGATTTCATTTTCAGGTTTTACTATTGGTCCATGTGGAAGCCAAAGTTCAAACAATAAAGAAAAGCACCTTTTGGAAAGGCCCTTTTTAAGTTTCGAATTCCTTTGATGGAGAGAGAGAGAGAGAGAGAGAGAGAGAGAGAGAGAGAGAGAGAGAGAGAGAGAGAGAGAGAGAGAGAGAGAGAGAGAGAGAGAGAGAGAGAGAGAGAGAGAGAGAGAGAGAGAGAGAGAGAGAGAGAGAGAGAGAGAGAGAGAGAGAGAGAGAGAGAGAGAGAGAGAGAGAGAGAGAGAGAGAGAGAGAGAGAGAGAGAGACTCAAATATCCTTTTTTCTGTTTTTCTTTTTTTTGGGGGGGGGGGGATTATAGTTTTCACGAAGGCCCATTGGCCTGCCATGAGTGGAGAATGGGTGGATTTTGGGAGCCTTTTGGAACATTGTATGCAACCCATGCCGCTTTGGATTTAGATCACAACTTGGAAGATTTGGCTAGGAGAATGATAAGCTTCTAGTAGATGCATGTCTTGTCTACGTATGCATTTGGCTATGTTAAATTTCTAAAAAGCATTCTAGCATGTACATGTGTCAATTCTCTACTTGTGGTCTAATTGTTGTTGTCTATCCGTACTCTACCTATTTTCACACATGTGGACCAAAACATAGAACACTTTGTATAGATTGCTCTTGCTTATAGATCTACACTGTGTCAATTATAGGTGCTAGTTTTGATGGAGATGAAGATAGGAATGCAACCAAATACTCTTGTTAATTGAATTGATACATTTATCGTGCTAAATGTCATTAGTTTTAACATGCTATTAGAGCCAAGTCCAAGTTTTGAGTGTTTGATCCAAAGAGATTCCAAAATTAGCAATTTTTGAAGAAAAAAGCTTGTTTTGAGAATGTGAGTGTCTATTAAGTGGTAGCATTGCAAATTTGGGATCCATCATTTGTTTTGACTTTAGGTGCCTTTTCCATGTGTGCGTCTGATGGACCAGTGTGAAAGTTAGTTTTTTAATGTCTCGAATTGGCATGTTGTAACATTTTGGTGAAATTCCTTGTGCTAGGAATTGGCAAATCTACAAAGATCTCAAATCTATGGGTGCATTTGGGTTTGGATCATCCAATCTATTATTATAATGTGTAATTTAGGTGCCAAAAAGTCATTTGTGAAAGTCTGAAATGAAATCAAGACATGGAGAGGAGAATGGATCTTTGAGAGCTTGTGAAGGTCTAAGATCTCAACTTTTGTGTGTAGAATTGATATATCATTGTATGAACTCAAATTGATTCTAGTCAAGCTTTATTTGTGAGAGAATGAGGATCAAGTAGTGATTCCATTAAGTGTCTAGAACAGGGAGGATTCCGTATTTGAGTGTACAATTTTGGTTGAGATCTTGGTGAACCTCTAGGTGTAAATTTCATCCAATTTTTCTAGTCAAGATTGATGGAAAGCTAGGACATAGATTGGTATCAAAACATATCACATCCAAATCAACTCTTCGGATCAGAGTCTTTGGATCTAAGTGAGTCCAATAGGAGTGTTTGAATTTGATTTTTTTTGTGTTTTGATTCAATTCTTGAGAGCCCTAATCTTTGTGATCTAGACAAGGTCTATTTTCCAAGGTGATTAGATTTTGGTGAAGATTTATTCTAAGATTTGTGATCTAGATCTTTTGTAAATATTTTTAGATTTTGGATTCGTTCAAATCTAGTGTCTTGAGAGTCATAAAATCAATTTTTAGAGTCATTTCACACGTGTACTTTGTGTATAAGAGCTTTCTCATCATGGCATCAATAGGAGACTACCTATTGGAGGCAAGTGAAAGATTGGAGTGCTTCAAGAAGAAAGAGGCACAAGGCAAGCAAGTAGCAAATCTAATTCAAGAAGGTACAAGATCAAAAACATAGCCAGTGGTAGATCTTCTATTATCTATACTGCCACCCCAATCAGCATCTACATAGCCTTTCAACTTTGGCAAATCAAATCGTCTTGAGTAGTCTAGACCTTAGAATGCGCTTAGCTACTTTCCAATGCTTCAATGTAGGTGATCCCATAAATTGACTCACAAGACTGACATCATAACAAATGTCTGATCTAGTAGTGGTGTGTTGTGGGGCTATTTCCTACCCTAGCCTCAACCCAACATCCAAGCACACAAGCATCAGGAGACGAGGTTAGATGTCACGTAGAGGTTCATGATCCCATGTAGCATAGATCAAAATCCAGCATGCATTGATGATCCACAATTAACAATAAGATCCATTAACACTAGCATTAACCCTACAACCATGAACACTGAATCCACAAAGATAGAAGCTTACTCTTTTCTCTCTCCCTTTCTCTCTCCCAAAAAGCATAAGAAACAGCGAATCCAACAATAATCAAATTCAAAAATTAACAACCACAAACAAAACATGAGAGATGGAGGAAAAGAGATAGAGAGCAAGGACATTCCACATCCATTCCATAAGCGGGCCAACCTACTTGTATTAGAAATGAAAATGAAACATGTGTCAAAAATTGGAGGGAAACAATTTGTATCCTTCATAATGGTTTCATACCATTTAGGCACTTTCAAATTAGGTGATACACTTCTTGGCGAGTAGTTATCCCAAGGAGTGTCCAAGTACAATCTCTCAATTCCCACATGTTCTCCCTTATAGCACCAATATGTAAATATCTTCCCCTTGGCTCATAAATGGGTGGAGTTGGATTATGATCCTCTTCATGGACTTGATCCTCATGCTCGATTTCCGTTCACCATCCTTATCTTCTTCTAAGATTGTAGGAAGCCTCTTGATTTCACCATCATGACCCTTTGCATGATTGTCTTCATCAAATCTATGCATCTCATCAAAGATCACGACCTTACTAATGTGGATCTTCCTCATTACTAGATCAAATAACATGTATGCCTTCATCCTCTCATCATACCCAACAAAGATGCACTTGATTGACTTTGCATCAAGTTTGTTTCGCTCCTCCTTTGGCACATGCACATAAGCTTTGCACCCATTAATGCGAAACTTAGCGATCTTTGGATTCATTCCCATGAGTGCTTATTCAAAGTCACATTGGGAACCATAATAGTGGGGCTCCTATTTTGCAAGAACATTGCCGCATTACATGCCTTTGACCAACAGAAATTTGGCAAGCTCATTTGCTTCATCATTGACCCCACGTTGTCCACAATGGTGCGAATGTTTCTCATAGCTACCCCATTGCTATGTGACATGTGAACTTGTGTGAATTTTCTCTTGATTCCATGCTCTTTGCAAAGTGCTTCAAAGTTGTGAAAAATTGTCAACTAGTTTGATTGTTTATTTGGCAATTTTGAGGCCAAGATGAAATCTCAACTTAGAGATATATTTATATTTGTCAATAAAGGCCTAAATAGTGTTTGTACTATTTTTTTATCATCGTTGATCTCTCAGATGATGATTTACTATATTTAGAATCCTTAAAAAAGCCAACAAAGGTTTTGACAAAGGTTGCAAGAGTAATACTGTTATTTTTGCAAAAAGACCTCTTTTTGGCAAAAATAGGTCAATATGACAAATGGCCTTGACAAAAACGTTCGCCCAACTCATTGATTATCACAAATAGTAAGTAGGACTGACACAGACTTTGGCAAAAGTTTAGACAAAGGTTCTTCTTAGGGAACTGATATTTTTGTAGAAAGTTGTGAATTTTTTACAAAAGATTACCAGCAACTAGATGAACAGTCATTTGGCCTTCTATTTTTGATATTATTCTTCGCCGAGCTGGCAGTAGATAGATCTGAATCACACCTAATTGGGAACACGATCATGTGGCTCAATGAACAAATGGGTAGAGGCGGAGCGTGCCAAATACCAACAGGAGAAATATCGAGAGAAGGCGCCCCAACTTGATTCCATCTCCACTCGAGTACACATCCCCACCAGAGAGCCAGTAAGCCCTCTGATCAAAATAGCCATCCCATAGGTGTTTAGGCAATATCCAAGTGAGCCCCAAGAAAACGCTACCCCTGATCTAGAAGTAAGAGAAAGGATAGAACTACAAGAACTCCTAACTTCCATAATAGGTGTACCCCTAGGGACCATGTTCCCAAATCTCTAGAATGATCTGAAAAAATGGTCGAGGCTCCGAAAGGGATATATTCACAACCGACCCCTACTCCCTGCCATGAACCAGAGTCTCTAGAACCTATCCATAGTGATGGAGTAGAGGACAAAAATAACATCCAACAGGTCCATAGCATCGACAGTAGATGGGAAACTGATGCCTCTAACATATGTTACCTATCGAGCATAAGGGATTTGCAAAGGAATCTACTATCATTGATGGTAGATCTAGAGTAAACATTATCTTGTCTACATTGTAAAGTGATCTTGGAATCTATAAGGAATGGTCTCGGTGTTCTTTACAATCAAGTTGGCCGATCAATCGACCATGCGATCTATTGGCATGACAAGAGATGTTCACGTGAAGATTGTCGATGTTCCTGATCAACTTTGTCATCCTAGACCTACCCAATACCCAATAGTCATATGAAGTCCTTCTCGAACGACGCATGCTCTGCGATGCATGCTCTCCATGATTGGAAAAAAGGATGAATTATCTTGTAGAATCGGGAGACAATAGTGAAGGTTGATCTCGCCACTTGGGTAGTAAAACTAGCAGATCAACAGTGAAAGATAGCAAGTTTGACTACCACCGAGTGAATTGAAGAAGAAGATATGGATCAGAACATTTGAGATGTTGGAGGTGACAACTCCCAAACCTAGATAGTTGATTGGATGGAGGCCTTAGCCATGGTCGATTGTTTGAATTCCATGATAGATCATTCAAGTGATAAGTCTTCTATGCAATCTAACCTAGCCAATGAAGACGAAATTCCTGATTCCACTACAGGATAGATGGGGAGCGAGCCAAAGGACAACGTTCGTGAAATTCCAAATTTCATTATACAAGTTCAATGGTAACCACAGGAACCCGTATACTTGGGATCATGATTGATCCATCTTGGTTTGTCTTCACCTCCCAATTAGTCTGCTTCTTGCTGACGTATGCACGAAGCATATCCTTCAACACTTGATTTACCCTCTCTGTTTGACGATCCACTTGCATCCAATAGACTTCTTGTCCTTTGGAAGTTCCACCAATCTCCATGTGTCATTCTTCATAAGAACTTGATACTCAAGATCCATTGCCTGAATCCACTTCTCTCCTTTTCTTGCTTCATCTACACATGTAGGTTCATCAAAAGAGGTTAGGAAAGCATAGTTTTTATCTAGCATTGACATGGCATGGCTTGGGGGCTAGATCTAGGATTGATCTAGGTTTTTTGAGAGGTTTTGTGAGAAATTGCCAAATCTAGCTTGATAAAAAACCATGTAGAATAATGAAAATTTTGTACATAAGTGGGTCCCACACATGTGAGGCCATGATGCCACATGAGAAAACCATCCTAGATTAGGTTAGGTCAGGTCTATAAGGTTGGTCATGTCATTTTGGTAGTGATTCCTAGATTATAGGACCTACACCTAAGCTTAAGGTGAAAATTGATCAACTAGTCACCTACCAAGTATGACTCTAGAAAATAGACTAGGGTTTCATTTTAGGACAAAAAGGATGAGTTAAATTCTAAATCCACCTAACTTCACAAAGGAAGTCACATTTGCTATGTATTCCAAACTCCCATAGTGAGAAGATATCTGAACCCATCCCAATATCTGAACCCATAATAGATATCCATCCCATCCCAATATCTGAACCCATAATAGGCATTTGTCTATTATCTTTTACCAGTACGTATTTCAAACAAGTATTTTATCCCAACATTTGTAATCGGATTAGGACAAATCTGTGCCATACCAATCCCTACAAATGCCACGATCCCTTGTACAAATTCATTTACTTTTTGTGAAAAATGCAAAAATAAGCTTGGTAGAGGCCAAAAATCTTGTATATAGGATGATTACACATGTGTGGAGTCTGTTCCCACGTGTGAAAATAGTGTACTTGTCATGTACCATAATCATATAGGTTGTACATATGATTTAATTCAAGTTCTAGTGGCTAAAAAGGCCAAAAACTAGTTTTCTAGACATATGACACATGGCATCAATCTATTGATTGCATGAGCCACATCCTTTGGTTAGGTGTCACATCCCATGTGTAGAGGACAGCTCACATGTGTGGAATAAGCTGAAGTAGACGAATTTTGACTTCTAGAAGATTTTCAAGTAGATCTCCATATAGAAGGAAAATGGACCAAAAGTGCTCAAAATAGAAAGTTTTGTCCAAGTGTCAGTTTTGCATGATGAATCATCATATGACAAAGCACCTTCACACATGTGGGATCAAAGGGATGATCAGTACCACGAGCTCCCACTTATTGTATATACAGAGCCACATTTGGCCATAATCATTGTGAGACACCAATCTTGGTTTTGGAAGCAATTTTGAGTGATTCTCTCCATTTGTTTTGATTGTTTTGAGGTTCTATCAATGTGTACTTGATTTTCAGGTTGGAGTCCGTACTCAGACATGGTTTCACACGTGGGAAACTAGAAAGTACACCTACCTTCAATTAATGATTGTTCTTGTTAGGATTTTGTGTCTAGAATTGATCTAGATTGATCTTAATCTCAAGTAGATTGATAGATCAAGTAATCTGACAACCAATCCCTCTTGAGGATCAGATTAAGATCCACTCTTGGTCTTTTTTGTACTTTCTCCACACTTTTAAGGGCACGTAGGTTGTTAATACTTGTATTATTGTTCATAAAGCTTACTTAATACAAAATAAATCCCAAAATCATCATATGAGTAGCTTGCATTCTCCATATGTGCCATCATTACTATAGAAGAGGCATAAATACGATATTCATAAGCATAAGCCATCATCCTCTCCTATGACCTTTCATACACGTGAATGTTTCCTCTTATACATACCATTACCTCTTCATTAACCAATACCCAAAGCAGAGTGTTACAATACTGACCTAAATAATTGTCGTGTGAGAATCTTGTGAGGAAGCCATACAACGAAACTTCCTTCGAAAACTTGGTAATAGAAGTTTTTCGAGTCTAATTTTTTCCTTAACAATAATAGCATCAAAAGTGTTGCTATTCGTACTATATTTCCCTTACGAAACATTTTCTTTGCTTTCAGTAACAAAGGGCTGAAAAAAAACATACATATACACTTTGTAGAGATGTTCTTTGGAATGCATACCTGTATATGCGTGTAATCCGATTCCAATAATGGATTCGAGATACAATGTCACAGTAGAAAGCTCTGTTATCAAATAAGCATCATATTGCATTTACTCATCATCTCTTAACATAATTCATAGCTCATGTGGTGCATATCAGACTTATACAAAATCAAGTATCATACAAGTGGCCAGTTATACATCTGCATTACCATTGAAGAGACATTCAAATAAACAAACAACAATGTAGTGATCGTTGCCCTTTTAGTGCTAAAAGAGCCTCATAGTTATGTGAGAAGAGGTGTACTCAATCACATATTGTGACAGTAGGTTCATCGCTGTCCCATCCGGCTTGTTTATGCATAATAATACCTATCAAACGAGCCATACATGCAAAGGGTTGCATGAGGTCGTCGTGTGCTGCCAGCACATTATCATTATCATACATTTGTCACATAATGTATATCAAGCCAGCGCATGAGCTCGCATGCAATAGTAGCGCGCTGCCAACGCACTATCAATCGTGTAGTTGGCAAGTAGTTTGCCATATATCTTACATAAAGTGATGGGAACATCGACATGACATAGCCATGAGGCCATACCATAGCATTTCCCAGCCTAAATCCTTCTTTGATTAGTGTGGTAAACATGCATAGTAAATAAGATCTACTCAGAGGGTGTTGATCGCGATCCAACGCCCTCTTTATGCCATCATTTTTCTTCTAAACAAAGCATATGAAAGAAAATAATGCTTATGCTACCATAAGTAAGAAGCAAATATGTAGAAGCATACCAGTTCTTGTGCTTGTGCCAAATAGAGAGCCATAGGCAGAATGAGAAGAGGATGGGCAGAGAGAAGCAAAGTGTGGGTGTTGGTAATTCTGCATTTCTTATATAGACTTTTGATGGAGTGTAAATTGGAGGAAAAGTAAACATTTGAATTCTGAAATTTGTCACAAAAAAACCATATACATCATACGGTAGCTAAAAAACCATTTGTCATGGTTACAAATACATTGACATGGTAAAGTTGTATAGCCTAGAGCATCGTGCATGTGAGAGAGGAAGAGAGAGAGAGAGAGAGAGAGAGAGAGAGAGAGAGAGAGAGAGAGAGAGAGAGAGAGAGAGAGAGAGAGAGAGAGAGAGAGAGAGAGAGAGAGAGAGAGAGAGAGAGAGAGAGAGAGAGAGAGAGAGAGAGAGAGAGAGAGAGAGAGAGAGAGAGAGAGAGAGAGAGAGAGAGAGAGAGAGAGAATTTCACATAGTTCCTCTTGACAAAGCAAGACCAAACCCTTTGAAGCCTTTATTCATAAACCAACAAGGTACAGTAAAGCTGAAAAGTAAAATCCAGTACAGTAAAGCACCATATAGCATAACAACTCTCAAAACATCCAGCTGATACCTGCCACCATCCCACAACACAAAACCACACGACCTAGTACAATGGGGAAGACAGGTGTCATAGCTGACCGTTAGTTGTTATCCATGTCCAAAAGAAGTTAGTTATACTACTCATTATAGCATTTTAAAACATAGTCCAGTCTTCCCAATCATAAATATGATTTTATAGCGATAGACCAAGCCCCTCTGTTACCGTATCAGGACGAGTGCCATGCTGATCAGTTTTTGGGCATTGGTCCGTATTAGTTTAATTTGTTTATAGTGCAATTATGAAAAGTTTTCACCGTATATATTGCTTATCGCTAACAGCCATGGTGTGAACACGTGTGCTGGTGTCAGAGCAAATCCATGCTATTCTAACCCGTGTGACTTTAGAAACGTCACGCACTATTGTCCATACTCCTGAGCATATCCATGCTTTCCAGTCGTATCTCACCATACACTGATATGACAATCGAATGGGTAATAAATTATCAGAAGCCATGGTTGAATAGTGTAACTATGCTTAAACTTTCGTTTATTGTAGCCCCATATCCACCCCGTGGTTTTTTGGATCCTTGTATCAGATAGGTTTCATTTTATTGATGAGGTTCTCATGGTTTTTACAAGGTATCAGGGCAGATCCGTGCCATTCTAATCCTTATGTAAGAACCGTTTATCTTATGCAAATCCATGCTGTCCAAGATAACATGAGGAGAACCCTTACTTGGGGACAGCGTGGGTGTTATTAAACGCAGAAGAAAATTATATTATTTATGAAGTGATATAGTCGAACTGAGTATAAACCAAGTAGTTTCCATACTTAGGGTCTTTAACAATCACCTAGAATGACATACATTTATGAAGAGACACCTTACCTTTTGAGCATATGTGATGCTTGCAAATTCTGAAAACTGCTCGAAAAATTCTTACCTGGATGATTGTAGCAGTGGCATCTTGTGAGGATGCCATGTTTTAGTCCCCTCGAGTGCTCTTTGACTTCCTTAGTATGAAGCCATTTATAACGTTATTGTCAGCCTTTTTAAAAAAAAAGATCGAAAGTAAATACTTTATGGAGAGCCTACCATTCATTCCTTATACAAATCTGAAGCGAATGGTTTAATGTGCATACCTGTGCAGACGCTTATAGCTTTATGGTTCGGAGTCGAACCTAACCGAAAATGAAGCTAGTAGTAATATTTGATGCTACAGAGAGCGCAAGTTCCATTTGTTAGTGCTAATACACAGTAGTATTCCCTTTGCAAGAGCAGTCACTCGCAAGTATGATAATGAAACTGGTGAAAGCATGAGGTATAGTAATCATAAACCGAATGTTCCAACAACTGAGTTGTATGTTCTGATAAAAGTATGAGACCATCATAGCATTGTTTTTGGTTTACGTACAAAACCCTTATTTACTTAAGGAACAATCACATATTCATGTTGTCCATTGAAGGATAGTAACGTATAATGTAAACTATAGTTATCACACTAAGATATCATCCATTCATATTCATGATAAGGAGCTTGAAACCAAACAACCATTCATGAGTTAGGAAGTGCTTCATCGCTGGCCATTATGAAGCTTCTGTCTTAGCTTATCACATATGATGTAAAACTATCATTAACATGCCTTCTGAAGTATCTGGAAGGTAATATTGGATCATCCCTAGTCCATCGCTGGACAGCCTACCATATATATCAACATTCTGATTCTTTTGCTAATGATAGATCGCTGTAGGTCTATCGCTGGACAACAACAAGTCTACCTTCAACAAGTACTCCAGAAGTGAGTATGCTTCATCGCTGGACAACGGAAGGTATATGAAGTATTTATCAAGCCAAACATAAGTTGTATGAATCCATATTGATCCATCGTTGGACAACGGGTCCATATATTCCCATTCAACATTTAGAACAGCTGATAATCATCATACATATTCATGAGATGAATGCACACATATAAAACGAGCAGAACCACATACCGTATAGTTAACGCAGATAATCTCAAGCCAGGGAGGGCGCCATCTCTTCCAACCTTCTTCTCACCGTATAGTAGAAGAAACTCCTTCAAAAACATGCTATATTTAGTGGTTTCATAGGAAGTATCATGGAAGCTCCCTTCCAGCCAAAAAAGGTGGGAAAATATTTTTGAAAAGTATGAAGAAAAGTTGGGTTTGTAAAAATTTTTAGGGCCCTCAAGTCACATATTTTTCTTTTTAGCATGATCAAGGGTGGTGGTTTCTGATAAAGAAGAGTCCATGAGAGAGAGAGAGAGAGAGAGAGAGAGAGAGAGAGAGAGAGAGAGAGAGAGAGAGAGAGAGAGAGAGAGAGAGAGAGAGAGAGAGAGAGAGAGAGAGAGAGAGAGAGAGAGAGAGAGAGAGAGAGAGAGAGAGAGAGAGAGAGAGAGAGAGAGAACCCACCAACCGACCCGCAACTAGTGAATCCCTTAGGGGGCAGTTAGCTCCCCATAAGGGATAGCTAGCTGCCCACCCTCAGACTTTTAATACACTGTGGTAGATCATAGGACAGACCTGGAAAAGTATTAGTCAAAAGCAGTTTGTTAACGTTAAGGCAAAGCTTTTCCCTCATAAAGCCATTTTTTTTGAAAAGCGTCAAGTAAGATAGCTACCTCTCTTAAAAAAGTATCTTGATTGTTGCAGCAATACATAGTAGAAAGACCCTGGGAGATAATTACTTTGTATGAACTGTAGACTGGCCTATTGGAAGCCAAATGTATGTACTGTAAGTATTGAAAAGATAAGTTTCTTCTTTTATCAAACTTTGCAAGCTAATAGACACCGGTGTCTGGATTAAAAGTAATCGAAATGTTCAAAAAATTGGTGGTGTTTGCTTCACAAGACTTTTTTTCGATATCAAGAAAATCTAGAGGATAAATCCAGAAAGGGTTATCTGGTACTCTAATATGCTTTTTGTCCATAAACGCATCAATAATGGGATTATTAATGAAGCAAATGTCATCAATATATCTAAACGAGTGACAAAAAACATTCATATCTTTTCTGAGACCTAACCTGGCCAGTCTCTTAATAAAATGAGCTTCAAAGAACGCAAGATAATAGTTACACCAAGTAGGTGAGCATGAAAAACCCATCGATATACCATGAATCTGTCTCCAAGTTTTGTTTCCTAACCTGACAATACAATTGTCAATTAGGAAGGCATTCTACAAGCATAAGAGATTTTTATCGATATTGTACCATCCTTCGGACTTTTTATTATTCCATGACCATTTGAAGGCCTCCCTCTCTTGTTCCCATTTGAAACTCTGAAAACTTTTATTTGAATGTTTGAATGCATATGTATTGGATTTATTCATGATAGTTTTCAGTCCATCAGTGCCATCTAAACGTATGTTTTCATAGCATTTAGAGATATCTGCAACCCATACATTGGTAATCTTTGATGGTAGATTGAGATAAAAATCGATCGAGGACTCGCACTGCCAAAATAAGCATGTATCCACATTTAGGATACCCTTGTATGTTTTTGCCTTAAGGCATGTACCTTCCTTGAGGAATGGTGACAGCATACCAAGAGCTCCTGTTAGGAATTTTGCGAGTTTAGTAAAGCAACAGTCATGTGCATTGGTAATCTATCTAAAAAATTCCTTGTGGGCTTTGTACATACAAAGTAGATATAGCAAAGAGTCGTTCCCTATGAAGATGTTGGATAAAGATCCATTGAGTTTTTCCATGACATAAGTGATAGCTTCTGTAACCGAGTTTTCTTGATCATTAGGAAAGGGGCTGAAGTCAGGACTATTGAGTCTATCCAAAGCAAGTTTTCGTACAAGGAATTTACATATGAAACTTGGATTGTGTTGCGCCTTGTCAATGCCATTGATGTAGAGTAGATTTGTGAGCCATAATTTTTCATTTTTAGCAGTTTGTTGTGTCCTTATTGCCATACAGCCAAGTACTTTTTTTTGATAAATTCCATGGCAATGTTTTTACATAAAATTGCATGCTCCCTTACAGTTTTTTCACTTAAATGTACATGCGTAGGCAACAATTTGATTAATTTGAACCACCAATCATAAAGTTCAGAAGCCACCTCATTCACGTTGTTTTTTTGTGAGGTAATATGATTGAGACCCATCTCTAAAGATTTACGTAAAATCGGGCTTTTAACAATATTGCTATTTGTAGAAATAACGTGTCCAAATTTATTTGCAACAAAGTTCTTGAATCTATTAAGAGATAAGCATTCACATGAATGTAAGTTTTCTATGTCAAAATCACAGAAGACATCATAGGGAAAATACCAATCACTTTTGACACTTGGTAGGCAAGTCCAACCGAACGTAATATCATGAAAGTGTTCATCTACAACAGTGAATAGTCTGAATAAAACATGAGCATGAAAAGTCTTCACATGATTGCTTCAAAAACTCTATTGCGGTAACATAAATGTAAAAAAGAACTCCCTGAATCACTGCTAGTGGTCAACTGTAGACGTCATGTTGCTGAGATGCTGATTTCTCTCCTTTCTATCCTTTCCCCATCCTGCACACCGATTAATCTCGGTAAAAATTCAGTCGTTTGATAGGTAGGTCGCCCTTTTGCTACTTTGCCCTTCCTTTCCAGTAAACTGTCTTCTTTTTCCTGTCCCGGATGCGGATACTACGGAGTTTGGATTGTTGAGATTAAAATTGCCCATTCTTTTGCTTGTGTTCTGAAAGTATTTATCCTAGAGAGTGAAAAAGCTTGGTCGTTTAAGGAGGCATTGTATCTCTCGTACATTCTCAACATCATCTAGGTGTGATAGGAGTTTGGCAGAAGAGTCTTTGGCAAGCTCAACGGAGGCATCAACCATGTATTGTTGAATGAAAAGAAAGGTAAGGTGTGCCTTAACCACATCTCTGGCAGCCTTATGTAGCCATAGGAAGAAGGCATTCATTTGGTTTTGGAGAGAAGCACTAGGGAAGAACTTGCCTAGGTTGTTTATCATAAACCAAATGGCGTGGTCAAACCAAAAAAAAGAATGAATTGTTTTTGCATTTATCACCACACCTACATTTAAAGAAAGGTCGTTTCCAGTTCCAGATTCTTGCTTGGTGAAGGTTTTTCCTATTGAAGCCAGTCTCAAAGTGTCCTCTAATTCTGGCCCAGGTTTGCTCAGAAGGGCAACGGGAAGGCTCAAATTTGTTCATGCGAATAACAGTATCAAAGGCAACAGGAGCTTTAAGAGAAGGATTTTTGTGTAAAGCAGCGGACTTACAAACTTCTATCTCTTTTTCAGTAAGATGTGACATCAAGATCCAAAGGTCGATAGGCACAGGGGCAAGAAAATTGACAGTAGAAAGGCTCCAAAGCTTATAGGCAGTAAGGGCAGACTTGAACTCAATAGTCCTGCTGGGTACAAAAGGGATTTGAAAGTTTTTGGATTGGCAAAAGTCATATGAAGATTGGTCACCAATATCACAAACATCTTGAGAAAACAATTCAAGTTGGGAAGCACTGTCCTCATCAAGCTCATCTAAAAAGACCAGAGGGTGTGGTGAAAGTAGTGCATCAGACGAGGTATGTGGCACATCAACAGAAGAATTACCATTCTCATTCTCAAGGCATGCAAAGACTTTCCTAATGTGTAGATTAAAAAATCTTTCATTTTTATCAAAAACTTCGACAAATTCATTGAGCCGGCCATACAGATCCTCTACCATACTCAATGTATCCTTCTTTTTAATAAACTCCAGATAGATCTTAACCCAGTCCAAAGTCCCCAACAGATCAGTCAAACACAAAACCTTATCTTCGGGTCCAACAAAAGAACAAGTAGCCCTATCTGTGTCAATGATAAAAGAATGCATCATGACGGCCTTTTTCATACAACAAATAAGCGTCTGAATAAAATGGTTAGGTGGAGGTAGGGGCTCCCCATAACCCAAAAGAGCATCATCCTGAAACCATCATGTGGACTAAAACATAAAAACAGACCTTTGTTAGCTTAAGAACTGGATAAAAGGTAAGGGTTTAGTACTATCCCAACCAAGGAATAGTCGGAGTTACACCACAAGGGTGCAGAGAGAGAGATACACAATTTCACATAGTTCCTCTTGACAAAGCAAGACCAAATCCAATGAAGCCTTTATTCATAAACCAACAAGGTATAGTAAAGTTGAAAAGTAAAATACAGTACTATAAAGCACCATATAGCATAACCACTCTCAAAATGTCCATCTAATACCTGCCACCATCCCACAACACAAAATCGCACAAGTTAGTATAGTGGGGAAGACAGGCGTCATAGCTGAGCGTTAGTTGTTATCCATGTCCAAAAGAGGTTATACTACTCATCAGCATATATAGCATTTTAAAACATAGTCCAATCTTCCCAAACATAAAGATGATTTTATAGCGATAGGCCAAGCCCCTCTGTTATTGTATCAGGGCGAGTGCCATGCTGATCAGTTTTTGGGCATTGGTCCGCATCAATTTAATTTGTTTATAGTGCAAGTATGAAAAGTTTTCACCATATATATTGCTTATCGCTAACAGCCATGGTGTGAATACGTGTGCCGGTGTTAGAGCAAATCCATGCTATTCTAACACGTGTGACTTGAGAAACATCACGCACTACTGTCCATACTCCTGAGCATATCCATGTTTTCCTATCGTATCTCACCATACACTGATATGACAAGCGACTGGGTAATAAATTATCACAAGCCATGGTTGAATAATGTAACTAAGCTTAAACTTTCGTTTATCGTAGCCCCATATCCACCCCGTGGTTTTTTGTATCCTTGTATCAGATAGATTTCATTTTATTGATGAGGTTCTCATGGTTTTTACAAGGAATTAGGGCAGATCCGTGCCATTATAATCCTTATGTAAGAACCATTTATCTTACGCAAATCCATGCTGTCCAAGATAACATGAGAAGAACCCTTACTTTGGGACAGTGTGGGTGTTATTAAACGCAGAAGAAAATTATATTACTTATGAAGTGATATAGTCGAACTGAGTATAAACCAAGTAGTTTCCATACTTAGGGTCTTTAACAGTCACCTAGAATGGCATACATTTACGAAGAGACACCTTACCTTTCGAGCATATGTGATGCTTGCAAATTCTGTGTCATAGGTACAGGATCTGTGCCTAGAGGCTCATTGTCTGAACAGTCATTCTGTCCATCTGGGATTTGAGCATCTTGCTCCGGGTGTTCAGGGTCCTCTCCCTCCATAGATACTGGTAGGTCATAGTAGCCTCTGGTCAAAATTCGTAGCCAACTGGATCTTCGTCAGCCATTGTCTTTGACTCATCAAATCCGACGTCTCTAATAGTCTTGATTTGTCTACTGTCAGACATGTAGATCCTATAGTATGATGCATGAACATCATATCCTACAAGGAATCCTTGCTCTACCTTTTCATCTAGCTTCTTTCTTTTCTGATCTGGAATGTGGGCATATGCAATTCATCCAAAAATGTGTACATGTGACAGACTCGGTTTGGTGTCCCACCAAAGCTCGTGTGGCGTGGTATGTGCAACGTTGGATCTACCTGTCATGTTCTACAAATAGTTGGCTGTAGCTACTGCTTCAGCCCATAAGAATTTTTATGCCTTTAAATAGGCCATCATGGATCTCGCAGCTTCCATGAGAGTCCGATTTCTCCTCTCCGCCACACCATTGTGCCGTGGTGTGTAGGCTGCGGTCTACAAGTGAAGTATGCCTCTACTGATGCAAAACTCAACAAAGTATTTGGAGACGTATTTTCTCCTCCATCTGTTCTCAGCTGCTTTACCTTCTTGTTAGTCCATTTCTCAGCCCAGTTCACGAACTCTGTGAATTTGTCCAGGCCTCCAATTTGTTGTGGATAAAGTACATTGTAGCAAACTTGCTGAAGTCGTCAATAAACATGATGTAGTATCCCCAAGGAGACCACATCAAATGGTCCACAGATGTCAGAGTGTACCAACTCCAAGAGTTCTTTTATTCTGAAAGAATCCTTGGTGAATGATATATGTGACATCTTGCATTTGTTACAGGCATCGCAGAACTTCAAGCATGCTGCATCTTTAATGTTGACGCCAGCGAAAGCTCTACTTCGGCTAGCGTTGTATAGAAAAACTATATTCATATGATACAGCCTCCAGTGCCATGTAATATCCATTGATTCGTTGATCTGGTGAGCTCAGAAGGTACTCAGATCTTGAGGTGATACAGGTTCTCCTTTCGCTTTCCTGTCGTGACAAGTTGAGTGGTTGCAGCTTCAACCACTTCGTAGGTATCGCCTTCAAAGGTGATTCTCAGTCCTGCATCTACCATCTTAACAACAAATAGTAGGTCCTTCTGAAGAGTGGGCACATACAAAGTGTCTTCAAGCCTTTTGTCTCTTCCTTTGGTGGTTAACCACAACACTTTGGTTCCGCTGACCTTGTGTCTGGAACCATCCCCCAAGATTATGTATCTGGAAGACTCTGATTCTTGATAATCAGTGATCATGTACCCTGTTGCCACGAAGTTTGACGGTGCACCTGAATTAATAATTATCTCTTGTGTATCTGAAGTTGATGTCGCACAGACATCAACAGACAAGTAAGCTGCTGGGTTCTTGCCGTTGTTGGCTCTATCTTAGGCCATCTTGGAGGACTCTGGTTCCTCCATGTAGGATGAGCTATTGTCGCTCTCCCATCTGCTCTGAGCTTTCTTGTTTCTGGGATTTTGGTTGTAGTCAATGGCTGCATGACCCTTCTTGTGACAGTGGATGCACTCTATCTTTGGGTTGAGCCAGCACTTATCAACAGTGTGGCCTTCTCCTGTGCATCTTGTGCAGGACTTCTTCTCACCATTCCGTTGTCTCGATTTATTTCTGCTCTTCCACTTGTCTTCTTTGGCTCCCTCTGACTGTTGCCTTCGATCTTGTCTTTGGTTTGACTCCCTAAACCATTAATTTTATTTGTGCTAGGAAAAAAATTGACCACAAACTTCTAGTGCCTATGAATAAGTGCTCAACAATGGAACTTTAGGTTACCACAATCCTGATCAATAATAACACCCAATCCTAGCATTGAAAACTCTAACACTTATCACACTGTTGGGACACAACTAGGGACAAATGTGTCAGAACTCAATTTTATTAATTTGACATGAAAGTAGACTCACTTATAGATCATACTTACAAATATTACAGAATAAAAAATGGCCTACAAGAGACCTCATTTTTTATACCTTGAATATAAAAAGTCTTCACCACATTTCATTAATTGCTAATCGATAGCTCTTGTGAAATTACAAAACTAAATCATAAAATCTGATTATAAGATCATCTTTTATCATTTTTCTTTTGGAATTAAAAGTCAATGCATAATATATTGTGCACTTCAAGAATCACACAATCAACAACAATTTCAAAGCTAATAAAAAAATTGGACTTAATTTAGTGTTAAATCAGTCATCTCATATTGTATAAAACTCCTAGTGCTTAGATATATAGTAGTACATTTAGCTATAGTTTTTTATTTGGTAAAAATGAAAACCATGAAATAAAACTTACAAACGATCACAAACATGACACATGAAAATGAGATTTTGTCCAGCAAAATTGTGAAAAATCTACAAGATAATTCTTTTGTATTGAAATGTCTTACGTAGTGATTTTTTTTGTAGTGACTGCATATTATAAGCTTTTGATTACCTTTCTAGATTATCATACTTATTCAAATGATGTTGTGCATAGCTTGAGTTGTGTACACCATGTCACATTTTAGATAATTATATCTGTCTATTTTGCCCTTCTCATTCCCAATCAAATCTTTAAAATGGAGCATATGTTTGAAGATATGATACTTCATCAGCTTGACTCATTCTTTAGGAGACCTTGAGAATTGTGGGTGAGAAACCATGTCTCATTTGTTTTTATCTACCGACTATGACATGATGTTTCACATAATGATACATTCTAGCAAACACATTAATGTATTTAAATCCATAGGATAAATATCACAAGTCACACTAAACAAGAAAACTCTTGAATGTGCACCTACCTTATAGAGTTTACAAGGATATTATCTTCTACCAGATTTTATCAAAAAGAAACTAAATGTTCAAACATGTATAATCTATCATAATCCAATCATATGATTATTGATAAAGATCTCATACAAGTGCTATGTTTTTTTCATGTACACAATGAAAAATAGTTTAATATCACAAGTTGAGAGAGAGAGAGAGAGAGAGAGAGAGAGAGAGAGAGAGAGAGAGAGAGAGAGAGAGAGAGAGAGAGAGAGAGAGAGAGAGAGAGAGAGAGAGAGAGAGAGAGAGAGAGAGAGAGAGAGAGAGAGAGAGAGAGAGAGAGAGAGAGAGAGAGAGAGAGAGAGAGAGAGAGAGAGAGAGAGAGAGAGAGAAAAGAAGAAGAAGAAGAAGAAGAAGAAGAAGAAGAAGAAGAAGAGAGAGGGAGGGAGGGAGAGGGAGAGGGAGAGGGATTAACAAAACATAGCTCCTTTTGCCAAAGCAAGACCAAATCTTTTAAAACCTTTATTCATAACCCAACAAGGTAAAACATAGCTGAAGGCATACATTACTTCAAAGAAAGGAAGCATCGTATAGAGAAACAAATTTCAAGACATCCAGCTGGTACCTGCCACCATCCTACCACACAAAACCACACAAGTTACTATAGTGAGGAAGACAGGTGTCAACAATGAATGTCAGTTGTTATCCATGTCCAAAATAAGTTTAGCAGCTTAACAACTTAAAATATTTGATAATAAAATGTAGTCCAATCTTCCCTACGAAACACATAATTATTAGCGATATGCTTTCTCATAATATCACCTTATCAGGGCATTCCGCCATTTTGATCAGTCTTATGGTACTAAACCGTATCAATTCCTAAAATAAACACATACGTATTGAAAAATAACTGCATTATATATGTTGCGATTTGCAAACGAGAGATAGCATGGAACGACACTTAGATATGGAGCAAATCCATGCCATCCCAATATCTGAACCCATAATAGGCATAGTAACATTTTCGAAACTCTTAAACATATCCATGCTTTCCAAGAGTATGCCAGCTATCGCTCAGTTTCATAAGATTTAAAAAAAAAAACTTTGTCTATTAACTTTTACCAGTACGTAATTTAAACAAGTATTTTATTCCAACATTTGTAATCGGATTAAGGCAGAAATGCAATGATCCCTTGTACAAATCCATGTACTTTTAAGGGCGCATAGGTTGTTAAGACTTGTATTATTGTTCATAAAGCTTACTTAATACAAAAAAACCGCAAAATCATCATACAGTAGCTTGCATTCTCCATATGTGTCATCATTACTATACAAGAGGCATAAATACGATAGTCATAAGCATAAGCCATCATCCTCTCCTATAACCTTTCATACACATGAATGTTTTCTCTTATACATACCATTACCTCTTCATTAACCAATACCCGAAGTAGAGTGTTACAATAATGACCTGAATAGTCGTCGCGTGAGAATCTTGTGAGGAAGCCATACTTGTTAACAAACAAAACTTCCTTTGAAAACTTGGTAATAGAAGTTTTTCGAGTCTAATTTTTTTCCACAACAAGAATACCATCAAAAGTGTTGCTATTCATATTATATTTCCCTTACGAAACATTTTATCTGCTTTCAGTAACAAAGGGTTAAAAGAAACATACATATAAACTTTGTAGAGATGTTCTTCGGAATGCATACATGTATATGCGCGTAATCTGATTCCAATAATGGATTCAAGATACAACGTCACACTAGAAAGCTCTGTTATCAAGTAAGCGTCATATTGCATTTGCTCATCATCTCTTAACATAATTCATAGCTCATGTGATGCATATCAGACTTATACAAAATCAAGTATCATATAGGCGGCCATTTATACATCCGCATTACCATTGAAGAGGCATTCAAATAAACAAACAGTAATATAGTGATCGCTACCCTTTCAGCACTGAAAGAGCCTCATAGTTATGTGAGAAGAGGTCTGCTCAATCACATATTGTGACAGTAGGTTCATCGTTGTCCCAACGAGCTTATGCATAATTATACCTATCAAATGAGCCATACATGCAAAGGGTTGCATGAGGCCGCCGTGTGCTGTCAGCGCATTATCATTATCATACATTTGTCACATAATGCATATCAAGCCAGCGCATGAGCTCGCATGCAACAGTAGCACGCTGCTAGCGCACTATCAATCGTGTAGTTGGCAAGTAGTTTTCATATATCTTACATAAAGTGATGGCAACATCTATGAGGCCATACCATCGCATTTCCTAGCCTAAATCCTTCTATGATTAGTGTGATAAACATGCATAGTAAATACGATTTACTAAGAGAATGTTGGATTGCGATCCAGCACCCTCTTTATGCCATCATTTTTCTTCTGAACAAAGCATATGAAAGCAATAATAGATGGGCACCTCCACGAGTACTATGAGGCAGAATGAGAAGAGGATGAGCAGAGAGAAGCAAAGTGTGGGTGTTGGTAATGCTGCTATATAGACTTTTGATGGAGTATAAATTGCAGGGAAAGTAAACATTTGAATTCTGAACTTTGTCACAAAAAAACCATATACATCATATGGTAGCTAAAAATCCATTTGTCATGGTTACAAATACACTGACATGGTAAAGTTGTATAGCCTAGAGCATCGTGCATGAGAGAGAGAGAGAGAGAGAGAGAGAGAGAGAGAGAGAGAGAGAGAGAGAGAGAGAGAGAGAGAGAGAGAGAGAGAGAGAGAGAGAGAGAGAGAGAGAGAGAGAGAGAGAGAGAGAGAGAGAGAGAGAGAGAGAGAGAGAGAGAGAGAGAGAGAGAGAGAGAGAGATAGAGATGACCTAGGGATAGGGACTTTTCTAATTCAAACTTGCTTAAAGGCATCCCTAATATGTTGAAATATTGTTAAATATGCTTCTTTGCTAATACTAGCAAAATCACAGGCACCTTGAACTATAGTTTTATCTAAAATTTTCTAAATGTCTAACATCAAAGACTCTGCAATTTTGGACTTTACATTGGAACCCCTATTGTTCATCATGATACACTCAGTGGATTTTCTTGTCAATATTGGACCCAACGACATTCCAATTGATGCATTGTCCTTTATATTCTGATGAGATACTAATGCAGATCTGCAAAAAATAACCAGATAGTTAATAGAACAACATAGTAGTAGAAATAAACCATTTGTCACTAATCAAGTTACAAAAAAGTTAGAGTATGCTTACTTGAATGCTCTAATTCTTCTATTTCTATAACCTCCTTTTGAAAGGGTCTGAATATCCTTGCGACTTTCCCGCTTTCGCTTCTTAGTCTTAGCCTTCTTCTTCTTAGCCTCTTCCACATCCTTCAGTAATTGCAAGTTTTCCATATGAATAGATTGTAAGATTGATTGCATTTGATCAAGTTCTGATTTGATATCAAACACTATCTTTTGTAATGAACCATTATTTTTCTGTAATGATTCATTATTCTTCTATGATGATTCATTATTCTTCTATAACGATTCATTATTTCATTTAAGTTGTTCATTTTTCTCTAAAGTATTTTGGACATGACAATCTCTTTTTTGATAAAAAGAGGATATGCGTATCAACTCACATTCTAAAAAGTGAATTTTTTTCATTGAAAACTAATTTCCATAGTTTTGCAATCTCTCACAATATCCTAATAATCCATTATGCCCATTGCATATCCATATTACTAGATTAGTTATTGAAGAGAATGTGGGATGAGTCAATGTGCTAGGATCTTGATGATACAATGATCCGTCAGTCCACAAATCCAAGTTCTTTTTTCCTTCTGCCCTATAACGGGAACGATCAGCAACATATATTGGGAGCATGAACGAGATGGGATTGAGAGGAAAAATGGGATGAAAATAATGCAGTGGTGAGTTTATATCGAGACATTCCAAGGGGTAGATCCAAAAAGGGTTGTCCGGTATCCTAGGCTGCGTTTTGTCTAGGAACTTGTCAATAAGTGGATGGGGGAGTTTGCATTGCTCTTGCCTGAAAGGCTGCTTGTAAATGAGGGACTTTCCTTAAATGTGGGCACCTTAGAACTTGACATCATTCATAAATTTTATCTGTCTAAATTTCGCCAACCTTTTGATAAACTACATTTCGAAGTAAGAGAGATACCAAGTTTGATAATGCAATTATCTATCAACAGAGAATTCCATGCACATATTGTATCGATGTCAATAGCATTCCATTCATTAGAATTTTTGTTGTTGTTCCAGGACCATTGGAAATCCTTGACCTTTGATATTTATTTATAGTAAAGGGTATAGGATTAGTTTCCTTATAACCGTCTTCAGCCCATCCGGCCCATCTAGGGTTATATTTTTGTAACATTTGGAAATATCCATGGCTTCCATATAGTAAATCTCTTTTGGTATATTCAAATAGAAGTCAACAGAGGATTCACATTGCCAAAGTAAAGTTCCCATTTAGGTAGCTCTTGTATGTTTTCGCCTTAAGGCCTGCACCTTCCATAATGAAAGGATGCAACATCTCAGAACCCCTGTTAGGAATTTAGCAAGTCCAGAAAAATAGCACTCATGGGCATTTGTGATCCATCTGAAAGAGTTTTTATGAGCTTTAAAAGTGCATACGAGGTAGGGAAGTTCTTTTAAATATATGAACTCGAAACTATCATTTTCAACACAATGGATTAGTCATTTCATGATAGACACAATGCTAAACTATAAAATGTTTACATAATCAAATGAAGAAAACAACCCAAAATTTACCTAATCTATGTCAACATCCACTTGCAATTGTACCACTAAAAAATAATTGGTGTACACAACTAAAAAATTCTTTTGTTGTACACATTGCAAGTAACAAAAGTAGAGTATTAATATCATGATAGACACAAAGTGAAAAGAACAAAAATACTAAGAATCCTATGAAAAAGTAATCAAAATTAGCTTATTTAGATGGACTTAATCTTTATTTCACCAACAGACTTTGTAATTGTTGGTATCTCTCTGATAGCTCTTGGACGAAGAGCATCAATTTCTCTATGTGAATTTAGCAGAATTCAACTTAACACAAAAAATGTGATACACGTTCTTTATCAATTTTGATCGATATAATATTCAAGCTCCAGTGACAACTGCATCAAAACTTTAGAATCAATCTTTAGGACATGTACACAACCCATTTACAAAATTGATGGGATTCAAGAAAAAATGACTTCGGACGCAACAAGTTTTATACATTTTTTCGCATGTGCAAAGGATGGCGGGGCTACCACGTGTCATCACCCGAACTTGACAAATGCCATTCATATATATTATTATGACCTAATAATTGTTTGCACGTGCAAAAGTCTACGTGCAACCACGTGTCAACAAGCTATTCGTCCACATGCTAGGTGTTTGACAAAATAACTGCTTGCACATGTGCCTTTGCCACGGTTGATACACACGAGTTAGAAAAGCATCATTATTTCGATTGTCGATATGTGGCCAGTCAAAATCTGCCATGTGTCATTCTCTTCACACATGAACAAAAAATGGCGTTCATAAACATTGGACATTTTTTAGAAAAACATCGGATTTTCATGCGTGATATCGGTTTTGAACATGCATCATCTTTTCGACAGCCCTGAGAAACCGCTATGCGCTCAAAAGCAATATCCCATGTTCTACTTCGTACGAACGACTTATTTTCTCCTTCATATCAATTTCAAGCATAGTTAATCTGTTTAGGATTCCGCTTTGTCGTTTTGCACTCCAATTCCATATTGCACTTTGTTTTTTGGGCAGATTTTGAATCCCATATATCATTTCTCCCTAAGTTTGGCGTTACAAAAAATATTGAATATTTTAAGTCCATTTTCTTTTCCATTCTTGTTTGTGTTGCCTATTGTCACCCAAGGCCCTGGCATAGAGACTTTTGTTGTGCAATATTTTCATTTCAAATCTCTCCTAAACTTTCCTCCATTCAGATCTAAGAATAGGGATATGATTCACTATCAAAATCTGGTGAATCTTGACAAAAAGAGATATAAATCAAAACTTGATAGAATGTACACAAAACTGCATGATGATTTCAAGTCTGTTGATTCGTGCCAGCTACCTACTAAGAAGTGTAGGTTTTTGGAATGCCAGTCTGCTTTTGTATTTATCTTCTTTTAATTTTTTTTTTATGATTGTCAAAAATCTTTTCCTTCTATCTTTGAGGTTGGTAGTTCTAATAGATATCTCTGAGAAGTCCAAGCCTGCGGATTTAGACCTCTATCTCAAAGATTCAGATGTTAATAATGATGATTGTATCAATTCGATACGGCTCTGAACATAGCATTATTGGTTCAGAATATGCTACTTTTCTCGAATCCAAGCAATCCCAATAATACTCAGATCCAACAATTAGCCCCATCCTTTTGTGCCAAACCTCTTGGATAGGAATTTGCTCCCTTTCAACACATCCAACTTGGTTAGCAATAACACAAGCATCTAGTTTGAACAACTTCCCTTGCCTTTTACCTTTTCCAAACAAGCATCTCCATCAAACTCCACCTTGAGGCCTTTACTTAGCATTTGGCTCACACTAAGAAAATTCTTGGTAATAGATGGAATAAACAATACATCCTCCAAATGAATCACCAAGATTTGAAACTATCTAAAAAATTCTCTTTTAGCACTTATACCAAGCAAATCAGCACTTAGAATCATGGAATCTTGATCAACCTATGATCTATCCTCAATCTAATGACTTTTGCCACTTCCTAACATTAAAACACACTCAAGCGAAGTCCAGCAACCTCGCTATCTAGAGATCCAATGAAAATTAGGGTTTTGACAAAATCACAAGAAATCGAGTATTCCAAATCTACATGCAAATGCTGAAAATTTGATATGCAATCTATTAGCCACTACTTAGGTTGATCCAATGATCCAAAAATCGGCCAAATCCAGTATGTGAATTCAAAAATTGGAATTGATCAAGTTTATAAACCTATATAGGGTTTTTATCTACAAAAGATCCAATCTACAAAAGCAGAAAACTTGATTTTGGTGTAGAATCCTCTCTAGCATGCTCTAGACTTGATATCTTCACCAAATCATTGATAGATCTGATTTTCTCCTTCATAACCTGAAACACAAGCTCTGATAACATGTGAAAGATTTTAGATCCTTAAGATCCAATCACTTAAATGATCTTTGGTTAGAAAGAGAAATATACTACCAATCTCACCAATGTAGAAAAATCAGCATCTACACACAAAATGAGATGCAAACACTAATAGAACTTGATTAAACTTGAATGAAATGATAAAGTACTGTTGCTGTCCATACAAAACCAACAAGCTATTGTATTTCACACATGTGGATCCGAAAATAGCAATAAGTGATCATTCTACACATAGAATTGCAAGCAATTACGAAGATAGTGCACCAATGGATAGTAGAACCCAAGAGAACCATGTATAAGCATGAAATGAGATAGAGAAGAGAGAAGATTGCTCTCTCCACGAGTTACATCCTTTTATAATAGGTCCAGACCCTATTTGGCCACTTGGCTTTCCAACCAAAATGCTAACCCTACTATTTTTGGGTCTAGATTCAATGTACTCAACTATTCAAATTTGAATCTACTCAAACTCGCATTCTAACTTTCCCATGTTTTCAAAAAGTGTTCATTCAAATGACATTTAGATTAGTGAACTTTGAAAAGTCAATCTCTAAGTCTAAAACAAGTTTTGGCCTAAATATGCCAAATATGGAAATATAGCAAAATATGATGAAACTAGTTGAATCTTTCACACCATCTTCATCACCATCAAAAATGTTAGATTGATCAACATCAACAACATCAAGCTTATCCACATTCTCCTCTTCAAAGACAACAAACTTAGAAATGTGAACTTTCTTTGAATTAGGAATGTAAACAAAAAAAGCTTTCCTTAATTCACTATAGCCAACAAAGATTCCCTTCAATAGTCCAAAATATGAGCTGACATAGCAAGTACTACCAAAGATCTTCAAATGCTCCATCCTTGGCTTCTTACCAAAAATAACCTCAAATGAACTCTTACCATCCAAGTATTCATTTGAGTACCTATTGCAAACAAAGTTAGCACACATCAAAGTTTCACCCCAAAATGACTTAGGAGGATTTGCATTCACCCTCATGATTAACCTCTTTCAAAAGATTGATCTTCCTCTCTTCCTTTCTTCTTTATTTCAGTTTGAAAGCTCCCTCTTGATCCCATGTGCAACACAAATCTCCTTGAACTTTGTTGATAGGTCTTCATTTTTCAACTTTAAGCACTTGATCTTCATGTTGAATTGACTCTCCACAACATTCTTGAACTTGAAAAAGACATTAAATATGAAATCACCACTCTTTAGAAGATAAGTCCAACATATATGCTAAAGTCATCAATACAAATCACAAACATCTTTGCTCCTCCATTACTCAAAGAACTAGTAAAATGCACATCCAAATGTACTAAATGAAAAGGCATCTTAGATCTTGAGCTAGATCTAGAATAAGACAATGTTTGTGACTTTGACATTGAACAAATCTCACCAACTTGCTTCTTTGACTTCAAACCACTATGGGTAGAACCAACAAATCCATCAAGTTTGTAGAGCTCACCTTGTCTCTTGCCTTGAGCAATCAAGACTTCATTCCTTTTGATCAAGCAAGAATCACCAACAAATTCCAATTTGAGCCCTTTGTCAACCATTTGACACACACTAAGCACATTCTTAGTAATGGAAGGTATGAACAAAACATTCTTCAAGCTTACATTCCTCCAAAAAAGAAAAATATTGAATCAAGCAAAATCTACATGCAAAAGCTAGAATCTAGATATCTCATCTAATAGAATGTACCATCCACAATCATAAAAATTTCTTGTCTCCACATTCTAGTAAGTGGTTTCAAAAATCAGCCATCTACAAGTATTTTGACCTAAAACGATTTCAAGATAACAAAGATCCAAACTGTATACTTGAAACTACAAGATTTGAGCTAGAAACACCTCCAAATCCACAGAGAATTTATAACGCCCTCAAATCCACCTCTAGATTTGGAAAATCCACCAACTTTGGCCTGCAACCTGTTCTAATAGCATGTGAGATCAAAACACATTTATTTCATCAATGATCTTTACCCAAATTTGGTTGCACATCTAGAAATAGCTAGAAGATAGAAATTACTACTTTATGCATGTTAGAACTTAGAAATGCATAAAATGATCATAAACACTTAGATATGACTTAGTACTGTCCGTATAGAAGTAGTACATTACTGTGCTTCACACGTGTGAAATCTAGATCAACCATAAAATCAATATTCTACACATAGAAACTCAAGATATCAAGAGAGAAACACATGAGATGGACATAGAAACACAAGAGATGAATTCTCCACAAAGAAATTTGGAAGTCATTTGGCCACTTTTTCCAAACTTGACCTAATTTGAAAACTTCTAGATACTTCATAAAAAACCTAGAACTTCTAGTCTAGATGCAATGTACCAAAATTAGCCAATTAGAATGGGCCCAAATTCGATCTTCATGTGGATCTATCATCAGAATATGCTTCACTCAGGACAAGAAATTTAAAACAACCCATATTGTCAACTTCTGACATGATCTGATATAGGGAGGAAAAGCTAAAGCATGTAGATTTATGGTCATCAGGAACATTGTATACTATTGATCCATATTCATTGCAACATCCCCATTTTCATTCGGTGACTCAATTAATAATCTATATGTGTCATGGCAAAAATGGCCTTTTGGGTTATTGTGAGAATTTGAAACTCTATGGAAATGCACATTCAATGCAAATGATACATTTTTTGGAAGTGGAATTAAGAAAAATATCAAAGGAGTGCGAAGAGAAATTTACAAAGTTAAAAACTTGTTTGGAAGAAAATGAGATGTTCAAGAAGGAGATTCAAACGTTGAAATCTTCTTTGCATAAATTTACAACTAGTAATGAAGAGATAAAAATTGCATTTCAATCCATGCGTATCTCATATTTGTCTCTTGTTAAAGATATGGATTTGCTCAATAGAAAGGTAAAAAGCAACAAGAGGAAAAGACTGGTTACTAAGGATATATGTGATCTATCATCCAGAGGAGATTATTGAAAAAGAAGAATCCGTGCATTCAAGTAAGTTATAGCTTATTTGGTTTATTATTGTTTGAACTTTTTCTTTCAATCATAATCACTAGTTTTGTTATTTATCAATTTCCACTTATAGTTTATTTGTTTATTATGCTATTGTGAATACTATGAGTGTCCTAATCTCTACTGACTTTTATATGAACATTATATTTGCAATGTAGATCAACATTGGTTGCCGAAGACCATTTGGCCGATGAGATTTCCATTTGAAGCTCACTAGGTTCTATTTTAACTTCTAAATCTATGAAATCAATGTTAAACAATAACAAAATGAAAAGATTAAGGCTTCAATTATTGATAGCATTATGAATGAAGTTGAAAAAATATTGGACACTACATTGGTTCAGGGGGCATGTGATTTTTCTAGCATCAGTAGAGAAGCATATGCAACAATGTTTAAGATGATAAATGAAGCATTTGCATAGGTAAGTATAAAGAAGTTTCCCATCCCATGACCATTTCATCTTTAAAAAAAACAGAGACATGTTAAACCAAGGTATGCAAAGAATAGTTGGTAATCTATCTCATATCAATGAAGTGTATATCTCGAAGGGAGAATGTCTTGCTTATAATAATTCCAACTATCTATTTATTGACATTAATCAGTTACTAACATTCATCATAGATTTTTACAATATTACAAATGAGAATGTCAATAACAAGTTGATAGTTATTCTTAAATTAGATGAGTCTGAAATTATAAAAGGACAAAAAATGGAGATTGTCAGCCTTACGATCATGAATGGAGCACTTTCAAATTCAAAAGACTCAGAAGGCCTCAACTTTAGTGTTCAATCAGAAAATGATATTTGGTGGTTGGCAGCTTTTTGGGTATAGTTTATAGATTCTATAGGGATAATTTGATATGGATTCTATTTGGATAATCTTCTCTACATTAATATTATGCTAAATCAATTTTTTGTCTCTCTTATAGGTGTTGAAAGAAGACCATGACATTCTCTCATGAATATTTAATTGAACATCATATCCTGCCACCATCAAAAATCACATGGAGGAAGTTCCACTCAATGTTTCTGGGATTGGCACTTTCAGCATAGAATGACATTTAGCAAAAAATTTGAAGACATTAAAATGTATGTTCAATGTATCCCATGGCGCTAACTCTAAACACCCTTGTTTGTACTGCATGAAGACATCAAAAGACATGACAAGGAGTACATGACTATCAAGAGATCGAGAAGATCCTGATTGGAAACCCGTACTACCGATTTCTATTCAGAATGTTCATATTTGTACATTGTAGAGGTGCGTATTATAGAAAAAATAATATATCTCCACATCTTGTTTGCATGGAATACGAAGCCAGAGTCATCTTCGAAGAAGCTATATCTAGATTAGAGGATGTATTATCTAAAGCAGGCCATGTTAAAATAAAAAAAGACGACAAGCTTTCACATAAAACCCGGAAATATTCCATGCAAATCGAACATTGGAGGATCCAAAGCTCGTAGATTTTTATCAAATTATTCTGGCAAAGAAACCAAGATTCAGTATTCGATTTGAAAAGAGATAATAGCTGCAACTCAAGATTTTGAAGAACTAGGTTCTAGTCGACTATTCAAAGTAGAAGTTTGGAGAAAATTAGACAACATGGTGATATACTTGAGAAAAGATCAATTTTCAAATACTGATGTACAAATTTTACAGAAATCAACCAGTGAATTTGTGGATGCAGTTTGAAATGCATGGGGAGAAAATCATATAACACATTATATGGTAAGATCTCGGTGTAACACCATTATCGACAAATATGTGCAAATCAATTTAGATACTTTTGGCACTGATTTATATTTTGTTTATATGACATGCAACACATATTACGGCATCATGCGACATTCTTTGCAAGAAATAGTGGAAGTCTTAGCATATGGTCATCGCAAGGAATGTAAAAATCTCATTGGCAAGCAAGAGCGGCAGTTTATAAAAGTACACAACATGGTGGGACTAGCACAAAGAACAACTAAATATTGCAACTTTTCCAATGGTTTTACAAAAGAGTCCAAATTCATCATAATACAAAATCAACGGATTATAAAATTTTTTGTATATTAAATGACAAATATTACAAAGTCTGGTTCTCCAATATCTACTCAGCTTCCGACAATTTTTCAAATGAAAGTTGCAATTTAGAATCATGCAACAGTTTTCTAGAAAATGAGAAAGTGCCTTGATTGTCATAATCATTGTTTCATCATGTTGATGAAACTTTGAATGGGCAACAATTATTTCATTATTTTTGAAGAACTTTAGATAATGCCCTAGTGCATGATCTCTTGAAAATCCTCTAGCAGACGATCTCTGCCCTCCTTGATGAATTGAAAAATCCTCAAGGTAAATTGTTTCTTGAAAAGAAAAAAATGCAAAGTAAGCTCCAATATAAAATCTGTCATTACAGATCTAGTACAAGACAAGATACAAAACTTACGCATTCGGCTTTGTCTTCCTCGATTACTGTCTCACCATCAATATTGTGTCCACCTTTCGATGTCGATAAGATTGGTGAATAGACAGTTGGTTTTGGAAAACCAAGCTGATTTTATAATCTAAGGAACTCCTCTGCAAAAGAAAGATCATCTTTTTCTTTGGCGCATTTCCTCAACAACCATTTTCAAACAATCTTTCCCTGAATAAAACTCACCCTTATTTACATCGTCAACACCAAGGAGAAGATCATTACATCATAATCAATTATATAAGAAAATTCATGAAGCTCTTTGCTCAAAATGCAAAAAGAGTCTCGGCCTCTGTGAAATAAAAAAGATTTGATATATCTGATAATGTCAAGAAATAATTATTATCTATATTGTAAATAGGCAAGGTGATTAGAGATTTATTGAAAGGAGAAAGGGTAGTGGTAGTTCCAGGTGTGAAAATCTGCAAAATTGGACCAAGACTGGATCCTAAAATGATCCACAAGAGAGATTGGATGTTAGGTACAATTGATCTACCAATCTACACAAGATTAGTTCAATCTAGATCAATTCTACATGAGAAAATATAACAAGAACAATCATAAATGAAAGGTAGGAACTCAAAAGATTCAAAACAAATGAAGACAAATGGAGAGATTGACAAGAAATTGCTTTCAAAATGAAGATTGGTGTTGCTTGATGATTATGGCCAATGTGAAAAGTACAGTACTAAGGACCATAAATGGATCTTTGAATGATCCACAAGGTGATTGTATGCTTGTTAAACAATCTATCAGAAACTAGTCATCAGAAAACAAGATCTAGTTTAGCAGCTTGATAGGAAACAAGTAGAGACAATCAAAGCATTGATCAAATAGTCTAATCCAACTCCACACGTGTGGAAATAAGGCTGTAGTACGGCCTGTAGACAGTGTTTACAAAGTGCCAAAGCTGGGTTTCATTGGAAAAATAGAGTAATCACCATACAATGAGAGGAAACTCGAGTTTCTCCTTGAGGCTCCAAAAAGTTTCTATCTTCTCACTATGGAGAATGGAAATACATAGTAAAACACACTTCCTTTGCAAAGTTAGGTGAAAATCCAGCATGTAATAAGGAAGTAGACTCCACTTTCTTGCCCTAATGTGAAAACCCTAGTCTAGATCCAAGAGTCATGCTTGGTAGGTGCATGGTAGGTACAAATCTCATCATAAATCATGGTCTAGATCCTACAAAGTAGGAATCACTACCAAATAGACACAACCACTCCTCTTGACTCGTGGTAACCTACTTTAGGTGTGTATGTACAAGTGGCACTTTGGCCATTCAAGTAACCAACAAACAATATTGACAAAATGTACAATATTCTACATGGCTAGATTTGCCAATGTAGGCAATTTTTCACACTCCTCCTCAAATCTAGCCTTGGAGATCACAATGCTTTTATCAATAACTCCAATTGAAGATCTAAGCTTGACAAATGAATCTTTAGGTAAAGTTTTAGTAAACAAATCAGCCAAGCAACTTGATGATGGCACGTGTTGGAGCTTGATCTCTTTAGCTTGCACTTTTTCCCTCACGAAATGATGAGCAATTTCGATGTGTTTCTCCTTGCATGGAATGTAGGATTAGTTGCAAGTGATTGGGCTGATTGGTTGTCACAATAGATGATAGGGATCTCCTCCTCCATGACATGAAGCTCCACCAATAGCCTTTTGAGCCACAAGACCTCCTTGCATGTTGATGTCAAGGCCTTGTATTCGGATTCTGTGGAAGATAGGGAGATGGTATCTTGCTTTTTGGAAAGCCATGATACTACTCCATCACATAGGAAGGTGGCAAAGGCACTTGTTGATCTTGTATCCACTTTGTCACCTGCAAAATCCGAGTCACTATAGGCTCTTAAGCCAAGATTAGTTCCTCTATACAAAATACCAAAATTCTTAGTGAATGAAATGTATCTAAGAACTCTTTTGGCCATCTTCCAATGTGAAACTAGAGGACTTTGCATGAATTGGCTTAACTTTCCAACACTATAACTAAGATCAGGTCTAGTTATAGTTAAATAGATCAAGGAGCCAATAAGCCTTCTATATAATGTGATGTCCTCAAAGGATGCTTCATCACAACCAATAGATGCTTTTACATGTTGCTCCATTGGTGTCTCAATGCCTTTACAATTCTTCATTCCAAATCTATCTAGGATGGATGTAGCATATTTAGATTGACAAATGAAGCTATTATCACATCCTCTAATAACCTCTATTCCAAGAATGAAGCTCAATAGGCCGAGATATACCATCTTAAACTCTTTTGCTAAAGCAATTTTTACATTTCTAATTCCATCTAGATTATTACCACTCAAGATAATGTCATCTACATACAAAACAGGAATAATGATCATGCCATCATGAAAACTTATATACAATGATGGATCATAGGCACTCATTACAAAATTGATGGAAATGAGAAAAGAGTTTAGCCTAGAGTACCATGCTCTAGGTGCTTGCTTGAGCCCATAAAGGCTCTTCTTCAAAAAACACACCTTTCCTTCATGCTTTGCCTTGATGAAGCCCTCGGGTTGCCTCATGTAGATCTATTCCTCCAAATAACCATTGAGGAATGCATTTGTGAAGTCAAGTTGGAATAGCTCCCAATTGAAGGTTGTAGCAAGACTAATGATCAACCTGATAGTAACAAGCTTAGCCACAGGAGCAAAAGTCTCATCATAGTCAATGCCTTTGGTTTGTAAAAAACCTTTGGCAACAAGCCTAGCTTTATGCTTGCTTATTGATCCATCTTGATTATACTTCAATCTAAACACCCACTTGCAATCAAGAGGTTTCTTCCCTTGAGAAAGATCCACAAGATCCCAAGTATGATTCTCAATAAGAGCATCATACTCTAATTGCATAGCATCCATCCAACTTTTAGACTTACAAGCATCTTCATAGCATGTTGGCTCATCTAACATTGAAGTAAGAAAGGTGTAAGATGTGAAAGATGATGAGCCTTCCCTTTGATCACCTTGACCATCATAGGTGAGCCTCAATGGCTCGGATCTTGCCCTTGTAGATCCTCTTGGAGTTCTTGGAGTTCTTGCATCTTGAGGTGGATCCTCAAGTTCTTCTTCACTTGGAAGCTCCTCCTCCATCCTAGCATGATCCTTGGCATCAAGATGATTAGTAGCATTATCATCCAAATCACAAGCATGTCCTTCATAAAAAATAACATCCCTACTCACTATCACCTTGCTAGTGATGGGATTGAAGACTCTATAACCTTTGCTATTCTCACCATATCCCACAAAGATGCCTTTGATGGATGTTGCATCATCCTTCCTTCTCTTATCCAAGGATTGGTGTACATAGCAAGTGGATCCAAAAACTTTGAGATCTTTGAGATTGGGCTTCTCTCCAAATAGAGCTTCAAATGGTGTGATTCCTCCAATGGCTTGGTTTGGCAGTCTATTGCACAAATAGTTAGCACAAGTTATTGCTTCACCCCAAAATGGTTTGGATAGAGAAGCATCTAGCCTTAAGGCCTTAGCACACTCACAAAGAGATCTATTTCTTCTCTCACTCACTCCATTTTGTTGAGGGGTGTATGGACATGACAACTCCCTCTTTATGCCATTAGAAATACAAAAGTCAATCAACTTATTGGAGACATATTCACCTCCATTATCACTCCTTAATACCTTAATCTTGGTACTAAGTTGATTTTCTACCAAAGTCTTGAACTTTACAAAAGAATCAAACACCATTGATTTGCTAGACAAGAGGTACATCCAACAAAATCTAGAATAGTCATCAATGAAGATTACATAGTACTTGGCACCACCATTAGACTCATGTGAAAAACTATGAACATCCGAATGGATGAGTTCAAGAGGAAAGTTTGATCTTGATGTAGATCTTGAGAAGGGTAGCTTGTGAGCCTTTGAGAGGCTGCATGCTTCACATCTCTTCCCACACTTTGACAAATGCTTGGGGAGTCCAACTGCAAGCTCCTTTGTAGTCATAGATTCCATGGCTTTGTAGTTGGGGTGGCCCAACCTTTTGTGCCACAGTTCCACCTTTGATAGCTCCACCTTTGCCAAGTCAACACTCTCCACTGCAATATTAGCATCAAGCTTAAACAATCTACCTTGCTTAAAGCCTTTGGCTATACATTCATCATTTCTAAGGATGGAACAAACTCCATGCTTAAATTGTACATCTAGGCCATTATCCATTAACTGGCCAACACTAAGCAAATTCTTGGTTAACTTAGGAACATAAAGAACATTATCTAGATTCATCCTTTTGGATGATCCCACATACAAGGGAATTGTTCCTATTCCACTTATCTTACATTCTTGACTACTTGCAGTATAGATTGATCTATGTAAGTCATTGTAAGAAAGTAAGGTGGAGAATATGTCCTTTTGATATGTCATGTGGGAACTTGCCCCACTATCAATCCACCAAGAATCATTGGTGTTGCTCTTGGATGATGGTGGTTTGTTGGAAACCATCAAGGATGACTCTTCATCCTCCTCTTCCTCCTGATGTGCAATGTTGCTTTGTTTGCTCTCTTGTGCCTTCTTCTTCTTGAGACATTCTGATGCAAAATGTCCTTTCTTTCCACAGAAAAAACATTTGTACTTGGACTTGTCTTTGATCTTGCCCTTTGAGCTTGAAGCCTCATCCTCCTCCTTGGTCTCCTTGAAGTGCTTCTTCTTGCCATTGGTCTTCTTCTTGCTTTTAAATGAGAAATTAGCTTTCTCATCACCATCCTGCAGAGAAATAGCATTCATTCTTGCATTGGTATGCAACATCCTACACTCTTCAGCTACTAATACACTGTGTAGCTTTTCTATAGTAGGCAAAGTGTCTTGGCTTGCAAAGCTTTGGACCAAATTTGTAAAGCCACTCCCTAGACCATTTAGGACAATCTGAACAAGCTCACTATCTTGAATCTTCTCTCCAATGGAAGCTAACTCCCTATTAAGAGACTTGATTCTTAGCACATAATCTTGTGCATTCTCATCCCTCCTCTTCATGCTTTGTAGAATCTGGTTCCTAAGCATGAGAACCCTCGAAGTGTTACTAGACTCATAGATAGATTTTAAAGATTCCCAAGCCTCTTTAGCACTCTTACATGATGATACTTCCCTTAAAAGATCATTGCTTACATTCATCTTAATACAGTGAAGTGCAAGCCTAGACCTCTTCTTGTATCTCACTAATTCCTGTGCACCTAGAGGTTCATCTTCATCATCTATTAGAAACTCATAAAGATCCTGGAGCACCATTAGTGACTCCATCCTCACTTTCCAAATAGCATAATTGGTAGAATTTAACCTCTCACTAGCTTCTAGAAGGTAGGCTCCCACTGATCCCATCTTACTAGCAAGATTCTACACACAAGATATAGATTTGTTTGGACCTGAAACTCACAAAGGTTTCAAACTTGCAGTGTTTCACTCAAATGTTGACTTCTAATCCAACAGATGGATTTGTAATCACAGTTCTATCACTCCCTCACAAGCTGGAATGAAGATAAGATGAGATGAAAACTACACTCAAGCAAATCTTGCCAATCTTGGCTATTCTTGGACAAAAACTGACTCTATCTCTCTCATTCACTTTGATGTACTTTCAAGACCTGGTTTCCACTTTAATAAGGTCTGAAATCAGCCTAGATTAATCAGTTTTCATGAAACAAATTCAAAACTAATCAATAGCAAGTGATCGTAGCTTATCCTAGGATTTGCACCAAAAATTACATCAAACTGACACCATATGAATTTTCTATGATCCAATGAATATGGATTATTAAATGCTGGTTCAGAGATGCCCACACGTGTGAACAGTACGGATTTTGATCCTGAAAAAGTTTGGGATCAAATCCCCTCACCAAAACCTGGATACCAGCTCACCCTTCCAATACTAGCTTTTTGCACCAAAACCTGCTAAAACTGGATTAGATTCAAAACAGATCAATGGCCTTGTACTTGGCTCTGATACCATGTGAAAAGTACAGTACTAAGGACCATAAATGGATCTTTGAATGATCCACAAGGTGATTGTATGCTTGTTAAACAATCTATCAGAAACTAGTCATCAGAAAACAAGATCTAGTTTAGCAGCTTGATAGGAAACAAGTAGAGACAATCAAAGCATTGATCAAATAGTCTAATCCAACTCCACACATGTAGAAATAAGGCTGTAGTACGGCCTGTAGACAGTGTTTAAAAAGTGCCAAAGCTGGGTTTCATTGGAAAAATAGAGTAATCACCATACAATGAGAGGAAACTCGAGTTTCTCCTTGAGGCTCCAAAAAGTTTCTATCTTCTCACTATGGAGAATGGAAATACATAGTAAAACACACTTCCTTTGCAAAGTTAGGTGAAAATCCACATGTAATAAGGAAGTAGACTCCACTTTCTTGCCCTAATGTGAAAACCCTAGTCTAGATCCAAGAGTCATGCTTGGTAGGTGCATGGTAGGTACAAATCTCATCATAGATCATGGTCTAGATCCTACAAAGTAGGAATCACTACCAAATAGACACAACCACTCCTCTTGACTCGTGGTAACCTAATTTAGGTGTGTATGTACAAGTGGCAGTTTGGCCATTCAAGTAACCAACAAACAATATTGACAAAATGTACAATATTCTACATGGCTAGATTTGCCAATGTAGGCAATTTTTCACAGCCAAATGTGGCTCTATAAATACAAAAAGTGGGAGCTCGTGGTACTAATCATCCCTCTGATCTCACATGTGTGAGGGTGCTTTGTCATATGATAATTCATCATGCAAAATTGACACTTGGACAAAACCTTATATTTTGAGCACTTTTGGTCCATTTTTCTACTATATAGAGAACTAGTGAAAACTCTTCTAGAAGTATAAACTGGACTTTTCTAGCCTATTCCACATGTGTGAGCAGACCTCTACACATGGAATGTGACACCTAATCTCATGATGCGGCTCATGCAATCTCTAGATTGATGCCATGTGGCATATGACTAAAAAACTTGATTTTGGCCTTTTTAGCCACTAGAACTTGATTTAAACTATATGTACATTATGATATTTACAATATTTGATCAAGTTAGCTTTTTCCAATTTTCACACTAGGGCCTATAAACGAAGCCCTATTTCGAACAGGATCAAAATCTGTACAATCATCTAAACTAATGCTTGTATTAATAAAAAAGGATTCTATATCTAAGGCTTGGACTCGCCAGATTTTGTACCGCTGGAAGAAGCAGCTTCAGAAGTAGAAGGAGCAGATCCCGAATCGTCATTTAACAAAAGAAAAAAAACAGCCGCAGATTGAAACCCTACAAATCTACACTTTTTATTGTGTATTTGACAATCATCTATAGACTTGAAATCATCATGTAACTTGGTGAACATTCTAACAAGCTTAGCTTTATAACTATGCCTGTCGAGGTTCACCAAGTCTTGATAATGAATCATGTCCTTATTTTCTGAACAAGGGGTACTAAGCAGAGACTTAAATGAGATAAATATCAGAAAATGCTTCCACACCAGGACCCTCTGTAATAGAAGAAAAAAAAAGTGACTTAAAATACTCTATATTGTCACTAGTACCAAATTCAAGAAAAAAAGATAGTAGACTGGAATCAAAATTAGACATTTCTAAAAAAAAATTACAAAAAAAAAGAGTTTGACAAACTTATAAATTGAGAGATTGGATATCGGTTTTGGGCACAAAATGAAAGGTTAAATCACTCTAGAAAGCATTATGCGTTCGAAACTGATATAAAAAAACTGAGTATCAGTTTCAAGTGCGCATACAATGGGCAATGGAAATATGAAAGAGAACGCGTGCTTGAAACCGATATCTGAGATAGCAATATTAGTTTCAGGCCCGAATGCATGAACAACATTTTAAACGTAGAAATAGTGTGCTTGAAATCGATATCAGTAGCAGAAATCACAAAATTCTCGTGAAAATCCACTCCAGAAATGATGTATTTATAATTTTTTTTTTGCACGTGTGGAAACAGATAAAAAAGACACGTGTCGTTTATTGATTGGTTGGGAGTATTTCTTGTACAGATAATAATTGATGTGACAATTTTCACGTGCAGAATGACACGTGTCATTGTCTGATTTGGCCACATGTTTGCTCCCACGCGACCCTCATAGATACTTTATAATTACCTGTATGGATGGACACGTGGATGAATGAAATGCTGCCACATGGCCATGACCATTTTTTTCACACATGCAAATTTTTTTTATAAATATCCACCGCGGAAATTTCATTTTGCTTTCAAATTTTCAGTTCCTTCTTTCCAATATTGCTTTCAAGCACATCCAGTTATCATCTCCTCTTTGCCACCCCCCCCGCGCTCGAGACCGATACCGCATGCTATCCGATATTGCTTTCGAGTGCAGAACTTGTTTCTTTAATTTTTTTGTACACCTACGTTCAAAACCAATATTCCATCCCGGTATCGCTTTCAAGCGCATTTCTTGCGCAGATTTTTTTTCCATCCTTACTCCGCGCTTGGATCCGATATTCCAATTTTGAGTTTTTTTTTTAAAAATATTGTCTTTTATTCAGATCATGATGGATAGGACTAAATCCACTGCCCATGCCAGAACTTCTATACAGCCTTCCCATGTCCGTGTCCCTCCTGGAACTGGCCAGCGACGTGGTAAAAAGCAGGTGTGGCTGAGGGAGATCAAGAATTTCGGAAATCAACTGAATTGTTGATCCCTAGATCTCCCTTCGGCCGATTGTTAGGAATGTGGCCCTATCCCTCAGCCTTGATGTTCGTTTTTAAGCATGTTACCGTCATGCCCTAAAGATTTACTTATTCCTGAAAGACTTCATGTGGATATAATGACAATGCAGGGCCATTCGTCAATGGTGGAGAACTAGTAAAGTGAAGGAGTCTAGCATCCCAACAATGGACAATTGGGTGAGCTGGTGGAGCATTCATATTGTGCACTGGGGAGATTGCATGGTGTCAGTATTCATGATAGCCTCTTAGTTAATGATTTGTTATCTGCTCATTTGAGCTCTGGTTCACACTTCTAATATGGTTTGTTTTTGTTAAGTAGTAGATGCAGAGGAAGATGCTAACACTCCTCAGACAAATCTCTCAGAAGCAAAACACGGAAGTTGGTTAGCTGGAGAAGGAGGGCGCCAAAAAATTTCATTGTACGCAATGCTTACAACACCAACATGACAAACACACTGTTACATAGTGCGAAACGACATGCCTATTCATGGAAGACACTTGAGAGAGGGACCTAGTCTGAAAACTTAATAGATTGAAGTGCACTTAGAATGAGTGTTGGACTATGTGTTGTGGCCAACACCTGCAACAATGCTCCTATGTGTCGTTAGAGTTCTTTCTTGGAAGGTGACAGAGAAACAGCTCAACAAAAAAGAAGGCCATCAAATGTGGTTGAATTGGACCAAGATGGGAGCCACCATCCAGAATACACATATATAAACATCGATTGACATGAAAGGGGAAGACAAAAAAAATTGAATTTCGAGTATGTTGCTATCTGAGCTCCACCTATTGCCAATGACCATGTAGTGGTTGAGTGCATGTACATCCTATTGTTTGGGCAATTAGAAGAACTGATGTTGGTAGTCTTGTCAAGTGCATGGCTTGGATCAATGGCAAGGGAGCATGCAGACGATCTATTTCACATTATGGCCGAGCAATAACGGCACAATACTTGTAGTTTTGTCCCAATGATTGTACCCATACATGGGTGCCAAGTAAAGCCATCATCCAGAAGCTTGAAATGACTCCAAGCAAATGGCCAATAGCCAAGGGGGCTAATATGAGCCAAATGGAAGTAGATTCACTCACCCAAGCAGGTATGCTAATCAAGGTGGTCATGCTCTGTTCTAACATTTGAATTAGTTAATTGTATATTGTTATGTGCAACAATATTGTAAAGTGTTATATGTATACGGAAAGCATGATTCGTTCTTGAGACTCCCACAAAGCAGGTCAACCAAAAGGAGCTACTTTAAAGGTTTGATCATTTTTTACGAAGTGTCATTTGATTTTTTGGCAATTTCGTCAAGACAGCTTGGAACTAACCTTTGTAGTGTTTATTGGAGGTTATGTAGGTATGGTAAAACATGCCTGCAAATCGACGAGGGTTGTTTCAAAGAGATGTGAAAGTTATTAAGCCTGAAAGGTCATTTTATACTATTTTTGGGACATTTTGTAGAAAACGAGTGGTTTTTTGATTTTTTTTTGGTTTTTGAAGAGTTTTAGCACTTTCTCAAGGTGGTCCCTTCCTTTAATCCTCTCACTACAATACTTTCAAACAAAAAAAATCACTATTTTTTTTCTCTAATCTATTCGCACACACCAGCACCATCTAAAATTAACCACACCTAAAAGAAAACAAAAAAGCAAACTAACTACACATAGAAAATACTAATCTACTCCCTGACAATGGTGCCAAAAAATTGTAGTGTCCTTAAGAGTACCTGTCACACGTAAAGTTTGCTCCCAAGGAAATAGTGCTTTCTCTTGTGAGGCCTGCTCACTTCTACAACTTTTCTTACTAGTAACCACACCTACTTTACCCCCCCTTCCTACTTTAACCACAAGCAATAAGCACGAAAATAGATGGTGGAGTTAACTTGCACCCTCCCCTCTCTTGTTGAACATGTCAAATAAATACAATGGGTGCTCTTTTATTCTTGGGGAAGGCCCTGTCCCTTCTCTCTGATTGGCTACTTCTCAATGGCAAAGATCCTAATCCAGGCCCTTCATGTAAAATCCAATAGTTCAAAGATAAGTTCACATAATTCTTGTGAGTTCCTTTTGGAGTGAGAGGGTCCTCACCATAATCATGTAGATTCTTCCAATTTAGAACCATATCATATTTGATTTTGGAATATTTTATTTGCCCCAAGTCTTTTTATTCCTAATTCTACAACTTTCACTAAATAGATTAGCGTGCTCATTAGGTTGGGCTTATATGCGTAGGATGTCAGTTCCCTCACACTTCTTGCTCTTAATTGTACAATGTACTATGTCAGGGCCCACTCAGTAGCCTAGTTGTATAATACTTTAGTGGTGGGACCCACTAAGTGTCCAACATGTGTGTTGAATCTGATGGGGCAAGGGAGATAGGAAGAAGGAGAATGGAGAAGAGAGCAGGAATATTGCAGAACAGCTCTCCCGTTCTAATCCGCTGCTAGGTGCAAAAACAGTCTAATAGACAATATATGCTAAAGATAATCACAACTTTATGTGTTCTGATTGCCCAACAAGATCTTAAAAATTAATTCATACTCTAAAAACAAGAGTACAGTCCACCGAAGAGATTGGAGATGGTTTGTGTGTGGTACTATTGAAATCAGATTCAACGTGAAGTATAGTTCTGAAATAAATGGAAGAGCAGTATGATATTGCGAGTTCCTCAGGCATCAAAGACAACCATCGTCTGATTAGAAATTGAGGAGTCGTAGACGTCCGTGTTCTGATCAGACTGAGTATACAAGCGCGATTAAACAACAAATGAAAGTGCATTCAATCACAACATGCATTCATCCTCCAAGTTATGCTATTTTAAATGATAATTGCATATTATACTATGAATAACATGTCATGCTTGTGGGCTGCCCCCAGCGCCGAATTATAGCAGTATTAAGAAAACTTTTTTTTTTTTCAATTCTAATGAGCTACGTTACGTAGATTGAGTGTTTTGATTAGTCCATGTGTAAGCAAAATTTGAGAAAAAATATAAAAAGTATCTTCAAAAAGGGTCTTTTTTGGATTTAGAACTCCTCTTATGATTGGGAGGCTCAAATCATGCGTCTCATGGACGAAGCTACCAACAATCTGTGCTTGGATGATCTATTTATAGATTTCATCCGTGTATTAACTACAATAAATGATTGTCACCTAATTAGGTAAGCCGTTGTACTTGGAAGTATATGGCTTCTGTGACAACTCTACATAGTGTAAACTGTCAACAAATCAGGATCATTGACGCAGACGAGGACGTCGCAAAATCTCTCACTTTGCATTTTACGTGGAGTGGTTTTCTATCACTTCGCAAATTTCGGAAAGTGGTTGGGAACATTCCTCATTCATTTTAGACGACGTTCGGCATTTTTCTCTCTCTTCGAGATTTTGCGAAAAAGGCGAAGGTTCTCTTAAAAAAGGTGAAGGTACCCTTAAAAAGGCGAAGGTGTCTTTAAAACAGTTCAACATAAAAATAGATGACCTTCGGGAATTTTCTCTCTCTTTGCAAACTTTTCGCGAAATGTCGAGGGTGTTTCAAATAGTCAAACTTTTGGACTGTCGCGAAACTTTCGCGAAGCTGTCTTGAACATAGTTCATTTCTGTAGACTGTCTCGAAAACAATGTAAATTTGCAGACTTGTTCTAAATGCAAGTTTTGTGGAAGTCCTTGAAGATGGCCAAGTCTTCAATGACTTCAAGCTATTAAACTTAACATCTGAACTTAAAATTATAATGGGATTGGTTACCCGTTGCTAGAGATCAGCCGAAAGCCCGTTGTGGATATTCTTCAAATAAATTGACTGTCTAAGTTTGTGATTCCTGCAGGTATCAGATGAGCAGACGTAGAACCAAAGTTGGTTTCACCTGACCCTAGATCAACGATCAAAAAACATGCAGGAAGAATCATGAAATAGAAATTAGTCATTCACCAAGGAGACAGCTGTGGGCTTAATTTCCAATAGAATCCAAGTCTTCAAGTTGCGACCACTTTAGTACACAGTGTCAGCTATTCGATTACTTCAACAAACATTCGTTCTCCCTTGCCGGGTGCGTGCGAGCTTCCGTGGGGTTTTCTTTCCTAGCTATGCAAAAAAAACTAGTTGATCCACTCCAACTCCATGATGGCTCCCGAACCGTCCACGACCTTGTAGAGTCTGCTGTGTTCTACTATTGCGCCCTGATTTAGCCTTTTACAACACTGAAAAAGGTCTCCTCGAGGTCAGAGGTTTTGTCTCTGCTAATTCTAGCTCACCAAAAAACCAGACTTCTTCAGCAATTTTCAGTCTCTCTCTGTGATTTTTATCATAGCACTCCACCTGGGCTGAGGTTGCCCTACCTCAAGCTTAGTGATGCAATTTACAGCTTGTCGATCAGTGTAGAATTGACTGCAAACAAACATTCCACTTTTATGAGAAATTCATCAATTTCTCAAGGAATCGAACAATTCCATATTTTTCACCAAATTCAATCTTGCAAATTCCTATGTTCTTCTCTTAATGCTCTCAACAACTCCCTTTTTCAAAGCCAATGGGATTTACATTCGTTAAACTCTACTCTTAGACACCACTTCAATAGCTTAAGTTAGCCTTACCAACACATTGAATTTTTTACTAAATTCAATTACATAGCATCCGAACTGCACCTCACCAGGGCTTTGATACCATTGACAGGATCTAACAGAGATTCAGTTATGCTACTAAACACCATAAGCTATCGAGCACACACGTGCTAATAAAAAAGACACAATATTTCTCTTTTTTCTATTACTTCTATATACATGGAGTTCATTTCTTATTGGGGCAGTTCTACATGGCAAGGCTGCCTTTGGCGGGACCAAGTTCTGACACCTATGCCAATATGCGCGCAATGTGCATGACCATACTGAAATCATGAAAAGTACGTGTCTACATTGTTAGAAAAGAAAGTACTATAATGACGAATTTCAACCGTCATAGTAAACCTAAGCTTTTAATTCTAACAACATTCACGTCCCACTAAGTAGGGAAACCATAGGTGTTGACTCGCTTCCTATTTAAATATGTCTCATTTAAACATGGCCATTGTTTCCTTATTAGATATAAGAATTTATTAGGTACCACTCCCCTTTCATATATGGCTCAACTTGCCCTTCATTCTCAATGAGTGTTATCATGGTCACTTTCAAAGGTCACTCACGAATGTCAATGTCCTTAACTTTGACTTGACTCACAAAATCCCCTTGACTACTTGAACATAGTCTAGTCAAGGCTAGAATCACTAGTTTATATGCATCCCTAGTGAGTAATGACAAGTCAAATGTTTCTCTTATAGAAAAGTAGGAAAAGTAAGTAAAGTCTAGTTGAACTCACTAGATATAGTGTCGTGATTGAAAGAAGAGAGGCCCTTGCAAAATATTTGACCTTCAGAAGTCAAAACTTGAGTGTGTCCCATGTCATACTCGACTTGGATGATCATAGTGGCTTACACTTATTATTTATGGCCAAGGAGATTTGGCAGCTAATGGGCACATAGATGTTTCTATTCCATGAGTTGACCAAGTTCAAGCATGGGTCTCCATTGCTATAGGTAACACTCATACCAACTCAACGATGGCGATCGAAATTTTTCACACTACTAGGCAACATAAAAGATTTGACGACATAAAGAAGCCATGAAAAAGATATAGGTTGACTTGCCTTCAATCTTAGGTGGAGAGATTGTTCAATCTCTAGCATGAATGAGTCTAAATGTGACCATGACTTGGAGGCTAGCCAATTCTCCTAGGGCCTACATTGGCCACAAAACATGAGAACAACATATCCAACTAGGACTAAGATTACAATCATGGGCCTTCCCTTAATTCAAGGTTGGTGAAGACTCTTTAGATGCTAGAAGGGCGTTATTTAGCCACATAGCCATGTCACCCTTAGATGAGGGCAAAATTGAGACAAATATGCAATGTAGATTAAAAATACAAAACCTAGTTGGAATTTCTACTAGTTTCAAAGTTAGCAACTTTTGTATCTGAAAAATGCACTTTGTTTTGTTGTAACTTTCATATATACAAGTTATACAAGCATTTTGTTGTTATTGTTGAAGTTTTGTAGGTTTCTTATGAGGTTGGCTTGAACATTTATGCCTTTGCAACAATAGTGGGAAGCTATTGTGATAATTCTTTGAAAAGCTTACGTCTCTTATGGGTGAGTTTGAACTCAAAAATGTGTTTTCTATTGTATACTTACAAATTGCAAGATTGATTTCTTTTCATTTGAATCAATAGTGGGAAGCTATGATGATGATTCCTTGAAAGCCAATGTGTCTTCGGTTGGAGTTAAGAAATGTGTTTTCTATTGTATGACTTAAAATTGAAACACATAATTCTTTCCATTTCCCCCCCAATGTGTGGAACTATTTGAGAGCTTTCAGGTCACCTTGTCTAGACAGACACTACTGGAGAGCTTTCAAATCACCTCATTTGTCTAGATAGACAGCTATTGGAGATCTTTCAAATCACCTTGTGTAGATCCAGTACTATTGGAGTCAAATCACCTCGTTTAAGAGGAGTGGAAGTTTAAGAGCAATATTGGAACTACCCAAGTTGTTTAAGAGAAGTGGATGTGTAAGAGCATTGGAAGACATAGTATGATGCTCTCAAAACATGCACTAGTCATAAAACATATTGTTTGGACTTTGGTCTCATGTTCATATGCCATGGATGCATGGTGTGGTGGTGAGTGGCATATATGGTGTGTGTGTGTGGAGGCGAAAGAGAGAGAAAGAAAGAGAGAGGATGCGTGTTTGGTTGAGAGTTGGAAGTGATCACGAGGAAGATGCGTGAGCCTTGAGTGGTGGCGGGGGCGGCTGGTGGACGACGAGCCCCCAATCCCCGCCCCCCCCCCCCCCCCCCCGCGCCACACACACACACATATTTTAAAGCTGGAGAAAGCGAGCTCATGACAACCAGCAGTCTACGGATCAGTGACTCCCAGCGTCCAGCATCAGAAGTTAGAACTAGTATAGAAGCCCTTGGTTTTGCTTATTCTTATTCTTCTTCCTCTTCCTCTTCTTCTCTGCAGCTTCTTTTTCCCTGCCAACAAACAAAGCTGCTTCTGCTGCTGCTGCTGTAGGCACAGAGCCAGCAGCCCAGACAGAGGTAGCTTCTAGTCTTCTGTGGGTGGTCCATATCTCAGCAGAATCTCAGCAAGAGATAGAGAGAGAGGAGGTGGGGGTGGGGGAGCTGTGTGAAGTGGACGAGAGCGACAGACTAGAGGAAGGAGCAGAAGATATATTGTAAAGCTGAGCTTATGCTTTTAGCGTGTGATTCATCCTTCACTATGATGATCTGAGTTACAACCAGCTTTGAGAGAGATGGGAGAAGTGGATGAATGTGCATGGTCGGTGGAAAGTTGGGGGTTGCAGGAAAGGGTAAAGATCCAAACGACACGTTGAGCTTTGAGAGCCATTCCCAGAAAAGAAAAAAAGCTTGTTGGGTTCGTGGGATTGGCTCTTTGGAACAAGAGCACCTTACACAAGCACATAATTCCTCACAAGTGATACGTCCACAACTTATAGCCTAACAAAAGACACAAAATTTAAGCCTGTCACGAAGAATGACGGCTCCATGATAGCTATCAGCTGCTGCATGTTGAGTAGCTTTTTCCTTTGCGGACCAACTCATGCTTAAGCCCAGATCAATTGCAGTATAAGCAACTCTTAGTGGCCGGGTGGAGAGAGAGAGAGAGAGAGAGAGAGAGAGAGAGAGAGAGAGAGAGAGATCAGATAATTGGGTAGCTCAGATTCTCTGTCAGCATCCGGTTAGAGAGTGAATTCAAGAGCTCAATGCAAGTGACATCAAAATATCTCTATAGCCGGTAAAGATGTGTATGCTTAGTGTTTGTCCTTGTGGAGCGGATATTTCTGTCGCCTGCGATCTTAGGTATGGAGCGGGTTCTGTCATGCATCTAGAAAAGAACAGTATTGAGGACCAGACTCTAATCAATATACCTGAGGTTCGGCCTGATAATCGTGAGGCTGGAGAAACAATCAAGGTGGTTTGTGGCATCGAGCTTGATCTTAAAAGATGGCCAACTCTAATTGAGGTCGGTACAAATTAGATAGCGCTTCAATTCTTGCGCGCCTAACTGTTTTTGAGATGAGAGCGATTTTGTATAAACTGAAAAGACTCAACATAATCCATGCATCAGTGAAGATTCCAAACTGTGGAAGTTGCTCACTGAGAGCAGGATTTAAATCTAGAGCTTAAAAGAATGCCAAGGACAATAATTCACATACGTGAAAAATTACAGTTAAACACCCTCTTAATGCATGGTTTATTCAACGTCTGCCTTAAACTACTCTGCATTCAACAGTCATCTTTATTAACAATTTGATGTATATATTATGCAGGTAATAGAGGAGTTGCAGCAGATGAGCAGCATAGCAGGGCCTATGGTGATGATGGGCCTGCTCCTTTATGCGAGAAACATAACATCCATGCTCTTCCTAGGTCGCCTGGGAGAGTTAGAATTGGCTGGGGGATCATTGTCAATTGGTTTCGCAAATATAACTGGATATTCTGTGCTTTCCGGATTGGCGATGGGTATGGAGCCTATTTGTGGGCAAGCTTATGGAGCGAAGAGGTGGCATTTGATAGGACTTTCACTGCAGCGAATGATCCTGATTCTTCTGTGTGCCTGTATTCCTATAGGATTTCTTTGGCTAAACACTCAAAGGGTACTTCTGTGGTGCGGGCAAGACAAAGACATCACAGCTATGGCTGGCGCATACATTCTCTTCTGCATTCCAGACCTCCTTGCTCAGGCAATCTTGAACCCTTTAAAAATTTACCTTCGCACACAGGGCATTACGGCACCCCTCACATGGTGCACTGCGTTAGCAGTTATATTTCACTTACCAATAAACTTGTTTTTGGTTTTTTATTTAAAGATGGGAGTTGAAGGTGTTGCTTTGGGAGCTGCATGGACAAACTTCAATCTTGTTCTTTTCCTGGTTGGTTATTTGTGGATTTCTGGGGAACCCGAAAAGAGTTGGGGAGGCTGGTCTTTAGATTGTTTGAAGGAGTGGAAGCCTTTACTCAGTCTTGCCATTCCAAGCTGTGTTTCAGTGTGTTTAGAGTGGTGGTGGTATGAATTTATGATCATTTTGTCAGGGCTGTTAAGCAATCCAAAGGCAGCAGTTGCAACAATGGGCATCTTAATCCAAACAACATCCCTAGTTTACATTTTCCCGTCATCACTGAGCCTCGCTGTGTCTACCCGAGTAGGCAATGAGCTGGGTGCTAACAGGCCAGCCAAGGCCAGATTTGCCTCGCTTGTTGCCCTTGTATGCGCAACTGCACTTGGACTATTTGCAATGACATTTACCACAACAATGAGAAACGTATGGGGTGGACTTTTCACGAATGACAAACAAATTCTTGCTCTTACTTCATTGGCAATGCCAATAGTAGGCTTGTGCGAGCTCGGCAATTGTCCACAAACTACAGGCTGTGGTGTTCTGAGAGGCAGTGCACGGCCTGCAACTGGGGCAAACATAAATCTTGGATCTTTCTACTTCGTGGGGATGCCAGTTGCAATGATGCTGGGTTTCCTATTCGGTACTGGCTTTGCAGGGCTGTGGTTTGGATTACTAGCAGCACAAGCAACCTGTGCTACTCTTATGCTAGTTGCAATGTCTCGTACGGATTGGTTGCTACAGGCAGAAAGAGCACAACAGCTAACTGACACTGCACAACAGATTGATCAATCACTCTGCACAACAACAAAGATTATGTCTCCAGAACTTGAGATGAAAGCCATATCTGATTCATGGTGCAACAGGGAAAACATTGATGAGGAAAAGCCTTTAATCAAAGGTACTGCCATTCAACCGGGACAATAAGATTCCCACACTATCTCTCATCTGGGTATTACACCATTTTTTTTGCTTACACAACAAAAGTTTTCAGTAGTTTTGCTCTCTATACGGTCGTAAAAATCCTCCAAAACAACATTCTTTCAGAAGCACTCTCAGTACATACTACAGAGGGCTTCATAAAACTGGATCTTAGGACTTGGTTTTCAAGGAAGTTATCCCCACCTGCAATTCTTTGTGATTTCCTCATGATGCCCCAGGGGGATAGGTATCTACATCATGATTGCTATTTCACAAATTTTTTTTCTGTGAGAGTGCAATTGCTGCATTGTATTGCTCAAAACGCAAAACCCATCATTTAGTTATCCAATATGAAGGTGGAAGAAATCTTGCAGATAGCCAGAATTCTTTTACGTACTCTCATGGAGGCAAGTTTTGTTCTTTAGAGATATAAAACACACGTTGGAAGCTTTTAAAAGCCTTTTAATGACTATGTATTAAACCCTTTTCTTTTTGTATTTTGGAGGCAATTACTATTCCAAAGCCTCATATTTTAAGCCCACGACATTGTGGTCGTAGAGGTCATATTGGGCTTTAATGAACCGACCACTCAATACTCAATTAGCAGTAGCTCAAAATGACCAAGTAAAAATCATGAATTACCCATGTAGCAACAAAGGGCCATTGATCCATTGAATATTTTTTGTTTTTTATTTTTTATTTGTTTTTTTTTGGGGGGGGGGGGGGGGAAAGGGGAGTGGGCGGCGAATGGGGGTGTCGCCCTCTTAGGGCATTCCGCCCAAGAAGGGTGTCCGCCCGAGGGCAAAAGCCCTTGGGCGGAATGCCTTGAGGAGGCTACTTTCCCTGCCGTAATTTCAGTTTTTACTTTTCTTAATGAATTTACACGCACCTTCCATGTGAAGGTGGGTATACAAAAAGGTACATCTTTCATTAGAGGATTTCTCAATATCAAAAAGATCCTTTAAGGAATGCCATATAGGATATAGAAAAATATCAAAATAAAAAAAACAATATTGTTTATTTGCTTGCCCACACCACTCCCAAGGCCTCCCCAACTCCCAATGATCTAACCACAGTGTCTATAGTCACAGTTAAGAACTGTTAACAGTTCGTAGTATAACTTGACTAAATTCAAAAATATTCCCTCCATTGGTTACAATTTAAAATATTTTCACTGGATCTAGAATATGACCGCCATCCCCAAATTCGAATGTAAGAAAAATTGCAAAATGTTTACATATGCATTCCTTCCACGAAAATGGAAATATGAGCGCCAACTACCTATTGGAATGAAAAAATGAGCGGCATTTCCAAATTTGAATCAAGAATACAAGCATGGAGATTGGATTGATCGTACATAGTATATAATATAATCAAAGATGAGTATTTTATTTTGCTTCATAGAATCTGGTCATAGTACTTTGATGCAACTGATTACTCTATTATTTTTTTGATGATGACATTATATCATTTACATGTGGATATCCCTATTGATTTGGCACCTTTGCAGAGAAGAGGAGGCAAAGGAATTCAAATATTTGTTGAGGATCGTTCTCGTTACAGGGTAGAAGGAAAAAAATACTTGGATTTATGGATAGATGGAACATTATATCCACAAGATCCAAGCACTTTGACACATCCCACATTCTCTTCAATAACTCATTTAGTTACATGGATATGCAATGGGCCATGGAAAACAACTTTATATAAATAAAGTTCACTTTTTAGAAGGTGAGTTAATTCGGATATCCTCTTATTGTCAGAATAGAGATTGTCATCTCCAAAAGACGTTAGAAGAAAATGAACAACTTAAAAAAAATAATGAATCATTACAGAAGATAACAATCAATATCAAATCAGAACTAGAGCAAATGCAATCAGTCTTACAGTCTATTCGTATTGAAAACTTACAATTATTGAAGGATGTGGATGTGGCAAAGAAAAAGGCTGAAAGTAAGAAGCGAAAGCGACAAAGTTGCAAGGATATTCAAACGCTTTCAAAAGGAGGTTATCCGTGCATTCAAGTAAGCATATTTTGATTTTTGTAAGTTTTTCAATGACATTTGGATTTAATTTCAGCTATGGTGATATTCTGTTAACTATCTGTTTTTTTTTGCAGATCTGCATTAGTAGCTCCTCGGAATATTAAAGACAATGCTTCACTAAAAATGTCATTGGGCACAATATTGATTTGCAAATCCACTAAGCGTATCATGATGAACAATAGGATTTCAAATGTAAAGAGTAAAATAGCAGAGTCTTTGATGGTGGACATTCAAATTTTTTAGATAAAGACTATAGTTCAGGGTGCTTGTGATTTTGCAGGTATTAGCAAGGAAGCATATGCAACAATATTTAAACTAATTAGAGAAGCTTTTAAGCAAGTTCAAATTAGAAAAGTCCCAATCCCTAGGACATATTACTTGAAGAAAGAGAGAGATACATTAAACATAGGTATGCATAAGATCACTGGAACTCCATTTCATAATGAGGAGGTGTATAAAACTGATGGAAGATCGATATTCTATAATTCATCAAACAATTTATTTGTTGATCTAAATTACTTGCTGAGATACATCGTCACATATAGTATGAAAGAAAAATACTCTGATATTGATAAGAAAGCTGTCCAAAGGACTTGTGTCGAGTTTGTTAATGTAGTATCAAAAGCATGGAAAGAAGATCACATCACTCATTACATAGTTAGTATAAAATTTTCAAAATGCTTTCAAATTTTCATATATATTTAGATCCAAACATAAGACTAACATTATGATTTTGACATATGCAGCACATACTAAGAGATCATACAACATTTTTTGCAAATACATATGGAAGCTTGAGTGTATGGTCATCACAAGGGATGGAGAATTCACATTGGCAAGCACGAGCAACATTTCATCGAAATACACAACATGCAGGAACCAATGAAAAACGAAACTACATTTGTCAATTGTTTCAGTGGTTCTACCGCAGAGTTCAGATTTGACATATAACAAAGTCCACACGATACAACAAGTTTAGAAAAGCATGCAAGTTCATACAGGAAGAGAAAATTAGATGATTGATGAGTAGAAAATCATCATTGTCATCAAATCATGACATGTTTAGAATTGATTTGCAAATTCATTGAACAAGAGAGGAGAAATAACCAATGTAAATGTATTGATTGTATTATACCAAAATACAAAGTGTCAACTATTCATCATCAGATCTTGTATCAGATTCTATGGCAGTATTGTCATGAAGAAATTCTCTGCTAGCGTATGCATCTAATAGATGTGCATTATCCTTATTTCCACTAAGCTCAATATAAGTGAAATACAATGAATAATGGGAGCTCCTTAAAGGAACATTCCCATCAGTAAAGCCTAAAATGTTCAATTGACAAAAATGATCTTATTCGTCTTAACAAATTTATGTCCTCCTAGGTAAAATGATAAAGCTTTAACTGCCATTATAAGACTCTCCCCGACTGGGCTCAGCTTGGAATGAGCAATACGGATCTCATTCTTCAGAAAATGCCTAAGATAGTGGCCCAGTCCACTGTCCCTCTGGAACGAGGATGCGTGTTGTCTGAACCCACCTCATCTCGCAGCAAAATCATCTATTATGAGAGCATCCTGCAATAGGAAATATGTTTACATTCAGTGATTGAAAACATTCAAATGCAAGAAAGATTAAACACTTACACATTCTTCATCATCAGCAGCAACCAGATCAGGATGATCAATATAATGACCACGTACTGAAGTGGAATCATTAGTGAAATGCATTAATGATGGATGAGGGAAGCCCATCTGGGATTAAAATGCCGTGAATTCTTCATCGGATGGTCTGCCTCGTCCATCCTCAGCTATATTTGATAAAGTCTTATTCAGGTATTCTTCACTGGTCATAAGTCCCTCCTCATCATCAAAATCAATACCAGCAACAAGGTCATCTGTTTCAAAATCTACAAAGTCGGAGAATTCGAAAATTGTGCCAGATAATAAACATAGAACCTCGTCCTCACGATAGTAAAAATTTTTACATAAATCAGAAATAGTAAAATATACATCGTCATTAATATAATATACAAGCAAATTGAAAAGACATTTCAACTCCTCCATAGATTTGGATTCATCATCAGATGTATTTGGCCAATGAAAGAATCCCGGAGAACATCAGTATTTACATCAATAAAGTCACTTTCCTTATCAGGAGTGTCGATAAGAAAGTGACTGATATCCTTAATAGCTGACTGAACAGAGGATGGTACAAAAGGAGGGTTAGCAACAGAAACTTCATCATCATCTGGGATCTGAACTAACAGGAAAAGTACAAAACCACTCTGAAATTCAACCAATCGACATTTCTTGTTGGTATACGGACACATTGAACTGGTTTTGAAAAAAGATCAAACAATTTGGTGAACATTCTATCAAGTCTATGTCTGAAAGCTGGGAAGAAATGAACAAAATCAGTATAATGCATGTACTGGAGTGGAGCTACGGAGAAAACAGGCTTACTAAGTATATCTCTGAATCTGACACAATGGTCATAAAATACATCATAATTTGGTTGTGCAGTCCTAAAAACATGTAGATATGGCCTGAATAGACTATGGAAATAGTCTAGGTTTTCAGTAATCCCAAATTCACTAAGAAATAAACTCAAGCCTGAATCTCGTGAGGATGATGAGGAAGAGGCCATGGCAGTAACGTGAATATCGCACTTGTGCGTGAGGGAGAACTGAACCAAAACTAACTATCAAAATGGTGCACAAGAGGGATATGTACGACAGGTTGATACCGAATATCGCACTTGTGCGTGAGTAGCTATAGTTGCAAGCAAACGGAAGGCAATGAGCACGCACAAGAGCGATATGCCGCGAATTTTGAGAACGGAAAAGGTAAAAAATTAATCGGTTTTCTTGCCATTTATACTAAATTTTTGCACGTGTGGTCAACGGACTTAGGACACGTGTCAACTTTCAATTGGACTACAGGCACAGGCATGTGTGAGGTGACACCAACACATGTGTGAAATGACACCTGGACACATGTCGCATGTTCATTCGTTTGCTCGACAACACGTGTCGCTCTCGCATTAGATCGTACAAATCTCACATGTGTAATGTGACAAGGTGAACGTGTCGCTCTCGCATTTGTCCGTACAACTCCCACACGTGTGATAGGACGTTCTTTCGCACGTACGAACCGCGATATAAAATCACAAACTTCGATGAATTTTTTTCACTTTTTTTTAGGCTCCGCATATCTCTTTTTTCATAAGCTTTGTTGCCTTTGGAGCTATGTCTCTAGAGCTCGACGTGAACATACCCTTTTAATTCTTATGGGTCCACAAATGAGCTCCAACTATCACAAGTTTATCGTGGATTTGCGCTCAAATTTCTCACAGAAGGGAGAGTAGGGGGTGCACTTCATGGATGACAAAGTGGAAGTTGCTTTGGGGAAGTTATTGAATCCAGGATGATAGGAAGGCTTTGAGCTTCCAATTATCATTCATGAAGCTGGAAGATGAATACCCTATTTAAGCAGAGAAGACTCTAGGGAGTTGTTTAGCCAGCTGATATGACAGATCTTGATGCTAAATTGTAGGCATCAAGTCGAACTCAAGCATATTAAATAACCATAATATAGGTGAAGACAAAGCTGATCATTTTCATATGTTTTAGTGAACTAGCAATGACTTAAATTTGAGAGACAAAGATTGCAAAGGAAGTTTGAGATCAACTTTGATTTATGAGGCCATAAGTGTTATGTCCATGTCGATTAAAATCCTTGACATGGGTATTTAGTCCCTCCAATGTCGAGACTTTAAATTACACCTCAAAATGTCATTCAAGGCCAGTTTGATAATTAATAATCTTGTGAGTTCCCAGGCATATTTCTATAGTGAGATCTGGAGCTACACATGGTAACTGACGGTTGCATGCATGCAGAGAGACTATCAATTGGTTATAGAGTGAGACTAGACTACATGGGGATTGCATGTCATCATGCACATGCTATATCTACTGGTATAAAATCACCCTCATATACCTTGTATGGGCTTAAGCAATCACCAAGAGCATGGCTTCAAAGAATCAATGCATTCATTTTGGATAACAAATTTATTCCAAGTATAGCTGACTTGAATGTGTACTATTAATTGGCCGATAAATCTTTCATCATAAACTTTTTGTAGGTGGATGATACAATACTATACAAAAATGATACAAAGTTATTACTTCACACCAAGGAAATGCTCTTGAGTGAATTTGAAATGACCAATTTTGGAGAAGCTCACTATCATCTAGGAATGCAAATACATAGAAAAAGAGACACTGGGGAAATATGCATCAACCAACAAAAGTATATCCATGATATCAAAGTCTGAGGTGACTAAATATAAGCTACTTATAGTTACTTGACACACCTATGGACTCAGGTTTAAAGACGATCAATATTTCCAATCAGAAGAAGTGTCATATTATCACCAGATAATTGGATTCTTAATGTACCTCATGGTTTGTACCGAACTAGACATTGCCTATTCAGTAAGTACTTTGAGCTTGTTTGTGTCAAATCCAAGGAAAATTATGCATTGGAAAGCAGCGCCATTGTTGAAGGGATCTCAGATAAATACATACTATCGAAAATATATGCATCTACTATGGCAATAAGACAAAAGAGGCTAATGTTTTAAGAGGATACACAAATGCAGACTGGGCTGGAGATCAAAAGGTCAACTTTTGGATATTTGTTTATGATGAACAATGGACCAATCTCCTGTAACAATGGGAAACAAACCTCAATGACCTTGTCCTCAACCAAAGCTGAGTACATAGCATCTACACATGCAACAAAGAAAGTGGTTTGGCTGAGGCCATTGCTATCAAATGTTAGTATGCCACAGAGAAATCCAAGAATCCTATTTTGTGACAACTTGAGTTGTATGGCTTTGACTCTATACCTCAAATTCCATGGTACATGATAATCGATATTTTCACCAAGGCATTGGCAAAAGAACAAACATGATTGATTAACACATAGTTAAATATTAAAATATAGGTTTTTCTACATCCACATTAAGAGGAGTATTGTAAAACTTTAATGTAGATCTAGAAAATAGATTTGTAGGCCAAGTAATGGATTTACGATATTGCAAAGAGGGTCGTGAAGTTTTTATAAATGCATCTTGGTTTGAAGTCTAGAGGGCTACGCCTTTCAACTAAACATAATCTCATTTTTACTTTTTTAATGAAGAAAAGGGAGGCGCCTCAGAGAACGGAATCTGTGCACCTCCCCTTTCTTTTTTGAAGATTATTTTACATGCACCTTTCGGCAAAACATTGGAGGAGTTCTCAATATCAGAAAGACCCTTTGTAAAGATACTTTTATTTTTTTTCTTTAGTTTCGACCATCACCAGGCCCAATCAAAATGCACAGATTTGAAATCTACGTAACGTAGTTCAAATTAACTAAAAAATAAAAATGCAATATAGAAAAGTTTGAAATTTGTGTCCGGGCAGCATGGACGTATCCCATTGGTTTCTTCTTCCTGCCCGACACGTGCTAATCTGCCCGACGTCAATACCTCAAGTTAAATTTACTTGACTATGCTGGTTAGTATAATGAAATTTTCTAACTATACTAGTTACAGTTATAGAAATATAGTATGTACAGTTACATAAAATATGGTATACGCAGTAACTGTGACTATGTTGGCATTCGCATTAGATTAAATGTGATACGAAAAATTGAAATTAAGTATCATATCAGAGAGATTTTTGGCGCCCAAGCTTTGAAAATAGCAATGGCAAGGAGACCCAAATCTAAAAATCGATTCTGTGATTCTTTACAATGAGAAAGATGAAGCTGATAACTGGAAGCCAGCAAAATATACGAAGAACTCATGGGTATTGCTGCATCCATCATCAAAGGGCAATTTTCGACAAAAGAAAAGAGCTGACTTACAAATCTTATTGGAAAGCAACAAATTTGGAGTTTAAGACTACCTCGGGAGGTCAATCGATAGCAGAAGTCTTAGTGCAACCTGTATATATGCATTCAGAAATCAAACTACATGATATCAATCCTCATGATCATCAAAAAATGTAAATGTAAGTATATCAAAACATATGCACTCTACAACAATCATAGGTGATTTCCTTTATTGATGCTCTTCAGATTATGATGTAAATGCTTCAACATTGTTTTTTTCTTTCAGATTTATATCCATCATGCATAAGTGAATGGGAGCCCGCACAATCACTTGCAGGAATATTAGACGTGATTCACTCTGATGTTGGAAAGCTGCAATACAGAGGAAGAAGTCCAAAGGAACTTGCAGATTGTGGTATCTATTTTTATGAATCTTTATATACGCCACAAACAGATGGAGTTTTGGCAAGCTCAAAGCAATTCCATTGCCTAGTTTTTAAAGTGATGAGTGGCCTACTCCTGACAACATTGTTTCTGAATCCTTGAGATGCAAGCTACTCATTGATATTACAAATGCTATGAAGATAATCACAGGCTCAAAAATTGTTCACCTAAGTTGGTTTATCTCATTGCATATATTTGTTGATTTTTTCTCGAGTGCTAGTGTTCGTAGGACACCAACTTTATTTGTTTGCAAGGATTTATCAAATGAGACTTTGTCAGAATTCATGGATCAAGGCTGGGATAGTGAAACAAATAATGACATAGAATGCAGGATTAGAAAGTCCTCAATGATCTTTCGTTATCATATCGAAAAGTAAATTCTCAGTCTCACATTTAGCTACCAGAGATACAAGAAATTGAAGGTACATGGCTACTACTGGATCAAGACTTTGAACTAAATGGTCACACAAACCGAATGGAGATAAGCATTATCTACCATGAGGAATTTTTGACTATGGTTGAGGTGGAAGAGCATTGGAAGCTTGATTTTATCAGAACAGAGCTCATGCTATTACAAACCAATCTACCAACATGTTTCAAATTTATCATCAACGGAAGACTCGTAAGTACTTTATGTTTATCGCCATTTCAAAATAGAACAAAATAATAGAAAATGTCATCATTTACAATTGCACATTCACTAATATTTGCCATGTCACAGATGCGAAAAAGACAGGAGCTGATAACATGCTGCAAAGATCTACCTACAACAATCACCATTGTGGGAGAACAATAGTTTCAAATAAACTTTAGTAAAAATCTGTGTATACACTCTTTCATTCAATAAATGAAAGCCCAAGTTGGGCATCTGTACATGTATTTGTGCTCCCAAATTCATAAACTGGAGCAGCATTTGATATATCAATGTATATTTTTCTATGAAGTCTATATATGTATTTTGTTCTATGCTATCTTTATTTTTTCTAGATCTTAATTTAGTATAACTACATCATCCTTTGCACCATCATCAATAACGGGAGGCTGAAGCCTTGCCCTAGACAGTATACTCAGGATAATTTCTTGTCTAAATCTGTACACCTGGCTTGATGTGTACTCAGGGAGTGTGAACTGCAAAATAGAACATTCATGTATTAGTAATGGCCAAAAACATCACCATAATAGAAAACTGATCATGATTCCAAAATAAGAAAGAACATAATTTATTACCTTAGAAATATCAACATCTTGTTGAAGGACGAACCACTCTAAAAACAACTTGGCATGGTATAATGTGTACCACCCACAGTTGAATGAATCATTTTGCTGGGGTGACTGCAAAATAATTCAGCACACAAGAAATCAATTATGAAACAGAATGAATCAGATTGAAAATATTTTATTAGAATACTGATTTCAAAATGCTATTAAGAAAGACAGAGTTTACCTCCAAACTGACGATCTGCTAGTCCACGGAATGGGCAACGTCTGTAGGAATATATTTACTTAGATATGGAAGGTACATATCTACATCCTTATGCGTATTTCTCGCCGAATTCATCTTGACACAAAAACCTTTAATAATATTATTTACAGATCTCTTAATAGAGATCAGGTTTAAACTTCAGTGGTCACTGCAAAATAAGATTGAAATTTCTTTAGCTGCAATTCTGAGAACTATTTCCATTGACAATGCCAATGTTAATGCATAAAATAGCAAGAAGCATTTAATATATCTTCCTTCGTATGATAAGGTATGAGCAGATACTTTGTTGCTGGTGTGAATCCACTTGTCAGACACTGTGACAATGTGTCATTGTTCTCCTTGAAGGCCTGAAGCAAAAAGTTACTCAGCACCAGCAACTCATTTGATGAATCTCTTGCAATGTCATATTGCAAGAGTGTGAGCCCGGACTCTATCACAGGATCACTGATAGGAGTTCGTCTAACTTTGAGATCCAAGCAATCTATAACTCTAAAATTAGTACTAAAATCAACTTCATCTAGTCTAAAGCAAAAAGGAGTACCAATAGTATCTATAGCATCAGATATGTCTTTCTCAAATTTAAGATAATCATCTGAATCTATATATGTATAAAAATTTGGAGGAGGAGGAGGAGGAGGTGGATGTGTAGTATCTACAACGATTGAAGGGGTATCCAAAACAGAGGTAGCTATATTTACAGCATTATCAATAGCAGCGTTATCTACAATGGATTCCGGGTTAGGCTTCACAGAATCTGAAGGGTTAGGTTTCACTTTCTTAGGAGCACGCTTGGGGGCTGTCTGCTTCCTAGGACGCTTCGTAGGAAGATCAGTCCTATCTACAGGAGTTGGTCTAGGAGAAGTAGACTGAGATACATGTAACCTACAGTACCTATCTCTCATCCTCTTCAGGAGCTGAAAGTCCTTGGGCATTGTGGTAACCCTCTTGGAATGGATGGCAAGCAAAAAAGAATCCTCAAAAAAAAGGCTAATGTAATCTTCAGCAGCCTCCTGAAGGCACTGAAGAGCACTGGGTGTGAATCTAACCAGCTGTCCGAGATCATTTCTTGTTATGTTCCGGACAGCACGATAGAATGGAGCTCTTGGGATCAACATAGCTGTTGATCTCTGATACTTGCGTATCTCAGAGAGCCACTTGCTACGGTTGCGCGTTCTAGGTCTAGCAGGTGGTGTGATGGCAAGCGCAGGGGATGAGGATGATCTAGGAGAGAAGAAGTCCCTCCTTGTCTACTTTCTCCTATCCATGGACGTGTACTATGTGATAGCGGACTTGTGCATGATGGTTAGGATGAGCAGGGAGGGATAATAAAGAACTCGCAGAAGACCGATATGTACGGATAGAATGTACAGTATATCGAACCTGTGCGAGCCGAATATCAGAGAGAACGATTAGTTTTGAGGAAAGACGCACAAGTGCGATATGGGTTGACATGTAGGCAGACGTATCGGACCTGTGCGCATGGAAGGCGGTAGGAGGAATTTCGATTGTGAAGGATGTGTACAAAGAACGTAATCATAAAAGTTATAAGCAAAAAGTGTGGTTTACACCTCACATGATGGTACATGAATATAAATTGACTATTAAATGAGAGGCTTGATTGAATCTTAAATTGTGCTCTAGCACTTTGCATGGTTTCTACAATGTGGAATGGCTCAACCCTCAAGAATTTCCATGATATAATGAAAATTGAGCTATCATCTTTTTCTTTGGATTTTTGATTTGTAGAAAGCCCTTGGGTTGGGACTTTCCAGTATACTATTTGTTTTTGTCACAATGATTTACTAACCCAACCTATGTATGGTTTACTCAACTGCACCATCATGCCTGATTGAAAAGATATTAGCTTTGCAAGTAAGTTATTCTTAAAGAGTCTCATTAATAAACACTTAGCCTACTTTACGTGAAAATTATCATGGAATCACATGAATGGTAGTTGTAGACACTAGGTATCCCATAACACATGTCTAAGAGATATTCAAAGAAACTCTTGAGAGTCCCATGTTGTTGTACGATAATCTCAATCATGTGAAATGACTATGATGTCGAAGATTTCAACATGTGGGTGAGATAGAAAATAGAAACATATATGGTTGAACCTTAGATCTTTTCATATTGCACAAGGTTTTCCACATGAAAATTTAATCAGTTTGTTGCCACACAAATGTAAGCACAACAAGACTCTAGAAAAGTGGTGGTGACCAGCAAGATGGAGATTATTGAGGCAAGATAGTACCTACATGGTTTAAGCATTTGATGCCTCAATTTGTTGGTCTATGAATGTCCACACGAAAAATGTTAAGTCAGTATGCTGACTAAGAAATTGTAAGCATGGGTACACTTTGGTGGCATAAGAGAAACTGGAACTATTTAATCAAGGTTTTGCATGAGCATGGAGAGATTCTTGCAACGTGGATTGGCCCCTATTTACAAGGGTGTATAAGGCACAAGTAAACCTTGGCATTACATTTTCTACAATTATTCGTACGAAGGCTTATCAATTGATGTGATGTCCCAAGTGCTTGCCTCAAGTGTTATTTTTTGAGGGTTTGGATTGGTTATTGGCAATAGTACTCGAGCTTTTGAAGGATTGAGAAGGTGTAAGATAAATTCTTGGTGCTTAAAATTTCTAGAGGACAATTTTTGGTTGCAGGGTTTTTTTGTTGATAGAGATAAACTATGTATGGAAATGTGCTTGAGTCTTAGGATTATCATGCCATGATCTTTTTGCTCTTTCTGTTTGGGTAATGGGTAACAAGTAGCACCCAATCAATGACAAAAGAGGGAGCTTAATTGTGATAATGATAGGTTGAAATGTGCTTTCAACATAGTTATCCTCTTGCAAAACAATAATCTATTTCAACATTAGTGCTAACTAAAAGAAGACATGTGGAGTGATTGTTACCTAGCTTTAGGTGGAGCTATACATTCATTTACTTAGAGCCACTTGATTCTAAGTGAACTTTGCAAATTTAAGATGCAAATTTGAGATGGGGCACCTCTTCCCTTTGCATATGTAGAATCACAAGTTTGAGAATAAGTGATATTGGTGTGTGGTAATGCTTTTGGTACATATGGCACTAGAAACTCTCACTCTTGTGATGGTCGGGACACCTCCCCTTTGCATAAGTAGAGTCACAACTGTGAAAATAAGTGATATTGGTGTGTTGTATTGCTTTCACTAGAAACTCACTCTTGTAATGGATTAGCACTCCATAAGTGCAAGTTGTAACAAGAAGTCTAATCTCGCTTCTAACACCATGTCTCTCTTGTTCTTATTGATTTGTATTGCGTGAATCCAAGATAATGTATGCATTGCATGCAACAAGATATGATCCTCTCAAAAGATTTTTTCCATGGTTAGATCCTCATAGATTCCATGGTAGAATGTTGAATGCATTTTCAAAGGTCAAATGTCCCTCACCATCCTTGAAATTGCAAAAGATCTTGGATGTGAAAGAGTTTTAGTGTGCTAGACTTTGAATTAGTCAATATGTGTTAGACTTGAGATGTTTCTGGAGTGTTTCTGAGTCGTTATGTGTATTGACTTGGAAGTTAGAGTTTGTGAGGACTTCCTTGAGAAAGTGCAAAAGCAGCGCACGAGAAACTAGTGAGCTTTAGAAAAAGCTTTACGCCGATTGGAGGAGGGAATCTGTTTAAAGGAGTCAACCTTCAGTTCGTATCGTGGCGGCTTCAAGTGGTGCAACTGAAGTGATTCCCATTGTGAGCGACAAAGTATAAGTCAAAAAGCTGAGAAAGTTGATAGTGGAAAAGCTTGGTGTTTGGACACCGACAAAGTCGAAGTTAGATAGTTAGCAACGTCATTTCAGGTCATGGGGAGGTGCAGTGGGCCTTCATGATGTGGGCACCACAAAAGCATTTGCTCCAGTAAAAGAGTTATGATCGACTTATCATAAAAGTTGTCACCAAGCTAGGTTATGTTACAAGGAAATGGATTATATTACAAGAAAATGGAGCATCTGGATTCTAAGTGTGCAACATGTCAGATTGTTGTAGCAATGGCGGTGGTGCCCGTTCAAACCGTCTAGAAGGCTGGCGCTGTTGTCAATTGCATGTGGTTCCAAGCTTTACATGTCTCTTTCCAAAGCAAAAAAGTAGGAGGCTACACCTGTCTGTGTATGGATCAAGGCTGTGAAGTTCCTTTCTCTCTGCAAATTTATCGGATCTATCTGACAGAACAGGCTTTACTGGTAACTTTGAGCAAACTCTGAGAGAGGTCCAGTTGTAGAGAAGCTGGCAGCTGAGTAGCTCAAACTTCTCACTTTTGCTACACTTGCATCACTGATATGCAAAGGGCGGCAAATCACTGACTTCTGACTTCTACTCCAGAGCCCACCTTCTCTGCTAGTGCTACTCGCTGCTCCCTCAGCCCTGATTTTGAAAATCGACTTGTATCATATCCTTCATAGCGTGTAGCTGTTGCAGACCCTGAAAGAACATGGTCTCTCTTAACTAGCAACCATCAGGTCATGCACGTCACTTTGTCTACATCAACTGAAATTGCAGATGCATTCTAACTTCTATCCCGATTCCTTCTCTTTGCAGAGACTTAGATCTAGAACTTATAATCTTTGAGTACTGGTACTGCTTGTCCACAACTTACAAGCCACATTTACTTTTCAAGCCCAGAGGCAGCATCTCTGCTAGAGTTCCTGCGGTTTCCTTCTAATTCCAGTGTCAGACTCATGTTTTGACGTTCCTCCTATATCTTGCACGATCAAATTAGTCACCTTTTCCATCCTCGGTCGATCGCAAATCTTAAGCTTTCGTCTGCATTCTGCAGTCCCCGTATTGACCTGGTTGCTTGCACTCGCTTTCAAGAGCTACAGAGACTGCAATTGCATACCAATGTTAACTATGCACACAATGTTCCAGCTACCGTGATGCACGACAGGCTACGAGTCCGGATCATTCCAGAGGGATAACACTCCAATGACAGAAGACTTGAAGTACGTCACAGAATCTGTATGGTATTCATCCCTGAAAAGCTAATGAATTCAAGTTCATCATGGTCCATGAATCATGAGCTACAGCCTACTTCTTCCCTGCCAGCAGAATTTCTCTGAGCTGAGCCTTAGCCAGCAGTGAGCACTTTCCCTGTGAATCAGACAACCAATTCAATGCACAAGCAAGCAGGTAACTTGTTGTTTTCCTCAAAGTAACACTGAACACTGCCAATATGTGCAGATGCAATGACAGAAGTGCTGTAGCCTGCGGACCCAAGTCCTCCCCAGCCATTGCATGTCCTCATGAATCACGATCAGCAGTGGAATTGAGATCATGCTCGCAGTACCAGACAATCTTTTTCATGTGCTGCTAAGGCAAGCACGTTGTGCTGCATGTACCTCGCCACTCTTGCCTTGCTTATCTGCCAAGCAACCTCGATTTAGCGAAGCACTCTTTGGGATTTCCTCGAGTACTTTGCATGCTTTCCATTTCCCAAAACCCAACGTAATGTATTACGTTTTTGTTGAGAACATGAGAGATCACGTGGATCGATGTCCTATATTTCAACCCACAATCCATCAATAAAAGACCTAGAAAATTTTGTTCATCATCTATGGGTTTTTTTATAAGGCTTCCAAAACCCCCAAAGTACCCACATGGTCTATACTATAAGCCATGAGGTTGACAGCCTAAAATATAGGTAATGTAGGGGCACACCTAAGGTACAGATATTTCAAGTCTTTATGCAACTTCGATAAGTAGCTGCCATAGGAAGCCATTGTGCCATTGTTTGTTCCTTGTCTTTCTTTTATACATAGCTCAAGTGTTCATGATATATATATCTATATATATATATATATATATATATATATATATATATATATACACATATAGATGGGACGTCCTCCATCAATCAACAAGACGAGAAATCCCACAAGACAGTGATGGAGTGACATTCGAGCGAGCAAGAAAAAGAGTCTCTCTCTCTCTCTCTCACACACACACACACAACACATATTCAACATTCATGTGCAACCCGATAGAAATACTTAGTCTAGTATATAATAACCTGAACCATGAGGCAATACAAGATTGGGTAATAGCCATAAATGGAAATCCCTTTGTAGCTACATGTTAGAGTTCCTTACAAATCTTGAATCTATTTGTAACTAGGTTCTGGTGTACTTATTTACATTGGTTACCAATTATACTTTTAGTTCATGCGCAATGGCAGTTGCCAATTGCATTTCTATCTTTGCTCAGGGAAGATACTTCACACAACAAGGTGTAGCACCCACTATTTAGCCAAATCAAAATTATTAAAAATTTTAATTGTCAGGAACAAGACCCAATTTCGTAAAAGCATACCATTGCCAATTGCATTTCTAGCTCACTACACACAAGGAAGCCACTTTACACAAATTTCATAGGGTGTAGTGCCTTCTTTTGGTCGAAGCCAAGTTTCAATTGTGGACATAAAGCCCAATTCCATTGAGCATGGTGTCACTCATTCTCATTGAAGCCTAAAATATTCTCACTCCCTTCACATACATGAACTAGAACTTGGGTGAGAATGCCCCATTGGACTCTTGATCCTTACATGAGCTTTAAGTTAAGATTTTCATATAAAATAGTTAAATGTGTTGTAGACCTTTAGGTTGTCATTTATAGCCTAAAGAATATACTTAGGTCTAGATCAATGCTCTAGGATTCTAGGCCCAATCTACACATCAAAAAATTAGTTTAGGATGTGGAAAATTGGGTTCTAGACGTTATGTCTTGGATGTATCAAATTTTCTACGGTTCAACACAACTATTTGTAAGTCAAACTTCTTACATAGCAGTTGATACTAATTATGATTGGTAGTTTATACTAACTATACAATCACAAATCCATTTGCTATTTAATCAATTATGCTACTTTGACATTCAGGTTAACCAAACACTTCACCGATTCATCATATTAAGATGCCGAAGAACTGTAACTTAATAAACCGGTATATTCCATTATTGTGTTTTGATGCAGCAAGTAAAGTGTGTAAGTTCTCGTAGGTATCAGGGTATTGTGAAAAAATAAAAAAGCTATGTATCTTGACTTTAGGGGTTTGATAAAGTTTGTTCATCAAGCATCTTGGTGTAGATAGTTGATAGGGCCACTTTTAGCTTTAGAGGTCAAATAGTCAAGTACACATGATTTTTCCATCATTAGGCCAAAAGTCAATTATGATGTAGCTTGAGCTAGTTAGGTTCTCTACAAGTGTCAAAGTTAGATTTGATGAGTGACCAAAGTCAATGTGATGGCAAAGAGTACTCAAGGGTCCAATCGTAAGTGAGAGTTTCATTAGAAGGGTCCAATCAAATTGAAGAGATGTTGAGTCACTCATCCAATAAGATGTAAGAGGTGCTAGAAAAGGGGTCCAATAGGAATTGAGCATGGACTACCTCAAGATACTACTTGTAGATTGATTCACTTCACTATTGTTTGAGTTTTTGAGAGTAATATGAGATTGGGCAATTTGTGACTATTTCACTTTCTCTCTCTACCCGAGGCTTGATTGGCACTTTCTCTCTCTACTCGAGAGAAAGCAATTTTCAAGAGAGAGAGACGAGATAAGGACCAAGGGCTAAGGTTCTCAAGTTAAGTTTTAGTGGCCAAGGGCCAAGGGTTGAGGACTAAGGAACAAGAGCTAAGGGCTAATGGACAAGCACCAAGGGCTAAGGTCCAAGGGTTAAGACGAGATGCTAAGAGTTAAGGTCCAAGGGCCAAGAGTTAGGGACCGAGGGCTAAGGGCTAAGGGCTAAGAGTGAAGGATCAAGGGTCAAAGTCAAGGGCTAAGGTCCAAGGATTAAAGGACAAAGATTAGGGACCAAGGGTTAAAAACTACCTCGATCTGTGAAGGCCACAACTGCAAACTCGGCTAAAAGAATCTCATGTGGAACAGAAGGCTTCGCTTGAATCAACCGAGCTAACATGGTAGTTTGTAATTGTGATAGACTGGGTCAGTGTGAGGTGAGGAGACCTGATAAAGTCGTGGGGGTGACAATGGTAACAAAGAGGACACTTACTGCGAGCATCTTGGATGGACTTGTGTAATGCTACAAGGGAGGCATGTCCCTTCCCTAGTCGAGTGGTGGTGGCGGCCTGTCTAATGCCAAAAGTAGGACCTGAGAAAAGGATTCCCAGGTATGTGTAGGAAGGGACTACCTCTAGAACCTATCCACTCAGCGTAAGCTCCTATCGCTGCATGAATGCTCGCGAAGTGTTGAAGACCATAACCTTGGCCTTCTCAATGTTCACCCTTAGGCCCCATCTGGTGCAAAACTCATGCAAGCAATCCAACTGTCACTGAAGACCCTCTCTGGTCAGTGAGACCAATACCACATCATCAGGATAAAGGAGGATAGCAATCAAGATGTCCCCAAGCCTGCAACTGGCACCACCACACTGTGTAATGACTCTCTCCAACTCATCAATATACAAGCCAAAGAGGTGAGAGGGAGCAACCTTGCTTCACCACAATGCTATGTCGAAAACATCCCAAGACACGCTCATAAAGTGCCATCACAACAAGAATGATGTCAGTGGAGAAGCCAAGATCTCGAAGGCTCTGGATGAGCAATGAGTGAGGAACATAATCAAAGGCTTTTTTGAAGTCCACAAAACAACAGCAGATCCTCTCTCTCTTGTGCTTAGCCTCCTCAATCAAGGTCTGCAATGTGAATATGTGATCTGTAGTAGAATAATGGGCTCAAAAACCTGCCTGACGCGCATTTAGTCTCCTAGTCTCTGCCTCTGTGCTCACAACAGACTGTAGGATAGTACCATATATTTTCGCCAAGACACGCCCAATCATAAACCAATCATAATGGTGCGGTAGTTACTTGGAATCATGGGGTCACCATTCTTATGGATGGGGTGGATAATATTAGTGCACCAGGATGATGGGAAACCGGAAACAATTGTAGAGTTAAGAAGGGTAGCTATATTGGGGGCGAGTAAGTCAGAGGCATGGGAAAGGAGTTCATATTCAAGGCCTTCAATATCTCTGGCCTTGTGGGGCTTCATCTTCTTAATGGCTGTAAGTACCATGTTAGATGTGAAGAAGGAGAACTAAGGTGGTCATAGAGATATAGAGATAGGGGAGTCAGTAGGGACGGTATACAAGCTAGTAGCATAATCATTCCAAATAGAAAGGTTCTCCAAGAGAGGTGGTGGAGAATGAGGAATGAACTCACACCAAAAGACGCCCGAAGAAGAGCTAAAAAGAAGGTCAATAAAATTTTTCCTTCAGAATCATCATAGGAATGCTTCTTACGACGGAGAACACGATGGTAGGAACGTCTGTTGAATTTCACACATGTGGATTGTCCACTACATGTACTTGTGATCTCCTAAGGTGTGTAGATGCACCAAGATCAAGACTAGATTGAGATTCAAGATCTATCTTTGATTCTATGGCAAAAACACACTACTACATGCATTCAATCACTTCCAACTCTCACTCACACGTGTGGGAAGTGTTCCAAAAGTATTCTAAGTAAAAACAAGCTGCTCTCCTCGGGTAGAGAGAGAAAAACCATCAAGAGCTCTCGGATAGAGAGAGAAAGCTAGAAATTCAATGACATTCAAAATTCACTCAATCTCAAAATCAATTAGATCCAAAAGGAGGAGTACAATGATACTAATAGATTCATGAGCTACCACTATGCTTAACTATGATTGGATCACACTTTTCCACCTCTTAATCCTATTGGACCATTGATCCATGTACCTCTAAATTCTATTGGACTATATTCAAGCACACCTCAATTTTCTATTGGACCTCACAAGGTTCCACCTCTAAATCCTATTGGACCTCTTAAGCTTCATCAAACAAAAGCATGACACTTGTCTACACTCTAATTGGCACAAGTTTGGCTCTATTTTGGCTCAATATTGGCATTACAAGTGGAAATGGATAATTTGCCATCTATGCCAAATTTGACCCTATCAACATCCTACACCTAAATGCTTGACTATGAAATTCTATGAGAACCCTATATCAAACATTTTGATTTACTTTACAATTCTCCACACGTGGGAACATCCTCCACACATGTGAGATTCACTTACAAACTTCTATCATAAAAAATACCAAGCTAGATTTTTGCCAATTTCTCACACTCCTCAAAAAATAGCTTGGAAAGGTACTAGATCAATTGAGAAGTTTGTAAATCTTTTTGAGTGGATCCTTTGGTATGCATAAGAAGTGAAGATCAGCCAAGGGATCCATCATAGCAGCACCCTCACCATATCCATGATAAGATCTCTTTGGTAGAGATCTCTTGCCAATGCCTTTGAAGAGTGCTCCACCAATATGCCACTATTATCATGGGCTTCCTCCATGCTTGATGATGATCTTTGCCTTGAAAGTTCCACTTGCATGATGGATGCACCATAAATAGAGAAATATGAGGCTTCCAAGCCTCATAAGGATTATGGAGATCAAGATCATAAGATGTGAAACAATGATGATTATCAAGATTATGCTTTCTAGCTTGACTAGTCCACATACAATGAACTATATCCATGATGGATCTAATCTTGATATCAAAGACTATCTTGATCTTTTTTAGGCTAGTTACTCTCTCAAGGATGTAAGTGTCCACTTTGGATGCTTCACTTAATCTCAAGAGGAGTTTACAATTTGCCTCAAAACATGTGAAAACATGATTTTCAAAAAAGTGAGTACCAAGCTCAATCTTGTTCTTACTAGAACCAAGAGCATACTTTTGACAATACAATATCTTGCTTTCAAAAAGTATTGGAAACACATCTAAGTCAATAATGACAAGAAACATGTCCATACCATAAGCATAATACAAAACTAGTATAGCTTTTCTTGAACTTTGAGATCCAAAAAATTCAATGAAGCAAGATAGCATTTCAAGCAAAGGAAGAGAAGCATATATGAATGTGTTGTAGTAGATACAACATGAAATATGCCCCTCTTTGCCATGTAAGCTGAGCCATAAAGACTTGGCCATGCATATTGAAGATCTTCTTGAAATCATATGAAGAAAAAACTCCTCCTCACACATTGGCCCCAAAATAACTTGAATACCTTCAAAAAGGATAACTTGTGATGCTTCTTGAGAAGCCTTGATCTCGGCCACTTCCAAGATTGAATCTTCATGCAATATGACATCTCTATTCACCATCACATTTGAAATAGAGAGTGTAAAGACACTAAAGGCCTCCTTGATGGATGAGTATCCAATCATGATCCATGAGCTTGGATCATCCTTCCTTCTTGTTTCCAAGGGAATATATGCAAAGCAAGCACTACCAAGTTCACTAAGGTGATCAACCTTAGGCTTCATCTTGAATAAAACCTCATATGGTGCTATTCCTTCAAGAGCTCCAATACTCCTCAAAGCTTTGATCTTCAATGAGAATTTCTTCTCAACATATGCTTTGAATAATAAGGAATAATCATACACCATAATACTTGAAGAGAGAAGATATGTGCATCTTGTGTAATCCTCCTCCTTTGAAATATTGGAAATATAAGAAACATCAAGAGAGTTTGCACTCTCACTTGGATCCAATTTGTAGATGCCTTCAAATCTTGATCCATATGCAAGGATCTCACCATCCTTCTTAATCACACAATTGTCAATATTGAAATTCACATCAAAGCCACTATCAAGAAGTTGGCCAACACTTAAGATGCTCTTTGTAAGCTCTGGGACAAAAAGAACATTGTTGAGAAAGAGATCTTTAGAAGATGCAAGCTTCAAGGGAATAATCCCTACTCCTTCAATATTGCACTCATGCTTACTTGCAAAGTATATGGTCTTCTTGACTCCATCATAAGGCATAATAGATGAAAAAAAGTTCTTGGAGCCACACATATGTGAAGATGCTCCACTATCAATATACCATGAGTCATCCTTGTTGAAGGTGGAAGAGGAGAAGCTTGATACCATAAGAGAGCCTTCTCCATCACTTGCAATATAGTCTTCTTTCTCATTGGTGATGTTGGCTTGATTGAGTTGATTCTTCTTCTTGAAGCAATTGGTGGCATAATGGCCTTTCTTGCCACAATAAAAGCACTTGATCATCTTCTTCTTGAGATTTGAATTAGAAGCATGAGAGGTATCCTCCTCCTCTCCATCTTGGTCTTTAGCTTTGTCATTAGAGAAGTGATGGTGTTGCTTCTTACTCCTCTCTTTGTGCTTGGCAAATAGAACTTTGCCATCATCATGATTGAGTGATAGCTTGTCCATCCTCAAGAGTTTGTACTCTTGTCTTGATTCTTCAGAAATAAGCACACTTTGAAGGGCCTCCAAACTTGGTAGCTCCCCTTAATAGCATAGGATTGGACAAGGTTGTCATATTCATCTCTCAAGCCATTGAGAATGACTTGGACTAGCTCACTTTGATTGATTGAGTCACCAATACATGCAAGCTCCCTATGAATATCCTTGACTCTCAAAACATAATTAGATGCACTCTCATCACTCTTTTGACTACTTTGGAATATTTGATTTCTAAGAGTGAGGAGCCTAGAGGTGTTCTTAGCCTCATAGATGGACTTGAGACAATCCCAAGCTTCCTTGGATGTAGAACAATCACCAATCTCCCTCAATATCTCATTAGAGACATTCATCTTAATGTAGTGGAGAGCCATCCTAGCTCTCTTCTTGTATTTTTGTACTTCTTGAAGGACTTGAGGCTCCTCCTCAATCCCAAGTACAATGTCCATCACATCTTGGAGTATCAAGATGGACTCCATCCTCAACTTCCATATTGAATAATTGGAAGTAGACAATCTCTCAATTGGTTGCAACAAGTATGAGCTCATTGAAGTCATGTAAAGTGGAGATAAATAAAAGTGATGAACAAAAAATGTTGCTTCTCTCTCACTATAGGATCCAATAATGGTGTGCTACCATCTCCTACGCAAGATCTTGCAACAAACTGTGAGATGATTCTCACTAGCTATCTCAATCTCTCCAAAACTAGATCTACTTCACATCAAATGATGGAGTATGGGCAAAGTTAGGATCAAACACTCTTAGCACGTGTGAAATACACTAAGAAACCAAATTTGACTCAAATACAATGATATTGCATGAAACAAAATGGCTAAGATCTCAAAACAGTGCCTAGATCACATATAGATGAGATTGGTAAGCATTCAACTGTGATTTTGGATCAAACAAGCAATCTTTTGACCAAACCAAATGTGTCCACCCAGGTCTAGGTGACCTACCTAACCCTCTTCAAAAGCTTATAACTTTTGATTGGCTCAACCAAATGGAATGAAATTGATTGCATCAAAAACTAGACAAAAAATAGCTTCAAAACAAGCTATCTAGCAAGATTTTTGGATCAAACATGAAAAAGAACTCCCAAACTGAAATTGGATGTTCCTCACACGTGTCTGAGCACCTGATTCCGTACAGTACAAGGTCAGACCCAATCAATGTCCTTTTGATCTCTTTTGATCCAAAATTGAACAAGATAGCTAGGAAAATGGGCCTTGACAATTTCTAGCTCAAGATTGATGAATAGTTTTCACTCAAATGGATCAAAATGCATGGTAACCTTAGGTAGGCTTTGATAACATGTTGAATTTCACATGTGTGGATTGTCCACTACATGTACTTGTGATCTCCTAAGGTGTGTAGATGCACCAAGATCAAGACTAGATTGAGATTCAAGATCTATCTTTGATTCTATGGCAAAAACACACTACTACATGCATTCAATCACTTCCAACTCTCACTCACACGTGTGGGAAGTGTTCCAAAAGTATTCTAAGTAAAAACAAGCTGCTCTCCTCGGGTAGAGAGAGAAAAACCATCAAGAGCTCTCGGGTAGAGAGAGAAAGCTAGAAATTCAATGACATTCAAAATCCACTCAATCTCAAAATCAATTAGATCCAAAAGGAGGAGTACAATGATACTAATAGATTCATGAGCTACCACTATGCTTAACTATGATTGGATCACACTTTGCCACCTCTTAATCCTATTGGACCATTGATCCATGCACCTCTAAATTCTATTGGACTATATTCAAGCACACCTCAATTTTCTATTGGACCTCACAAGGTTCCACCTCTAAATCCTATTGGACCTCTTAAGCTTCATCAAACAAAAGCATGACACTTGTCTACACTCTAATTGGCACAAGTTTGGCTCTATTTTGGCTCAATATTGGCATTACAAGTGGAAATGGATAATTTGCCATCTATGCCAAATTTGACCCTATCAACATCCTACACCTAAATGCTTGACTATGAAATTCTATGAGACCCCTATATCAAACATTTTGATTTACTTTACAATTCTCCACACGTGGGAACATCCTCCACACATGTGAGATTCACTTACAAACTTCTATCATAAAAAATACCAAGCTAGATTTTTGCCAATTTCTCACAACGTCGAGAAGATTGAAGCATATGTGGGGCATGGATACGTGAATAGGTTACTGATTGATGAAGAGAATGACACTCGGTATCGTACCATGGAGGAGAGTGCTGTGGTCGAGGTGTGTGTCGAGTCTTTTTGGGATGGGGTTTTGTGGGGAGGGTTAGTACTGATGCAACCATGTGGAGAGAGGTAGTGAGAAAAGCAGCCTAGACTGGACTGTCATGAGGAAAGGAGTGTGAAAGTGAAGCCAAGGATTGTCAATAATATGGCATCTGAGTGGGATCAAATATGTATGTGGGTGCTCGGGTAAGCATGGGTAGTGTAGATGAATGAGTGGGTGGAAGGTGGCCGATATCGAAGGAGAGAAATGAGTGATTGGAAAGGATGGTGGGGGAAACGTGGAAGTCAGAGACTGTGGATATAAGGGTGGTGACCCCATGAGATAGTCAACGACACTATATCCTCCATTGTGAGAGTGGCATGATAACTGTTTGAATGTGGCCAGCAGGGTAAGCCATTATAAATGGCTAGCTCATGTGCCTCTCCAAACTGTAGTAAGTGCTCCCCATATGAAGTAGTAGGTCCCCAACTATCCGTGGAGGTCCTTGTAACTCCAAGCATATCACTATCAAGGGCACGAACATGCAGCTAATCAATGGTGTCAAAGAACTCTGTCTCGAAGACGTTTGGGCACTAAAATTCCCTGTGAGCAGAACATGCCCCCGCTCTGAAAATCTGATAATATCTGGTGAGAGGTCCTGATAATATGGAGAACTAATACCCTCAACAAAAGACGAGGACTCTGGTGGAAAATAATATGCTGCAATATTAAGTAACACTATGGTGGCTGAGATAATTGAGGAAATGAGGGCGCTAGGCTTGGTACCTTTCTTCAAGACTACTGCCCATGAATCTTTATGATGCTCGTCCAATGAAGCAACTTTGGACTGCAACATGTTCTTTTCCTTTAGTAAGGAGACCATTACTTCTTTCAATTGTGAAAGTTCTTACTTCAAGGACTGGAGATCCGCTCTCATTTGGTCAACTTCCCAAGAGGAAAAGAGTTCAGTTGATTTGGAGGGAGTGTAGAGAATGGATGTCGTGGATGGAGGATCTGTGTGTGTGTGTGTGTGTGAAGATGATGTGGAAGAGGAAGAGGATGAAAGAGAGGGAGGGGCAGTAGTGAAAAATGATGAGGTGGAGGGGGGTGCCATGACAGTAGTAGACACATTGGACAACGTTGAGGTGACAGCAGTAGCGAGGGTGGAGGTTGCAACAGTAGCAAGGGTGGAGGTTACAACAGTATCGAGGATGAAGGTGTCGTCGGCAGTGAGCGTGGAGGTTTCATCAGAGAGAGAGAGAGAGAGAGAGAGAGAGAGAGAGAGAGAGAGAGAGAGAGAGAGAGAGAGAGAGAGAGAGAGAGAGAGAGAGAGAGAGAGAGAGAGAGAGAGAGAGAGAGAGAGAGAGAGAGAGAGAGAGAGAGATGTAGTAGCACCGAAGTGAGGGGAAGCTGTGAGTTAAGAGTTAAGGTCCACGGACCAAGGATCAAAGGTCTAAGGTTGGGAGCTCCACCCGCTACGAGGGGTGGAGCCTCCATAAAAAAAAAAAAATTGGGACTCCACCGGCCGCAGCGGGTGGGGCCTCCTTTAAAAAAGAAAATTAAAAAAAAAAGAAAATTTGGAGCTCCACCGGCCGCGGCGAGTGAGGCCTCCATAAAAAAAAAAAATTGGGGATTTCACCCGCCGCGGCTGGTGGGGCCTCCCTAAAAATATAAATTTTTTTTGGCCGCTCCACCCGCAGCGGCAGGTGGGGCCTCCATAAAAATAGAGGCTCTCCCCGCCACGGCAGGTAGAGCCCCCATAAAAAAAAAAAATTTCTGGAGGGGCAGGTGGAGCCTCTAGAAAAAAAAAATTTCAAAAAGAAAATTAAAAAAAAAAAAAATTGAAAAAAAAAATTTGGAGGCTTCACCAGCTGTGGCGGGTGGGCTTCCATAATTGTTTTTAAAAAAAATTATTGATTTTTTTTTGGAGGCTCCACCTACCGCGGCGGGCGAGGCCTCCATTAATTATATATCTTATGAAAAACAAGTATCAAACATTGTCAAAGTTTCAATTATTTTGTGATTAATTAACATCTTGAAATTCTCTTGTCCATTTTTGAAAATGGATTTTGAGAAAGTCCAAAATTAATTGAGACAGTGTTAAATAATATGATCTGAACTTAGTCCATACCTTTTACATAAGTTGTTCATACGTACGCAGTGGATTAATTCGATGTACTTGGCAGAACCGAAAAAAGAGTTTTTAATGGGGATTTTGCATAGTCAAATGGAGTCCATGAGAGAGAGAGAGAGAGAGAGAGAGAGAGAGAGAGAGAGAGAGAGAGAGAGAGAGAGAGAGAGAGAGAGAGAGAGAGAGAGAGAGAGAGAGAGAGAGAGAATCTTAAAGCTAATAGAATTCATAGAAAGTCATCATAGTAATAAAATAACATATTTATAAAACCTAAGTACCTACAAATATGCTCATTTGCATCTGTACAATTGAGGACTTACATCTATCCTCAAGAACAACCATATTCAAGCAGAGAAATTCTTGTGGGAACTATAGTTGTTTGCACATGTAATTTGTTGTTATCCATGTAACAACAAGTAGTCGTTGTTGAGTTAGGTGATTCTAATCTTGTCCATAGTATGCGTATAAAATTGGAAGTTGTTTTCCTGTTACTCAAAGTAAATCATAAGGCTAAAAGTGCAATAATAAATGCTTCAAGCTAGATATATGTGTAGCTTGATGCACTTATTACTATATTTTTAGCCTTAACATGGTGACCAAAATAGAACAAAAATGATGTGGAAACTTTTTTTTAAAAAGAATTTTTTTTTTAAAATTCTCAATATTCAAAGTGGCTTACAAAATTATATTGTAATACTAAAAAAGATCTCATTTTGTCAAGAATTGTAGTAACACTAACCTAATCTATTAATAAATTATTATTAACATTTTTAAATTAGTACATATCAAAATAAACCAATCTAAAAGAAAACCATTAGGCATAAAAATAATAAAAAACGAAATTTAACTTCTTTGAAATATTATTCTATTACAAATATTTTAACTTTTTAAACTTTTTGAAATGAAGATATTTGTATTAAAATAAAAAAATCTTATAATTGCAATATGATTTTTTAATAATATTTTTAAAATTTTAAATTTTATAAGTACTAATCTACAAAAATTTACAAAGCTATGTTTTGTAAAATTAGTATTTTTACATAATTTGTAAGAAAAATACAAATTCTATTGAAGAAAACTAGTTGTTATTATTGACTAAAAAAATAGATGTTATTTTGGTTTTTTCTATAGTTTGAAATAATAAGAATCTAATCGATTTTAATTGCATTCACCATTTTCTTGAAGGATATGAATTTAAAATTTTAATACGTTCATAAATGTAAAGAGATAAGCAAGCCACAAAACCCATCGTAGGATGTATAATTGTTGGGTATTGGAACAAGTTGCCCTTTGAAAATTCTGCAATGCTGGAGTAGAAAATTATGTGTGGTGAGTTTTCAGCGTACTAGCAATTTATTTTATTTTAAAAAATTTGCTCTATGTTTCATATTTGTACAACTGTAATTGTTTGTTATTTATTTCTTAAAACTAATTATTTGTAGTCATTGTTTTGAGTACAAACTAAATGTCAAAAATTCATATGGAGCGTAGCTTTGCAATGAGATTGAATATATAATCATTGGTTATTATTCATTATATGACAAACACTCAATGTTACATTATAACTTGGTCTTGCCCTTATGGAATTTCATAATAAATTGACATTATTTGGTTCATTAATCATCTTGTAAAACCGCCATGGTGTTGAGAGACCCCAAAGTGGCTTCATCACAACTCTAGTGCCAAGGAAACTTTATCATGAGTAACACTGCATGCCATGTTTGTCTATGAGAAAAAAGCTACATTGATTCCCTACTACAATATTTACTAAAGACTGCCTTCGATATTGAAATACTATCGCCTTTACTTTGAACCTCGTATAGCTTTTGTTCATTTTGCCAACTGTTTGTAAGAGAAATCCATTTGACCCTCCAATTGCTGAAAGGGAAAGAAACATTTTTCTCAAGTGCATCTTGTAGCAATGTCATGTATAGAGAAGCTCTAGGCAAATAGTAGTCCCGTAGGAGGCCACTCCACATTTTGTTAGCTGTCCAAGTTGTGCAACACATCATTATTCAAGCATTATAAATGAACACACAAGCGCTCTCTCTCTCTCTCTCTCTCTCTCTCTCTCTCTCTCTCTCTCTCTCTTCAAAAAAAATTGGGCATTATCTCTTTGCTATAATCAACATATATCATGAAGACAAACAAAAATTTCATAAACTACAAAATAAGTGAGAACATTTTCACTTAACCATATAACAATTCTCCACTTTCATCCACGATGCTTTGTGTCGTGTACATTTCATAATCGAACAAAATTTCTTGTGGTATCTTCACACATGACCAATGAAGAGAGGTTGATGATGCACAATAAGAGGGAGCCATATTCAACTTGACAACCAACCTCCCCAAAGACACTACACTCCAAATTTTTAGCATATATTTTTGTAGCAATTTGAAATTTAGGTGGATGAGGTGATCTATAAATTTTAGAATGATTTCCTTTAAGGTTATATTATATTGTCAAAAAATGATACTATATTCTTTTGTATTCAAAGAAAGTAATTCTAAATATAAACCACAAAGTGAAGTAGTTGCACTCAAATAGGTGATGATTCTTTGTTCCCATTTGAGCATTTTTGCAAAGCAAATACGTGAGCTCCTCCCAAATGATCTTTGGGCTACATCATCTTTCCCTTTTCAATCTTAGCTCATGTGAGTTCATTCCTAAAAATGAGAAGAGCTTCTATATTCATAGGAGTGTCTCCTTCTATGTGCCTTTGTGTAGGACATTTGGATTGAACCATTTCTTATCATACTGCATTTTGCACTTAAAGGGTTGCTTCCATAAACCATCGACAAACTTTTTTTGCACGAAGGATTTGAGATTTGGAATGTCGTGAATTTTCCAAAAGGTGAATTATTTGACCATGTCCAACAACCATCCATTCTTTAGTCTTGGAGGGAGCATACAACTTTGACAAGATGCCTTTGAAAGTCTATTATCATCTAGTGATTCCAGTTTTTCCAAGTATTTAATCAATTTGATCAAAGCAATGACTTCCAAAGTGAGTATGCTAGCTTCAACCAACAAAATAAGCTATGGAGTAGTTTGCTTAACCCCCAAATAAGAGGTTCACAAACTTTTCTACTTTCACTAAATTCAGCTTTTTTGTAATGTGACATGATGCCACCCCAAACTTCACTTCCTTATAGGACCAATGGCACCAAAGTTCTGAATAACATTCATTCTAAGCTCTATTTTCAAACTTCTACCTTTTCTTTCAAAAAAATTCCAATTCAAAGAATGATTTTCACCCGCCAATAAGCCTCTTGTCAACACAAGAGTCGTGGTATAGGTCATGTGAAATCTCAATATGCATGTGTTTGTATTCTTGAGTGACTTCAATTTTTGTCCCATCATAGAGTAAAATGGGTTCACTTACTTTCTTTGATTATAAGATCGTAGCTATTGTTTTGATTAAAGTAACTGAAAGACCAGATTTCTCACAAAATTTGTTTGAAGAATCGAGATGCTAATGTGAGCGTCGACACAAGCCTTTTAATTCAAGAACATGCCCAATGGCCCTTTTTTATTCATCTTGGCCAAAAGCCACCACCTTTATTAGCTAACTATTTGGAGTGGGTTTCTTGTAGGAGAGCACATTAAATTTTCCCTCCCTTAATTATTTAAATCATGGTTTTAGGATTCCTCGAGGGACTATTAACAGACTCATTTCTAAACTTATTGATTTAGTATTGCTTGAGCTCTCTGTGGGAGAACTCATTTTTATTGCCTATAGGGCTTTAGCCATTGAAATTATGTGATGCTTTGGTCAGGGGAAGTATCATTTGCTTCATGTATTCTCTTTAGCTTCATTGAAATCAATATATGGGATTGTTCTCATAACATTATATAAAAGAACCTTCTTGTCTTCTTTCATTGTTTTTTCTCTCTAGAGATAATAGTTTTTCTCTCTCTAGCCATCAATAGACATTTTTGTTTGTGATTACAGTTGACTTATGCTAGTTGAATGGGTTTAAACTATTACAAACTCAAAATTCTGGTCAAAGGAGGTACCTTTACATCACTTGAACAACACTTATTCTATCTTTTCTATTGTCCTGCAAGCCTTGAGATCCAATGTCTACATGTATTTTGCAATTCTAGCATGTGTAGAATGGTGACTTCTATCTTGTAAATCTAGATGTGCAACCAAATTTGGTCAAATTCTTGTTGATCCATTAAGTATGTTTTGGATCTGATTTTCTCACAATCGATACATGGTGATGGTGATCGTAGAACATAGAAGGGGGAAAAGTGAGTGTGCGAAAATTTGGAAGCAAAACATCTTTTTGAGACTTTTTTTCACTATTTTTTCCTTGCTCTATTTGGAGGCTATAATGCATCGTTTTGAGTCAATCTGTTGGAGTTGCTAGAGCTAGAAAGTGATTGCATATTTCCAAGCTTCTCTTGGAGTAGGTAATCGCCATTAGCATTCATGTGCTGGATGTGCCTAAGGCACTTTTTGCATAGTTTTTTCTAGGTTTAGGTACCTGGTACACTTTAGAGTGCATCCATGGGCATTATAGGTTAGGGTTTGGCAGCTTTTGAGGTATGTTAGCTCTATTTTTTTTTTTCACACCTGAGCCTGGCCATTGTAGTAGGCCATTATAAATGGCCAATTTGTGAGCCTCTCCCAACTGAAGCAACTGCTCCCCCTATGCTGTAATTGGATCCTCTACATCCTCTGATCATCGCCTGAGGCCTAGATCATCCCAGTCTAAGGCACGTATCCGCTGTGGGTCCTCCTGTGCTCTATGAGACTCCATCTATTTTGGATTCGGTCTTGGCATTGAAATCTCTTGCTAAACAAATATATCCCCGCTCCTCATATCTGATGATGTCTGAAGAGATATCCATGTAGGTTGACTCCTCATCTGATTTGAAAACTAATACATGTATCTGGTGGGAAATAACATAGGGCCCTATTCCCTATTCTTTTTGGATCATTGATATCCATGCAATGATTTTATTTGTAACTTGTTATATGATTCCTAAACCCTAAACCATAAACCATCTTCTTGGTGACATTTGTGGCCAAGAAAAAGAGTTTGAGGAAGCCAAATGGACTCATGTTCCAAAGAATAGTATTTGGCGACGATTTCTGGTGATAGGCCAAGAAATTGGTTGAGGTCTTGCAGCTAGGCTAGTGTACTTGTTTTGTGCATTTTCTTTTGTAAAAGCATTTTAGCATTGTTAAGTTGTTTTTTAGCAATGTAATAATTGTTTTTTGGGTTTATGTAGGATGTCAGCTATTTGAGAGAAGTGGTTTGATAGGTGGAGTTATTTCCATAGGCCAATACATGCAGACATGAAGAGACACAATAGGCTTAGCATTCCCCAGCTGAACAAGTTGGTTAACTGCACCACCAACTTGAGGCTAGTCAGCACATGTAGAGAGATGGTATGCCTAGAACAATTCAAATGTAGAGAGATGGTATGCCTAGAACAGTTCAAATGTAAGAAGTGTCTTAGATCCATAGACACTGTAGTTGTCCATGCATAGACAGAGGTTGCTGATGATGAAAGATTTTCAAAGTATTAGCGAGAGGAGGCAGCGTAGAACCACTAGGAACATGGCTAGGGCCGATGCAGAGGAGGCAAGAGAGGAGGGTAGGAATGAATTTGAGGAGGAGGCCCTCCATGATGAGATGAAAATGGACATTGACAAGGATGTGCGGTCTGTTGATCTTGACGTCAACTACATGACCTCTACGTAGAGGGGTGGGATAGACCTAGGGCAGGCAAGATGGATTTGCATGGTGAACTTAAGACTTCTTAGGTGTGGATAAAAAATATCATAGGAAGAGGGAGCATCGGCCTGGCAAAGTCTTGGTAGAGGTAGCAACAGAGGGAGAGGCAGAGGCAGAGGTAGGGGCAAAGTCAAAGGCAGAGGCAGAGGCAAAGGTTCAAGGAGACAACAATGCAAGATTTCCTATCTTCGTACTCATCCACCAATGATAATGATGAGGAATTTTCATCTGATCATGATGTCTTTGAGTATAGAGATGAGAGTTTACTTTCTGTCACATAACTCTATGAGTCCATTGTCTATCTATTAGACTCATGCACTTGGCCATTGGTCCACTCCTTGTCATATGACACATATATTAGATGGTTTATAGCATATTGATTATTCTCATGATGCATGCAGCATGTGTCGATTTGGATCACTTTTCATGTTTTTTTATCATGTAAATTGTAATTACTTTCAAGTTAGTATGCTAAGTGCTTTGTGTATGCTTTCGTATACCTCATTGCATCGATCTGATATCATTTTTTATAGCCTAAACTTCTTTAAATAACTTCTTAAAGGCTTCTTAATAACTCATTATTCTACATGCAAGTAACTCAATGTGTATGACTATAAGCTATGACAATAAATTGGGCTGTAAGAAAATCTATGCCGATATTAAACACCATGCATTATTGATTATCCGATTCACAACATACAAAGTTACTACAAACTTTTGCAATGTATTTTGAATTCTTTTACAACTTTTCGGTGATTTTTTTTTCACCCTAACATACCATTTAAACAAAAACTCAAAAAACAGAAAAACATAAAGTTTTGATCTGGAACGATGTATTTTTCCTAACTATTCCGGAATGATGGTTTTGGAGCAAAATTAGAACACATTGTTTTAAAATGAGGTGCAACAATGCTATAAAACTCTGTTTCAAATTTCATGTAGGTCTTTATCTTTCATAAATGGAGTTGAGTTGATTGTACTTTCAAGCTTGTGAATTGAAGTTTTCTATCAAAAGATCTTGAAGGTCAAAGTTTGGTCAAAATAGGAGAATATTCTATTTTTGGCACAAATTTTGTTTTGATGGTGAGTGGATCTTTACAGAACAAGTACAACGAACTTTACAACTTGTCCAATGAATTTCTCTATTTTGAGATATTCCACTTTAAAGTTTTTGCATCAAACAGGGTTTGCATGACAGAAGACAGCCTATATCAAGCGCCTACCTTTTGGAGGTGTTCTCACCCTTTTTTACTCTTTTTACTGCAACATATGTGGACATCTCTATTGCCATCAACTGCCTATTTTGGAGGATTTCTATAGCGATATTGTTTCATATACACTTGCTGATTTGTCAGCATACATTTCACATTCATTGCAAATCCTTTTTCAGCCTGTTGCTGTTTTTTGTTTGGATTGATGATCTACTTGGGGTAACAACAAGAGTCCGCTCCCTCAGTATCATCTTATTACATACTAGTTGTACTTCAAATCCACTTACTGCAATTTCTACCTTTTCTGAATTTGGATTAATAGTTTCTTTTGTGTAATCCTTATTTCACTTATATCTGTTCTCGCGTTTTTTCCATCTATTGCGAAAGGAAAGTTAACGGTTCCTTCTTGCAAATGTTTCTTTATGGATTTTTCTCACATCAAGCAACAATTGTCATTTCTTTCCATCACACTATATTTTGGGCACCATGGGGGGACTAAATTGAAAAATCAGTTGAATGCACTAGCTTCCAATTTTTAGATCTATCCACATACTAATGCTGATATGAGTGTGCTAGCTACATCCAAATTCAGAGGCCAAGCTAACTCTTAGTGGTAAACATATAGACGAGATGATTACTCTTCTGATTATTGTGCCTTTGTACACAATCTTATTATTGCTATGGATCTACTGGATAATTCTCAGGATATATGTCATGTATTCCAAATGGGACAACTCAGGTTTATGTGGATGCAGACGCTTACATATGTCATGAGTCACATGATTTGGGAGAAGAGATTCTTGTACATGATCTAGATTCTATAGATATTCTAGTTGCAGAAAAAATTCTAGCTGATACACCTGACGTTCCAATTCTGCCAGGGGTTACATGTATAAATGGAGCTGAGGTCCAGATTCTCCTATTGGTTCTAATGCTTGAGATCAAGCATGCTTGGATACATCATTTCATTGGTTATTACTATAGTTCTAGATGCTAAGATTGGGCTTCAAATTTCCTATGATAGGCATATGCAGAGTTTGATCAGCCATATTCTGTAGGTGCTGAACACTATCAAGATTAGATAGAGTCCTCTTGTTCTAATGGTGGGTATACATGTTGGTGACCTGTCAGTTCTGCTACTGTGTCTAAATCGTTATGCTACTGTATGTCTTCACAATACTATCACATATGCTCTAGATTGCTATGTTGCCTTATTTGGTGCTGCTATGATTGTGGAGCCAAATTTTGTTGGTTCTATATGTCACCACAAGGTTTAGATATCTCTTATGTGATGCATTTAAGCCAGTTCTTGTGGATGCTTCACATTCATGGGCCTTATGGGTTGCTTGGGACTATTGCACACCCACATATCCACACATTCATGTCACTACTACTAGTCTATTTGACACGACGACACTTCATGTATATTGGCAGCTTCTTTTAGCACTCATTGTCCATTCGGATAGCTTTGGGATCTCCATGGCTGGTGGTTCTTCGCTTCACAAAGGACTCCTAGACTATCCTTTAGATGCCCTCTTGGTCTATCAAATTGGCTTTGGCTATCCATATATTTCACAACAATTATGATTGTCCTTCATTCGGACTTTCTTGGTTGGTATGGTACTTTGCCATGTGGTTCCTCTATACAGCAGTGTTACCTATTCACAACAATGTTCTTTTTTCTACAACGTCAATTCGGAAACCTGGTGCTCCTACTTGCTTTATATGATTATCCTGGGCCTTAAGATTGGCTTGGGATATTTCCAGATGTACCTCTTTTAGCTTTGTGGTTTATGTGGTTACTTTATGTAGGTACTTACGTGCATATGTACCCATTGTGTCTTGGATTTGACATTGATCATATTTGACAATATCTTTGCTATTCCTATTGGATGTTGCATTATATATGCCCACATTGAAGACATTTAGCACCACCTCATGTAGAGAGAGAGAGAGAGAGAGAGAGAGAGAGAGAGAGAGAGAGAGAGAGAGAGAGAGAGAGAGAGAGAGAGAGAGATGGTGTATGAGTTGGTCAAATTTTTAAGGTAGATATGATCACATTAGGAAAGGCAACAAGAGTGAGTAGGGGTGTGAGAAAATTGTACCATAATCATGCAGAGAACTTGGCATATCTTGAGTATTATCATACCACATTGTTATTTGTGTTCGAGCATTCCATTCATACTGTTACAAAAGGAAACCCATGTTAGAGGATTGTTTGTATCCATAATTGAGTGACACCAAAGGTCTAAAAGAACTGACATTATTAAACTGCACAAAAGAGATCATGTTGAAAATTTGAAAGCCATAAATAACCAACTATTCCATATCTTGTCATGAAAGCTATTTTAATAACTTAGAAGAGAACAAAGTTCACTAGAATGGAAAATTCAACTTTTTATTAATCAATCAAGTGTGAGGAAGAAAGGACAAGATAATCTAAAGTGACGAGCTCAAACAAATTTGTTAGTGCCTGCCATCTTCATATTTCACATTAGATTTTCAACTTTTCAATATGAAAGTCAATGATTAAAGATGCTCATATAGTTTCTAAAAAAACATGGCAATTCATTTTAATGAATGCAAGTATTTCCTTCATGGTAGTGCCAATTGAGTCCTTATAGTGATAAATAAATCGATCTATTTTGAAGTAAGCATTTACTTCTAGTTGCATTGTGAGCAAGTCAAAAGTAATGGAGAAACGAGAAATTACTATGGTCAGCAAAAGAGTAGGATAAGGAGAAATTAACGTAGATAATTGTGTCTTTTGTTTTGTGTGGGCTTATTTGAGAAAAAATATTGAAATTGATCTATGAAGAGTCTTTTCTCCACATAGTTGCATTCAAAAGAGGAGAATCACCAAACTTGGATAAATTTTTCATTCGAGTCACTGGGAGTTGATATTGGCTTGCACTCTTGCATATTGAACTTCTTGAGTATCTCTTGAGCATATTTGCTTGAGAAATAAAAATATGGTTCTTTTGTCTCTGTACTTCAAGGCCTAAACAATAGTGCAGCAACCTCATTCCAAATTCCATGGTTAGACCTGCCTTGACGTCATTGCTAGATTAGAGCCTGTAAATATAAGCTCATCAACATAAAGAACAATAATGGAGATATCTTCACCAACTTCCTTCACATGAAGTGTGGGTTCAAATTTGTTTCTAGATTCTAGCTTGCTGAAATATTCGTCTATAACACTATACCATGCTCTTGAAGCGTGTTTGAGTCCATAAAGTGCCTTTTGAGTTTCCATATAGAACATTCTTTGCCTTGAGCAACAAATCCTTGTGGTTGCTCCATGAGGACTTTTTTAGGAAGATATCCAGGTAGAAATGTACTTTTCACATCCCTTTGTTGGACACTCCAATTGAAGTAACATGCTATTGTCAAAACAAGTCAAATTGTGGTCTTTTTTGCTACGGAAGAGAAAGTCTCTTCATAATCTATGCCTTATTTTAGTGCATATCCTTTTGCAATGAGTCTTTCTTTGTGTTTGTTAATGCTTCCTTTGGCTTTGATCTTGGTCTTGTGAACCCATTTGCAACCAATTGGTGCCTTTCCTTGTGGTGACTCGACTAGCTACCAAGTGAAGTGAGTTCATTTCCTCTTGCATTGCTTGTTGCCAGATTTCATGTTTGCTAGTTTCCTCAAAAATTTGAGGTTCTTGAGTGTTCAAAATTTTTGTCATCAAGGCAAAATTGGTGTCATGCCTTGGTTTCAAACTTTTTGTTGTTGCGGAAGTTGGATTCACCTTCTTCAAATGCTTTTGTATCTATTGAGGTTTCAATGGTCCATCTCAAGACTATCTCTAGAGGTGACGATGGTGGCGTCCATGTGTCCCCCCCCGGAGATGACATGGTCTTCCTTCTTGTTGCTTCTTCTTCATCTCGATGCTGCTCTTGTTGAGTGCAATCTTCATGGTTTGGAATCTCTTGTTTCTCCTTGTATGCAAAGATATCAATGATAGGTCTCAAAGTCTTGTTTCCGATTTCTTTACCTTCTTGCTTATTCTTGTGATACAAAGAGTCATCTTCATAGAAAATATATTTCTTGGATTTAGAATCAAGTTCATGCCTCTTTTCATCTTCAATATGGCCATAAGCAATGCAACCAAAGGTTTTGGGATGAGAACACTAGGATTTATGCCTGAAGATTCTTCTTTTGGAGTCCTTTCCTTCACAACCTTTGTTGGGCTTTTATTAAGCACATAAACTGCATTATTTATCGCTTCACCCCAAACAATGTTGGGAAGATTGTTGGATTTCTCCTTGCACATTATTCGACAATTATTTGATTCTTTCTTTTGGCTACACTGCTTTGTTGTGGAGTATATGATGGTGTTGCAAATTGCCTTTTTATGCCATGCTAGTTGCAAACTTCTTGGATTCATATAAATTCTCCCCCTCAATTCGATCTTATATACTTGATCTTTTGGCTAATTTGATTCTTTACCTTAGCCTTAAATTGCTTGAAATAAGTAAAAGCTTGGCCTTTTTCCTTTAGAAAATAGATCATAGTTTTCTTGAATAGGCATCAACAAGAAGGAAATAACATAAAGTGACAGTGATTTTGTTTGTGTATTACGCCATAGATCCATATAGATAAGCTCCAATGGTTCTTTTACTCTACGCACTCCTCCTTTTGGAAATCTTTGTCTATGTTGTTTAAAGCTTTGCATAACATGGGATGGAATTGCAAATTCAGTAGGCCATTTACCATATTGTGTCTTTTGAGGACTTGAAGGCTTTGAAGGTTCAAGTGGTCATATCTTTCATGTTACAATCTTTGTTGAGAGGTGTAAGAGACAGTATGTGCTTCTTGTGGATGAATGGACATATAGAGCTCGTTTAAGCTCCATTCTTCCTCTTGAAATGATTTTGTTGTTGTCTTTGATGAGGCACTTTTTGTGTACATTTCACATGAATTTAGCCGTATTCAAATGCTGGATAAAATCAAAGTATGTCTTGGGCAGTTCAGAAAGATTTTGTAGAGGCTACTATGAACCTTAAAAACTGTTTTTGTACCATTATGGCCTTTTATCAACTTGAAAGCAAAAAGGGATAGTTGTATGAACCAGTTTTAGCTCAGTTTCAGTTGTTGCTAGTTCCTTTGCGCTTTCCAACCAAGGTCCTAGAAGAAAACCCTCATTGGATAGGAGCAGAGAGTCCAAATCTGATATAAGCTCCAAAAAGGTTTTGCTGTTTTTACGGACTTCAGTAAGATTTCCATGCCGAAAAGAGGTCAAAATCTGGGCATAGAGCTCATTTGCATGCTTTGAAAGAACTTGCCGAGTAAGATCAACCACATCATACCTGCACACAAAATTAAAGGTAGCCTTCAAGCAAACATGAATTCTTGGTCTCATCCACACCAAATGTTGCTAACAGTCCAAAGCACTATTTATTTCCCAGGAGCAACATACAGATGTATCAAGATCAACACAGGGACCGGATCAGCAAGCACAAGAGAAGGAATTAGGCCATAATACAGCATGCCAAGAAAATCAAGTGTGTCATCAAGCCAACAGGATGACAATCACATTATAGCTTACAAAAGCTATTACAAGTAGCTTTTTGAAAGAAGATTCTCCTGCATAATGGGCCTGAACTTGTATGTCATGCTGTTCATTAACTAATTTCAATGACGTCTTTCCCTGTTCAATTTGAACTACAAGTACTGCAGTTTTAGGCCCTTGAGATTCTTTGGTGGTTACCATTCAATTGAAGAATTCCCTTTTATAGAATTTCAGTAAGGTATCAAGTATGCTTGGGTAAGTAAATCTCTAGCAGTCGTCTATTTAACAATTTGTGGTAGCAAAATTTGAACACAGTAGATACTTAAACTCATTGGCTGAAATTGAGAGTCCAATGAAATACCTGTATTGTGGAACCTTTGCAAGTTTATGTGCAGAGTTAAGAAAGCTTCTCAAAGCCTTTATTGCTGCACTAGGAGGGTACCAGATATGACCTGCCATTTTACTTTGAAAAAATGACCCTTCTAGTAGTCTTCTATCAGGTTCAGATATTGTCATACGGTTCTTTATTATTCCAGGAACTTTTTTTACTGTTGAAGGGTCCACATCTGGGAACTTCACAATGACATCTGTATTGTGATCCTGCAAAAGGCAGTAATCAACAACCATAAGTGAGCATTGCCTTAAGTAAATTAAACAGGAGAATTAACTAGAGGAGCATTTTGATCATGGCCTTGATGAATTTGCACTTAGCAGAATATGGCAATGGTTTGTGCCTCCACTGTCTGTCTTTTTGCTACCATGTTAACCAAAAAGAAGAGACTGAGTGAGTGGTGCACTTGACATTGAGAAACTGCACAAATGCAACTCTATGATAGATACAAGTATGTATGATCCTTTGACAAGCGACAATAAATGTTGACAGCTCGTTAGACAAGTACTACAAAATAGATTGAATATGCTTCTGTAAGAGCAACGGAGAATAAAATTGCAATAAGTATTTGATTTCATTTTCACCATCTTTCCTTTGCTGCATTCATCAAACAACAGAAGATTCCATGATTGATAGAAAAGACAAGTAAGGGATTACAGCAATTCCATCTGAACAATTATAAATTGTACGGTACAGAAGTTCCCAAGCTTCATGTGCTCCCTCTGCAACCTCACCATAACGCCTTGTTGCATAATCATCAATCCAAATCTGAAATCAATAATATGTGAATGGGCATTACCTTCTCAGAAGATTCTATTTGTGTGCTCAGGCCACATCTAAGGTTTGAGCTTGATTTATTGAATCATGAGGTTTTAAAAATAAAGATTCTAGAATTGCAAACTGGAAATCAAAGTAGCATCCATCAATGTTTAATTACCTCGAGATTTGTTCTCTCACCGCGAAATGCCATTTCTGCCATGAGTTCATATGCAACTGGGTTCTGCTCAATCCCTTCCATACACATACCAACACCCACCTTCCATCCATAAAAAAAACTTTCTTTCAGAACCCTGTCTAAATCTAGCTTCCAGCTTGGAAACTGCAATCCAGTGATGTACCATTCTACTGTGTGTATGCTTTTATTGTTAGTTTTATATGATTTCTCTCTTAGTAGTCTCCAGTGCTTCATGAAGCTCATAAAACTCTATGATGCAATACTTCTCCTTGCACATAGTTTATTAGCTTGCAAATTATATAATTTTTCTATCCACTTTCCAATTTAAACCAAACTCCACTCCAATTTACTAAATTAGCGAGAGTTTCACTGTAAACTGCTATTCATAGAGTAAACTGCAGTTCTAAGTGTTAAAGAGGGCTTTAAGTACAGGAAATAAGTCATACAGAGAAGCTGTCTTTGCAGCAGCTGCAAAAGAAAAAAATGACATCCTTTAAACTGATCAATCAAGAGACCTTGGTTTTCCTTTCATAACTTTTCTGGAACAATAGATTTCCTCCACCAAGGGGATGGAAGAAATTGCATTGTTCATGCTCTCTTGAAGGTACTGTGTTGGTCATATCTGAAGCATCCTCAGAATCGACTCCTCTTGTTGTACTCATTGATTGGATAAAAAGGTGCATCGAGAATGAAAGAGGTCCTTAGCAGTGTGTAACCATCTTGCTGGATAGAAACATGTCGAGAATCAAAAAGGTCCTTACCAGTGTGTAACTGTCTTGCTGGATAGAAACATCTTGTGTAACATCAGAGCTATACATCATTGAAACTCCCTCGGATCTCATAATATATGGAGCACCGAAAGATAAAATGCTGCTCACTATCAACCTACATATGCTTCAAATTTGGTCTTCCCTGGTAGCTGTCTAGAATTTACCAATCTCTACATGAAGCTGGTGTGATGAGTCTAAAAATTGGTCTAATGTGTAACAAGCTCTACGATAGAATACTATGAAAAGTATAAAAAGGGTGTGCGAAATTAGTTAGTCTATCCATAGCTCGTGGAGTATAGTGTTTAATTGTAATTATTAGCTATACATGTATAAAATTCAACAATGTGGCATAAGCTGAGTCACTAGCTTGTAATTATTAGTAGTTATGGACTCGGTTCATTACATTCGCCGCGTCCATTTACATTTACTTTACTTTATGCATAAGCAGGCCTTGGGCCCTTTTTTATTCATTAGTGACACTTAGACTATATGGTTGGCCTTTGGCCTTATTACTCATTATTACCATCTGGAGAGTGGAGGCCTTCTTGGAGGGCGCACTATTTTCCCTCCCAGTTGGGCTCTAGCCACCGGAAGCTTCCTTTTAGGGCTTTCTCTTGGCTATAAGTAGGGAAACTGTGTCATTTGTTATTCAGCTGATGATATTGATCTCTCTCTTTAGCCTCCTTAATCTCTCTCTTTCCTGCTTTCTAGGGTTAAGTCTTGCTTATGTGCTGCTTTCATAGCTTAAGTCTTGCTTATGTGATGCTTTCATAGCTTAGCTCTAGATCAGCTGTGGCTCTATTCGTAACTTGGTATCAGAGCACTTTCCTGAGCACATATTGGAAATGTTTTTTGTTGCCTTGCCTTGCTCCTCCATCGCTGTTCCTACAGCTCCATTGCTGCCTTGACAGCCCTGCTCCTTCCACTCCTTCCTGTCCAGCACTCCCCCTACCTTGCCCCCTCTCTTCCTTGCTGCCCAACGCTCCTCCTCCCTTCCATTGCTCTCCCTGCCTTCCGACCTGTCACTTTCATCCGATATATTTCCAGTTTGCAGCCATCTTCCACAATCAATTCCCAGACTGTCCAGCGCCCATCCTCATCCAAGAATTACCCAATTCCGACGTCATTTGCTATTCCAAACCGCCAAAATTCTTAACCTGTACATTGCTGCCCCAACACTTCCGACTTGTCACTTTTGCCTATTTTTTTTCTCCGTTTCTAGCCATCTTTTACAGCGTATCAAAAGGCTGTCTAGCGCGCATTCTTCACCACATTTCACAGAATTCCGACTCCGTTTGATCTTTCAAATTGACATTTTTCCCCTGGCTGTCCAGCGCATTTTTACAGCCTTCGTTTTCCACTTTTTCAATTGTTAATTGCTGCCGTTTCTTAGTTGTGATAATATTGGTTTTAATAGGCTAATTTGGGGTGACGACAAGAGTCCGCTCCCTCAAGTTTTTGTCTATTCCTTCCACTATCATTATGGCACATTCACCTACCCCGAGTGAGACTACTCAGGAAACCTTATCCGATCAGTTTCGTCGCATGGATGAGACCCTTTCTGGCCTCGTTCATCACTTCGATACAATTATGACGGGCTTTGCTACTATGCAGTCACAGATTGATTCTTTACAGCCTCATGGTCCTGGCAAAGCTCCTGTTTTTCCTTCATTTGGGACTCCCCCTCCATTGGGATTTCCATCTTCCTCTGCTAGTCCGCCTGGTGGTGGACCGTTTGTTCCACCTAACCCACCTCCTGATATCAGAGCGAAAGCTCTAATACTTGATATCTTTTGTGATATCAAATTGATATCAAACTCTTCAGTTCTTTCCAACCTTTCAGTATCAGAGAATTGTTTTCCTATTGTTGGGATTACTACATCTTAGCGTCATCGATTCTCAAAGTAAAGCCGATCTCATCGCAGACGAGCTGAATGGATCCAATTATCATTTGTGGAAATTTAAGATGAAGACCTTGTTAATCACCAGCGAATTATGGGATGTTGTCACAGGTACAGAAGTAAAACCTGAAGACGACGACTCAAAGTGGAAATCGAAGGATGGTAAAGCTTTCGCGCTTATTATCCTCAATATATCAGATGCACAGATTGGACACATAGCTGAAGCTAAAACGTCAAGAGATGTTTGGGACATCCTGAACGCACTATATGACGTGAGGGACGTAACTATCAAGTTTCATCTACGAAGGAAATTCTTCACATTCAAGATGTTCGTTGGTGATTCTCTTCATAATCACATTAACCAGTTTAAGAATCTCTTGCAACAGATGGCCGCTGTCGGATCAGTCATAGACGATCAAGACGCAATTATGACATTGCTTTCAAGCTTGCCCTTGTTCATTCTATAGAAGATTCCTTGATTTAGATGACTTTTAGCTAGAAATGGGCACCATGATTTTTGTTGATTAATGTCTCAAAAGGTTGGTAATACTATGCATTATCATAACTACCAGAAATTCACAATAAAGAGTATCCATTTAGATTCTATTTATTCAATTCTTTCTCATGGATATTCTATGTTTGACCAGGGATAGTAGTTGATCAAACAATGCAATTGCAAGTATAGATTTTTTGTAGTGGAAGAATAGCACTAAAGTTGTCATGTTAAAATTCAAAATCAAACTCTCACCGTGGTCGAAAACCAAGCCGGTATCAAAGGCCAACATTGTCATAAGATGAGAAAACTCACTTCTACAACTCTAGCGCCAACATAAATTTCGTTGGATGAAGCTTGCTATTGCCTTGCCTTTTTCTAGTCATGGTATGGCGATAGGGATAAATGGAATTATCTTTGGGTCATTAGGATCTACATGATAACCAACAGAAGCTCATAAGAGGTAACATGAAAGATGTCACAGGGAAGGGTTCATTGTACCGTGGTGCCAATTTCCTTATCTCATATTTCCCTTGAACAAATTTGTGTCGAGCAAACCATAGCTGTACATAAACATTTTGGCCTTCCTCAAATTGAACATATCATTGATGTTTTTCAATGTATGTTGGAGATGTTTTGTTCCCTCAAAATAGTTTTTCGTGTGTCAGAAAGAAATGCTACCGATAGTGGTGCATTGTTAGGATGTGTAGTTATATTAGGTAGTGTTGCAGTGCAGCCATGATGAGCCAAAAGGTATGGAGAAATACCTATGTTGCTGCGTAAAACAAGTGTAGTTGGTATGCACAATGTACCATAATGGTAAAGATGTTGTTTGATGATGAAAGAGTGATGAGAGCTTGTTCTTGCTTTCTTTCAAGAACTTTAGTTGTTTGATTTTGCATAGTTTTTTGTACACTACTTTGTTTTTTCTACCTTTCTTCTACTATGGCCCAAGCAACACCGGTTAGGATTCACAAAGATTAGATGCAGCATGTTCCAAGGTGGATGCTATCGAAGCCACTCTTAAGTTGATTTTGGAGCAACTCAAAGATAAAGGGGCTGGTGTTCCTGAGAGAGTCAGTGATACGGCTATGGACCTAGAGAGAACATTGTCAATAGGCCGCGAAGCTGAGTTGGGATTTCGAAAGAGGAAGCTACCTACCGTCAAGGATCTAAAACCTCCAAAGTCCACTGGATAGACATGGTGGTGCAAAGATTATGGACTCTTCGATTTGGCATATTGAGCTTTGAAATAAGAAAAATGGGCCATTAATAGGGAGGGAATCAACCCATTTTCGGACCAAGGTAGTAAGGGCATACATGAATATTAGAAGACAAGATAAGGCAATAGCAGTTGTGTTACTTTTACTAGGATGAAATCTTATATCATAATGGAAAGTTTATAACGATATTGGACCCAAACAAAATTGGTTGTCGCTAAGATTGAAATTAGACAATGGCAAAAGGACAATGGCAAGACATTCTTTTTCATGGTTGGTATACCACTTTTTATAGGAATATAGTTTTTGCTTTGACAACACGATCTTGGTGTAAGAGAGGTATTAGTCTGAACAACAAAGTGTTTGTCAAAGTCGGGTAAACATATGATTGGAGCAGTGCTCATCAAGGTTATGACTATGTCAAATGGTGCTTGGTGGTCTAATGACAAACAAAAATCAAGACCTATTTGAGGCAAAGCATTAAAGGGGGTAGCAATCATGGAAAATTTGGGCTAAGATTTTCTTGAATGTGTAGCTAGCACAAGGAACATACTTACTTTGTGGGTATTAGTTGGGATAGGCCAAGATATAATGCAATGTATTTCGGAAGGCTCATGGTGAACAATACCATCAGAAACAACAAATCCTAGAGACTTGAACAAAGAAACATTTGGATCGTTTAGCCAAAAACTAGTTTGATATAAGTTGACGAGTTGATATAAGATGGCGAGCATGAGTGGTGGAGGTGGTACTAAATACCATTTTGTCATTGAAGTATACAAGGACACAGTTTCTAAGAAGGTGCTTTAGAACATTATTCATAATATTCCAAAAAGTAGGTGGGGCATTGGCATAACAAAGAGCTCATACAGACTTGATGAAGTGCGAAAGGCCATCTTGTACACATCTCCTGGATGTGTGCATATTTGATGATAACTAGATCTAAGGCCAATCTTGGAAACATAAATTGCTTCGCCCAACTGATCAAATAAGTCATCTATATAAGGTGTAGGTTTGTGATTCTGAACAGAGAGTCTGTTCAAAGCTCAATAAGAGATACAAAGTTCATCTTTTTGTCAACAAGCAAAATAGGCCATATAAATAGTATAACAACTATCAAGCCATGATGTAAAAGGTTGCTATTTGGCGCACTATCTCAAGATGCTCATACCAAGATAGGTGATAAGCTGCAGAGGAGACTAGTGGTATATTTGAAAGAAGATCAACATGGTGATTAATGCCTAGCAATGGAGGTAGGGAGTTCAGTGGTTCAAAGACATGTTGGCACTAGTCTATTAAATAAACAATTTCCTTGGGAATGAAAGGTGTCACTGACAACTCTAGGAGATTAGCTATAGGGATAGTTGGAGGACTGGGGGCCTCTTCAACACATATCAACATTGCACATTAATAGGCTCCTTATAAAGTACATAGCAAGTTGGCAATCTTCCTGAAAATCAATACCAATGAAAATGTGCATCTTGAGAAGTCAACCAATCTGCTCCCAAAATAATATCAATATTTGAATGGGGGTATATAAGTCAACATTTTCCTTGAAATCTCCAATTACTTGACAATGTAGGTGCATTAGCAACCTTGACACAGAATGTGTAGGGCGCATTAACAAGAGTAGTATAGAGGCGAGGCACCTTGTTGCTATTGATGGAGTGAGTGTTGCATGTATCCACCAAAGCAATGAGCTCTTTACTTGTATGTGTACTCAAAGTCTAATGTGTTGTGGTCTCCCTTTGCTAGACCAAGTTGTACATGCGAGCTAAACTAAGCACTCCACGACATTAGGAGAGAATGCATTTGCAACCAGTGTTCTTGCATTTTCTTCCATGATTTGTACAAATAGCTCAACACCACCAACATCATGCAAATGATGATAGCATTTGGTGGTTGTCTACACTCTTGAGCTCGATAATCAAGTGTTTTGCACTTGAAACATAAGCACTTTTCATGTATCTGAGCCATATCTTCTAGACTAACAATACGTGGGCTGCATGGAATGCATCAGCTTATGGGTTGTAAACAAATGAGTAGCAATATCAAATGAGTTGTGCCGTGTAGACGAGCAATTGGCTATTGTCTAAATCTTGGGATACTTGTGTTGTAGAAAAGAGAAGCAAATGATTTAGCATCAGCCAAGCTTTTTGGCCTGAGAGACGCCACATATAGCGAAGAGCACCACATAGCCAACGATATATTGTCTGATCAACTCTGGTTCTTTAGTATTAAGAAATAGATAGGAAAACTCTGTGAACTTGTCTAAAGGTTGCTTGAAATGTGTTGTTGTGTAATCCATTGCAGATTAATCCTAGCTTCTCAAAGGATAAAAGCAATCACGTGTTGTATATTGTGAGATGAGACCATGTAGCAAGCATAACTTCAAAATGGAGGACTATTACTTGAACTTTACGATCTTCACTTCTCAAGTACAATTGAAGGTATGGGTCAAGTTTAGCCAACTTGAGAATCAATAGTAACTTGCTACCTATGGGATGGACCCTGGGCATGCATGAAGGCTATATAATCCTATATTAACTTTCCCATCTACATTCTCACTTTGATGATTTTGGTTACCAATTACCTCTTATCTTCAATATTCACTTACCATGGCATCAGGGTGAGGCTCTTGGGGGTTTAATCTCGAGCTTCTACTTCGTTGGGTGGTTTGGCTCCACAGTGTCCTCTATGGTGTATTGTAAGTTGGATCATGGTGTGATCACAATTTGGCTATGGCCACATGAGATAGGTGCATTGATACTTGTTCCTAACATTTTTGGATAGGAACAGGTACAGTATTGTTCCTAAGGAACAGCCGTACCATTCCTTAGAAAGGGATTTTTTAATCTACCATTCCTAATGTACGAAACCGTTCCTATTTCGGAACAGAACAGTTTCGTACCAAGGGGGGGAAAAAAAACGTTTTATACCTATTTACTATGACTTATGAAGGTTCAAGAGCCTGTTCCTAAGTTTCCAATTTTGTTCCTGTTCCTAACAGTTCCCAAGTTCGTGCATAAAAAAAGTGTTTAGAGTTCTATTGAACCTAAGTTCTTGTTCCTGTTCGTATGCCTAAGCAGTTACGAATAGAGCCACAGCTGATCTAGAGCTAAGCTATGAAAGAATACATAAGCAAGACTTAAGCTATGAAAGCAGCACATAAGCAAGACTTATCCCTAGAAAGCAGGAAAGAGAGAGATTAAAGAGGCTAAAGAGAGAGATCAATATCATCAGCTGAATAACAAATGACACAGTTTCCCTACTTATAGCCAAGAGGAGGCCCTAAAAGGAAGCTTCCGGTGGCTAGGGCCCAACTGGGAGGGAAAATAGTGCGCCCTCCAAGAAGGCCCCCACTCTCCAGTAATATGTCCAAATGGCCTAATAATGAATACTAAGGCCAAAGGCCAACCAATGTAATGAGCCGAGTCCATAACTTAAGCTGTTGTTCCTATTCCTATTCTTGTTCCTGTTCCTATGTTCCTATTCCTGTTTCTAAGTTCCTTTCCCTGTACTTGTTCTTGTTCCTGTCGTTGTTCCTCTTCCTAAGTTCTTGTTCCTTTTCCTAAGTTCAAGTTTCTGTTCCTTTTCCTCTTCCTGAATTCATGTTCTTATTCAAGTTCATAAGTTCATGTTCCTGTTCCTTTTCCTCTTCCTAAGTTTCTATGTTCCTATTCTTGTTCCTAAGTTCAAGTTCCTTGTTCGTGTTCCTATTCTGTTCCTAGGTTTTGTTCCTATTCTTGGTTGTGTTCCTAAATTTCGTTCCTATATTTCTTATTCCAGTTCCTAAGAGCAACTTTAACTTAGGTTTCAACTTAGGAACATGAATCGGATCCTGTTCCTAGTCCTAAGTTTCGTTCCTATTTTTGTACTTGTTCCTGATTCCAAGAGCATCTTTAACTTAGGTTTCAAATTAGAAACACAAATAGGAACAAGAACATAAACCCTTTTTTATGCACAAATGCCGTTTTTAGCCCCCCAAAAAATGAACTAATCATTTTTCTAAACATATTTACCCACTTCGAAGTTATTTAGAAAAAAAAACTTCATTCATTGTTTATTTAGGTCTTCCTTGTTCCCATGTTGGGGCTTGGTGGATATTAGATTCCTTTCTTGTTCCTAACAAATTGAAAAGTGTTATTTGGCAACCATGACAGAATAAACATGTAAAGGCAAAGAAAACATTTTGATCTAGAGTTGCCATACAAAGAGAGGATGCAGAACAGAGGAGTTAAAGGTTCATATAATACATCTACACGAGAATCCTAAGCACTATTTGAGTCAACATCACATTTCAAAATATGTGCAGCATCATCGATGTAGATAACATTGAAATTGGCCATTTCTATCACAAGATTTACGTTCATGTTTTTGGGGCTGGTTGACCATCAATGAAAGAAGAGAACTTGGGGTAATAGAGAAAGGTTTCTATCCTCCATCATAATCGAAGTGATATTTTTTTGGTTCTAACAATGACTTGTACAACATGCATTGTTTTAACCTTTTGGAATTACTTTGGGCACTACAATATTCTACAAATGTGAGCAAGGGATAGGTATGGTAAAAAATGTTATCTTCAAAAGACTTTGTTAGGAAAATCAGGGTCTATCAATCTTACTCCACAATATACTTGATTCCTGACCCACTTCATGTAGATGGAATTTAAAGAATTATCAACTATAGCTTTTCCCTTTACTATGTTATTATCTCAGTAATTGAAAGTTTAGCTTTGAACAACATTTCTAAATAAAGAATTTAGTTGAATAAAATCATCAATATCATATATCAAAAGTGTAATAATGTCCTCTATTGTGAACAAACACAATAATAAACTTAAGACCTTTCCAATTCAACCAATGATGGATAAATAAAGGGCAAAAACAATTCTTTTGAGAATGCAAAAACACTCATATGCAAGCTATTCAGATAAGGTGATACCATGGTAGAATTTTCGCTTTCTCGTGCCTCAATTGGACCTAATCTCACTGCATCAAGTCTTCCATACATCTCAGTGTTTCCTCCAAAATTGTGAAGCATACACCTGTAACAACATTTCTATTATTATATCATCCAAAAAACAATATAGGTTGATTGTGAACAATTATGGCTATTTGTAATCTGTTGAGTTTTGGTTATTATTTCAAACACAATTGAAAGACATAAAAAAAAAAATTTCAAACAAAATCTCTAATAAAAAAAAGCATGCCAGTGAAAATATGCCCAAACTCCATGATTTTGATATATTTACACAAACGTACTTTGAGAAACAAGTACACAAAGGAACTCAATGATATGCATTGAATAGCGAAAATGTCCCAACTTTAAATATACAAATCTATTGTTTAAGAGACTTTTGCAAGTGCCTACTTCAATTGATGAGCCTGTAATAAACAAATCAAATTCATGAATGTTAAACTACTATTTTTACGACATCGAGGATGAATGTGATGAGTTGTTATATATGAAGAATCAAGCTATGCAAGCATGGACTAGTTTGAAGTAAAGCAACATGTTTGTGCAAGAGTACACAAACAAGTGCTGAGAAAATCTGATGCGGATACTAGAGGAAGTGTATGTTCCTACAGGTATTTTACTTTGTGGAGGGTTTGTGTGAGAGCATCAAGCCTTTTGTGAAAAAGGACCAGGCTCATAGCCTCCATAGGGCTCATAGCCTTCATATACTTGTATCATGAAGATGGCAAGAAGACTAAGGAGGTTAAAGGACCTGCCATGGGAGGTTTTCAGCCTTGGGGAAAGAAAAAGTTCAAAAAATAAGAGGCTTAATCGAAAAAAGAATAAGGGTGGTGGTATCTTGAAACTTGAAAGGTAGAGGGCATTATGGTAGGTCCAATACCCAAGGGGACCAGTGCTCTTCGATGCTATTGCCCCAAGACATGGAGTGCTCTAAGAAGGAAAACCTTTGTTTTGGATGTATAGGGTGGCGTAGATGGAAGGAGTGCTCACATAACCCAACGTGAATCACTTATAAGTTGCAAGTTGAGGAAGCAACTCCTATGCACATTGAATAGCTTCATCCGGAAGAATCTCAAGGTGCTCCCACTTGCATGAAATTATAACCCAAGAAAAATAATACAAACAATGGTACCATCAGGACAATTTTTTTAATGGGGGAGTGTTATATCCATACAAGATGTCTGACACCAAGTAGCCTCGTAACTATTTGCGTCCCACGGGCCTTGTTTTTAGATCCTTTTAAAATACATTTAAGACATTTTTCATGGTTCCTAAATTGGACCCTAATATTTGATTTCGTACTTCCCTCCAAGTTAGATTGAAGGGAAATATCTTTTGCTTTGTATAAGTAGCCATTAAGGCTATTCATTATTCGGTCATGAGTTTCAAGGGACTGAGAACCTTTGCCGACCACTTAATCACTGTATCATCCTTCGCCGACTTCATTGATGCTAGAAAACATGGAAAAGTAGCTACTGGGAGACTGGCGAAGGTTGGCAGTAAGAGTTACGAATAGAGCCACAACTGATCTAGAGCTAAGCTATGAAAGCATCACATAAGCAAGACTTAAGCTATGAAAGCAGCACATAAGCAAGATGTTGGAAATAGAAGCCTAAGGATCCAGAATCTTAACTATTCAATCACACAAAGCATTCTCAAAAGAAAGAGAGAGATGGCTAGAAACCTTCTTGTAGAAACTCGTGGACAGCCAAGGAGAATAGTCAGTATTGCTTACAAAAGTGTCTCATACAAATGGGATGCACACATATATATAGTCCAAGATGACTATTTTACTTCATGACTATTGACTATCCAACTACTTGACTATTGGCTTTCCAACTACTTGACTATTGACTATCCAACTTTCTATAAGTTACATAGAAAGAATAAGGTACCTCCAATATGTCAAGTTGGGGTACTTAATGTCACAATTAGGCCTGGTGGACCCATGAGTCCCTACCAAGTTAATTTCATACTAACTTAGCTAACTCTAAGCTTAGTAAGCCTAATATTATAAATGACCATGGTTACACAACTCTCGACCTTTTGGGTCAAAGTAACCTATGGTAATGTAATCAATTCCATTTACATTCCAACACCCTCCTAAAATGGAAATGCATAACATAACATGAAGTAACTTCTCGAAAGAGAAAAATGCAACTTGTTGTCCGAACTTCATGTCGCCAAATAAACTTCGCACCGAAGTAGTCGAAATCTCATCCCCAATCATGTCCAACATATAAAAAGAAAGGAATGCGTAATAATGAAGCATCAAGTCGAAGGGTGAGAATTTGCATGCTCCATCCGAAGTAGGGATCCAACATAAACTCGGCAATAAGTCGAAACATGGACTTGTAATCCATCATAGGCTCCCACATTATTCGAAAATACTTCTTACCATAAGGACAATAAAAAAGAGTACCAAACTCTTTTGGCATCACATCCTCCCAAACCTTACCATCAATGACTTGCTCACATAGAATAGGCAATGTACCAACATCATGATGAAGAGTAAGTGTAGAACCAAGAAAATCAGCAAGAGGTACTGATTTTAAAGAGGCATGTGCCTTCCCTTCATAGTAAGACATTTCTTTGCTGTCCTGCAAAGTCTCCAATAGCTGACAAGGAACTGTTATGGGCTGTTCAACACTTTGCTGCCCAAAGTGTTCCCAACATGAACAATGTTGTCCATAATCTTCCACAGGCTGTTCCTAAAGCATAATGGACTGCTCATGATGTAAAATGGGCTGTAAACGACCAAAAGAAGATGATTGAACCTGCTGTCCAACATCTTCATCATAAAAATTTAGCAACTATCAAGAGATGCATCAACGATGGCGTCATCAAAGCTGTCCCACGAAGAGGCATGGGATGACATAGAAGATTCTTCAAGTAATGAAAAATTCTCTCCAAACAAATGCTTGCTCTTAACACTGTGAACAAAAGTACAAATTGACACATGTTTACTCCCTCCTCGATTAGTACAAAATAGTTCCAAAGAGTGCTTGAATTTTTCAGCCTTTGCTAAAACATCAAATTGAAAAGGTTTCGCATGAAACTTTTCACTAATGCATCCATGATATGCATTAACTTGCAGTGACTTGAAAAAAGAAGATTGTTTCAACATCTGCTCAATGTATCGTTGTTGAGAGATGAAGATTCCAGCCCCATGTGGAAGATCAACAAGAACCCAAGTGTGGTTCTTCATGAGTGAGTTGTACTCTTGCATCGCATCCTCCCAACATTTTACTCCTTTGGCCTGCTCATAAAAAACAGTTTCTACTGCACCATCCTCAATAGAAATTAGAGCAAAATCAGAAAAATCAGCAAATTCTATTGATTTAGTAGAGGCACGAGTCTTCCCTTCATAGAAATAATCCATTTTGCTGTCTTGCAAAGTCTGTAACAACCATTTAGGGACTGGTTTGGGCTGTCCAACAGCCTTACCTTTGTCAACACTTTGCTGTCCATCATAGGAGGTCTTTTCATCAAAATGAACATCACGACTTACTATGATTTTAATAGTATCCATATTGAACAACCTATAGCCCTTGCTTTCGCTACTATCGCCAACAAATATGAATTTAACTCTATCATCAAGCTTGGTTCTTAGCTTATCGGGAATGAAAGCATAAGCCGTGCAACCAAAGATGCGTAAGTGAGAAACAGTAGGCTTCTTACCATACCAAACTTCATAAGGAGTTAATACCCTCAAGGCTTTAGTAGGACACTGATTACTATTGTAAGTCGCCGTTATAACCGCTTTAGTCCAAAACTTGTGAGGTAGGCTCTTTGCCTTGAGCATGCATCGAGCCATCTTCATAATAGTGCGATTCTTTCTTTCGGCAACACCATTTTGTTGAGGTGTGTAAGGGGTTGTCATTTGATGATGGATACTTTTGCTTTGAAGATAAGTACCGAACGTATTCTTTATATATTCCCCTCCTCGGTCGGTACGTAAGATTTTCAAAGTGTGCCCAAACTGGTTTTCTATCATTGCTAGAAAATCCCTAAAGCGTTGAAAAACTTCAAATTTTGCCTTCATAGGATAAATCCATGTAAATCTTGAAAGGTCTTCAATAAAAGTAACAAAGTACTTACACCTTCCAATGGATTCGGTCCTCGTTGGACCACATACATCACTATGAACCAAATCAAATTTGCCATCAACTCTAATAGTTCCATCAATTGGAAAAGCTTGCCTTTGAAATTTTCCAAGTATGCATCCTTTGCATACATGTCCTTCGGGATGCTCAATATTAGGAATGTCTTCAACCATATTGAATCTCTTCAACATCTTCAAGCTAGCAAAGTTGAGATGTCCAAACCTAGCATGCCATAATTCAGCCAACTCCAAAGAATGTGAACTTGATGCAACAAGACAAAAAGATGATGAAGCTCTTCGCTCATAGGTATCCATAAGGAACAATCCACCACGTAATGTTCCCGAAGCAATGATCATAAGAGATCTCTTTGGGTCTTTGATAAGACACTTGTCTTCTTTGAATTCCACAACCAATCCTTGGTTCATAATTGTAGACACCGAAATGAGATTTTTTTTTATTTTTGGAACATAAAGTACAATACGAATGTACTTTTCCTCACCATTGGGTAAGATAATGGGGATCACTCCAATACCTTTGATAGGATAAGAGGTGTTATTAACACCTTGAACTTTCCTTCCATCATGCACTTTCACAAGCTTTGTGAAGACCTCTTTGTGATAAGTCATATGACGTGTGGCACCGCTATCAATCACCCAATCAATAGATGAAAAAACAGCAACTTGTAAAGCTGAAAATGAGCTGTTTTCTGCTGAAAAACCAGCAAGATTTGAAGTGGCAGAAATCTCGTCTTGAGGAGAGATGAGATTATTAGTGACAAAAGCATAATCATTATTGACAAGATTATCCTCCTTTCCAAATTGTTGTTCCAAAGTAATGATTGCGGTACTTGTATCGTTACCTTTCTCTTTTTCCTTTGCAAGCCTCTTCCTACATTCTTTGATGTGATGCCCAAACTTCTTGCAATAGTGGCACTTACCCTTCTTCTTGGAGTCTTGATCTTGAGCTTCCTTAGATTTTTGATCATCTTTGGAAGTTTTGAAAGAAGGCTTCCCTTTCCACTTGCCTTTGCCTTTGCCTTTTGCAAAGAAAGCTTGATCTTCTTGTTCACCAAAGTTGATCCTTGTTTGCTCTTCTTGAAGACCTAAGCCAACAAGTTCGTCAAAGGAGATTTGTTGTCCCCTAAGAGAAATGCTCAATGATGACACAAATGGAAGGTAAGAATTAGGAAGAGAGTTGAGAGTAATAGATACAAATTGTGAGTTCTCAATCACCTCATCAATACTAAGAAGCTCCTCTTGAAGATCCTTGATCTTCGTCAAGTGGTTTGTAAGCAAATCACCTTCTTGCATCTTCAAGATAGAAAGTTGAATTCATAGATATACCACTTTTGCCGCATTCTTTACTTGAAACATCTTTGCAAGAGCCTCCCAAACACTTTTGGAAGTCTTGCATGATCTAATATGTGGAAGGATAGATCTCTTCATTGATAATGCAATGACGGAATGTGCTTGTGCATCTCGTCGATCCCACTTCTTTTGCTCTGATACCAAAGACACCTCCGTAGTAGTTGAAGTAGTTGTTCTAGATGTTGTACTAGGTGCCAAGGTAGGCGGCCTTTCTTCGTCACCATTAACTACTTCCCGCAAACCTTTGGCAATTAAAAGGTTCTTTATCATGTAGCACCACAAGGAATAGTTTGTGCCATCCAGCCTATCTTCATTAAATAAAGAACCAATAGACTCCGATTCTTTAGCCATAACAGAAAAATCAGCTTGTAGTAGATAGGAAATAGACTTTCCAAGACAAAATCTACTCAAAGGGCAGCAACCTCAAAGCTGAAATTATGAGCACAATAGATTGCAATACTCCACATGCAATTTGCTCAACAAGTAATGAAATAGGTGGCTGATTTCTGCACAAAAAACAGAATGCTCACAAATAGGTAGACTTCGAATGATGCCAAAACCAAAACCAGAAATTTGTGGCCTAAAAAGAGTGCACACTATGTGCATATAGAGCTGATGGTAGCGCCCTACTCCAAGCTCACCAACAGGGAAATTTCAGCAAGAAATGTGTCCAAAACACATGTATCTTCATCTAAGAAGTAAATCTGAAATTTTCAGCATGTAATTGACTCAAGATCACATGCAATTGGTTTGAGCATGGGCGCCCTACTGCTAGCTCTCAAATAGGTGAAGGTGCCCTGCAATTTCCTGCAAAAAAGCTATAAGAAGATGAACAGATTCTTCCCCTGCAAAAATCAGCAGCTCGATGATTTTCTGCAACCAAAAGGAGAAGAAGATAGCTTCCTATTGGGCGCCCTCCTGCAAGCAATATGATCACCTAAAGGCTCTGATACCATGTAGGAAATAGAAGCCTAAGGATCCAGAATCTTAACTATTCAATCACACAAAGCATTCTCAAAAGAAAGAGAGAGATGGCTAGAAACCTTCTTGTAGAAACTCGTGGACAGCCAAGGAGAATAGTCAGTATCGCTTACAAAAGTGTCTCATACAAATGGGATGCACACATATATATAGTCCAAGATGACTATCTAACTTCACGACTATTGGCTATCCAACTACTTGACTATTGGCTTTCCAACTACTTGACTATTGACTATCCAACTTTCTATAAGTTACATAGAAAGAATAAGGTACCTCCAATATGTCAAGTTGGGGTACTTAATGTCACAATTAGGCCTGGTGGACCCATGAGTCCCTACCAAGTTAATTTCATACTAACTTAGCTAGCTCTAAGTTTAGTAAGCCTAATATAATAAATGACCATGGTTACACAACTCTCAACCTTTTGGGTCAAACTAACCTATGGTAATGTAATCAATTCCATTTACATTCCAGCACAAGACTTAACCCTAGAAAGCAGGAAAGAGAGAGATTAAGGAGGCTAAAGAGAGAGATCAATATCATCAGCTGAATAACAAATGACACAGTTTCCCTACTTATAGCCAAGAGGAAGCCCTAAAAGGAAGCTTCCGGTGGCTAGGGCCCAACTGGGAGGGAAAATAGTGCGCCCTCCAAGAAGGCCCCCACTCTCCAGTAATATGTCCAAATGGCCTAATAATGAGTAATAAGGCCAAAGGCCAACCATATAGTCTAAGTGTCACTAATGAATAAAAAAGGGCCCAAGGCTTGCTTATGCATAAAGTAAAGTAAATGTAAATGGACGCGGCGAATGTAATGAGCCGAGTCCATAACTCTCCCTGGCACAAAAAATAGACCCAACTGCCGAAAAGAAACTGAAAGCATCACATAAGCAAGACTTAAGCTATGAAAGCAGCACAAAAGCAAGACTTAATCCTAGAAAGCAGGAAAGAGAGAGACTAAGGAGACTAAAGAGAGAGATCAATATCATCAACTGAATAACAAATGACACAATTTCCCTACTTATAGCCAAGAGCCCTAAAAGGAAGCTTCCGGTGGCTAGGGCCCAACTGGGAGGGAAAATAGTGCGCCCTCCAAGAAGGCCCCCACTCTCCAGTAATATGTCCAAATGGCCTAATAATGAGTAATAAGGACAAAGGCCAACCATATAGTCTAAGTGTCACTAATGAATAAACAAGGGCCCAAGGCCTGCTTATGCATAAAGTAAAGTAAATGTAAATGGACGCGACAAATGTAATGAGTCGAGTCCATAACTCAGGTTCCTACTGATGCTGATTCACATATACAGGTTGCGGCTGATATGGTCCTTGATACTGATATAGCATGCTATGATACTATTGATGATGTCCTTGCATGCTTTGATGGTGCTACCGATGTTGTTGGATGCTATGATATTGTTCCATGCTTTGCTACTGATATAGTATGCCTTGCTACTATTGTTGATGTTGCATGCCTTGATATTGTTGTTGAGTACTTTGATGCTACTCATGTTCTTGAGCGCCATGCTATAGATGTTGTCGCCTATGCTCCTTATTTCGATCTTATTCATGGGTCTACGGTTGCTCTTTCAGATGCTTTGGCTACTCTAGTAGATCTCCATATGGCATATGGTTATACATTTCATGATGGTCCTATTGTATACTCACTAGCTTATTTTGCTGATACCCATCTAGATGAGTATGTGGTTCTTCTAGATGCATATTTAGGCCAGAACTTATCAATCGATGCTTTTGTTATTATGCCCCATGCCCAATCATGCTAATTGAAAAGGACGAAATATAATTATATGCTTAAAAATCATTTTCATATTGGAAAAACCTTCACCTTTGCATATATGATTCCATTAAAATCGAAAGCTATAAATAAAGATACATGCAAAAATTTATGTTAGAGTACCTACCATATGTAAGGAGTCCCATAAAAATGGTTCGATTGTGACCACACTGGATCCACATCTGCAAAAAGATCCAAGACTACCATCCTTCCCACAGGCACTGAATGAAGCAATGCCTACACATGGCATATCAAGGACCACACAACATTTATAACAAACTACTAAAATGATTTTCAGATAATACTAGCTTTGTTACCCTAAAAGCATTGGAAATGTTCATGTTTACTAAACCACATAGCTTGATATCAAATGATAAGTCTACCAAATAGGAAAATTGGTCAATAATTGTTCATTTGTTTGTGAAGTAGAAATAGCAACATAAATGATTGCAAGTCCATTAGCAACAAAATTAGAAGCATAAAAAGATTGAGATGCTTAAAAAAGCTGCCAAGAGATATTCTTCCAAGAAAACCAAGAATCAAAGGGAAAGATTGGTATAGAAGGGGATACAACTATAAAAATCAAAATTAGAGTGAAAATTGGGAAAGCAAGTCAATGTGACCAACTATTAGGTGACAGTCCAAGGGTACCATGAGGACATCAACACTTATGGTTGAAGTGGTATCAATAGGCTACAAAAGCCCTATATATTCTCATGTGAGACCTCTCAACCCCCATACCAAATGAAGAGACACATGATTTCCTCAATGCCACATTCCATGCTACAACGTCGCTTTTGAAAGATTTCATTTTAGTTATGGAAAAGTAGATATGAATATCATTGATATTCTAGCTTATTTGGAGCCTCAGTAATTCCTTTAGCTCCCAAAAGTATTGGTCTCTACAATGGGTTGATTATTATAGTATTCGGTCACGTTAGGTAACAAAAGTCTATACATAGCATCATTAAAGACTTTCAAAACTTGAAATGGCTCATAATATATCTTCATGAGTTTAACCCTGATAGACAAGTTAGAACTTTCTTAAAATGTTTCTTTTCAAAATCTTGTTGTAGGACCATATTTAAACTTTTGTTCTTAGCATGTTTTTCTTGTTAGAACTTTCTTAAAATGTTTCTTTTCAAAATCTTGCTGTAGTACCATATTTAATCTTTTGTTCTTAGCATGTTTTTCTTGTGGCTTGTACTTACTTGCTATGCATGCTCTGAAGTTGCTTTATGGTCAAATAAAGTTGATTAGCTATAAAAAAATTATTTTCGGTATTCATGATGGAAGTAGGGAGAGAAAGACAGTACACCCTTATAACTAGTGTTTTGTGTATTGTTTGGTGCCTTGCATGTACTGTGGTGCATTTCATTATTGTGGACAGTTTCTATATTGACAAATCCAAGCTTGTGTGAGTTGCCCTTTCCAGGAGGTTTTCGCTTGTTAACTAAGAGGGGGATAGTTGGATATTACTAATACTCTCATGATTTTCATAGATGTCTACAAAGCGAAGATAGATTGTTCTGTGAACATTAGGCCGCCGAAAGTTATTTGAAGGTGTAGTTGGTTTCCTCACCCTACCTTCAAACCTTTTTTTTTCAAACACAGAATAGCAATGCAAATAAGATAGAAAAGTAGTTTCCCCTTTCTTGTCATGCAGTAGTTTGCTCCCAAGGGAGGAATGCCTATTCACAAGATGTTAAGAAAGCTTTCAAATGAAACTTACTTTTCTCTCTCTCTCTCTCTCTCTCTCTCTCTGTCTCTCTCTCTCTCTCTCTCTCTAGCTCTTGCCCTCCTAGCCAACATCAGCGACAACCAGTATTACCTAATGATACAGCTCGTATCACATCCTTTTTTGGCAGCAGTGCCAGAGGATATGAATTTACACATAGTTGCAGCGAATCGTGGACAGAATCGTTAAAAAAAAAAAAATCCAGAGACTCGAATTCCGGCCTCCTCCTCACGCACAGAACTGCACCAGCAGTGGAGGCGGCAAATTTTTTTTCTGAGAGCTCTGGGCGTCCAATCTTCACAAGTGAATAGTTGGCAGGCATCTACTCAATGATACGGAGGTGGTGTGCACGGTGCCGGGTGCGTCTGAGCTTTGTGGATAGCGAAACGACCAATTTTCGATATTTGGTAAGTGTATGCTTGATTTTTTGCAATTGTTGACATTGAGCTGTAGGCAACCAAATCGAGCATAGTTTGGCTCTAGACCACCTTTCTTCACGCCCATAGTGATTCCTACAGTGTCAGTTTCAGCCGTTATGACACGCCTAGCGAGATTTGAACACCACATTCCAAATGCTTGTGTATTTTTGCCATTTTCACAGAATGACTTGTTGGAAACCGAGTGAGGTGATGTCTGAGCCTAGAATGCATTTCCACATGCCTGTATAGACTCCTATGACCTCCGTTCTGCCCATCTATGTCTGTATCACAAATTTCAATTTCCATGCCCTAATTCCATACTTTTTAGGGTTTAGGCATGGACCATCGTGCAAACATCTGCTAGGGGCGTGATTTACGCCTGCACGGACTCCGACGCTAACATTTGTCGCATGTTATCCCTCGTACAGAAATTATTCTATCCCACGCCCTAATCTCATGTTCTTCTTTGGCACTTGATATAATGTGTGAATTGGAATCGTTCTGATGTATGCTCTGGTATTTTGAGCTCTATTTGAGCTTACTAATGTTGTTCAATGCATTTTTCTACTGAACGTTTGCCTGATGATTTGTTGTTTGCAGGTTTAGGGTCGTGTTGATACGATGCCAGTGCGGGACCGAGGCCTTTGGGCTAAGGTTGAGCTTACAAACTCTAATATCGAGAGATACTCCTCCCAATTAGTCTGCTTCTTGCTGACGTATGCACGAAGCATATCCTCCAGCACTTGATTTACCCTTTCTGTTTGACCGTCCGTTTGTGGATGGTCGATGGTACTCATATTAAGTTTAGTATGGAGATGATGGAATATTGCCCTCCAAAAATTTCCAGTAAACTTACTGTCCCGGTCGCTGACTATGCCGGGAGGTAGACCGTACAATTTAAATAGCCCGTCCACAAACAACCTCGCTAACTCTGGAGCTATAACGGTTGTTCTGGTCGGAATAAAATGAGCCATTTTGGCCAGACGGTCAACTGTGACCCATATAGCGTCATTACCCTTTTGGGTTTTAGGCAGGCCTACTATAAAATCCATGGAGATACTCTCCCATTTACCAGCTGGTATTTCTAAGAGATGCAACAACCCTCCTGCCTTTAAACGCTCTGCTTTATTTACTTGACATTTCTGGCAACTGGTTACATACTGGTGGACGTCCTTTTTCATACTGGGCCAGAAAAATTGCCTACGAAGAAGCTCATAGGTCTTCTGTATGCCTGGGTGTCCCGCGCTAGGATTGTTATGACATTCATATAGGACCTGCTGCCTATAATCCTCTGAATTGGGGACACATACTCTATCTCTATAGAGCAAGTACTCATCCTGAATGGAATACTGTTTCCATTTGAATCCTTGAGTCAACTGACCCTCAACCACTGGGGTTTGCTTGGGTAATACAGGCTCAGAATCCTCAATGTCATCTGACGACGTATACTCGGACTCATCATCATCCTCAACGGAAGCTGCCGTATTCTTGGATGAACTGGCACCAACCCCGGGAACTGGTTCTGGAGTCTGTAACTGTCTGTTCTGGACTGAGTTCCAGATAATAGAGAAGAATGCATCATGCTGGCATTTCCCTCTCAAGGACTCGAGTAACTCATTACGAATCTGAGTAAAACTCAGCTCGTTTATCATAGGCATTCTGCTAAGGGCATCTGCTACTGTATTGAATTTTCCACGCCTATATCTGATAGACATGTCAAACTATTGCATCAACTCTGCCCAACGAGCTTTCCGACCTCTAAGCTCAGGTTGATTGCAAAGGTATCTGAGACTCTCATGGTCTGTCAGGACCTCAAAGTTGGCACCATACAAATAATGCCTCCAAGTCTTAAGGGCATGGACTATAGAAAAGAGTTCCTTTTCATAGGCACTGTACCTAGTCTGAGCTGGCTCGAGTTTTTTACTCTCGAACGCAATTGGTCGTCCACCCTGAGTTAGCACAGCACCTACTGCAAAGTTGCTAGCATCTGTTTCGACCACAAATGGCTGATTGGGGTCGACGACTTTTAAAACTGGTGCTGTAGCTAAGGCTGTTTTGAGAGCATCAAAGCTCTCCTGCTGCGCGGACTCCCAAATGAACTCCTTTCCCTTCCCCTTAAGGAGATCTGTCATAGGGACCGCTATCTGAGCATATTCCTTGACAAATCGTCTGTAATATCCTGCCAGACCAAGAAAGATTTGAAGTTCCAAAATATTCTGAGGTCTCAGCCAACTGAGTATGGCTTTAACCTTATTTGGGTCCATCTTAATCCCATCTGAAGAGATAATGTGACCCAAATATGCTACTTCTTCAACGAAGAATTCACACTTGGATTGTTTAGCATAGAGCTTATGCTTTCTGAGCAGTCGAAACACCTTTCTGAGGTGTTTTAGATGCTCCTTCCTCGTTTTGCTATAAACGAAAATGTCATCTAGAAACACGACTACAAACTTACCCAAGTATGGTCTGAGGACACTGTTCATCAAGGTCATAAAGGTAGCTGGAGCATTTGTGAGCCCAAATGGCATCACCTTAAACTCATAATGACCGTGACGAGTCCTAAAAGCTGTTTTCGAGACACCTTCCGATTTTATACGGACTTGATGATATCCCGATCTGAGGTCTATTTTGCTGAAAAACTTAGCCCCGTCGAGTTGGTCAAACAACTCGTCTGCCCGAGGCATAGGTTATTTATTCTTAATTGTGACTTTATTGAGGGCTCTGTAATCTACGCAAAGACGCATAGACCCCTCTTTCTTTTTCACCAATAGGACTGGTGAGGCCCATGGTGAACTACTGGTCTAAATTTGGCCTTTCCCAAGATAGTCTGTTAACTGCCTAGTTATTTCTTCATCCTCTGTTCGGCTGACCCGATACGGAGGTTTAGAAACAGGTGCTGTACCTGGTACTAGGTTTATTACATGATCTACCTCTCTGCTAGGTGGTAAACCATGTGGCAAATCTTCAGGAAAAACATCTTTAAATTTAGACAATAAAGTTTCTAATTTACTGATTTTCTGCTGAATAGAACTGGAAATAGAAACTTCAGGAATAAACTGAAAGTCACATAAGAATACCTGATGGTCTTCGTTTCCGATTAGCTGACAGAGTTCTGAACTGCAGACCATAGGGCTGTTCGGAACATCATGCTCCCCATGCAACTGGATCTCTCGGCCTTTATGCTGAAAGCTGAGGGTGTTCTCCTGATAGTTTCTGTGGAGGGAAGGTCCTAAACTATAGAGCCAATCTCTCCCAAGAACAATGTCTGTTCGATCCAGGTGCATTAACTGAAAGTTTATGTCATCTTGGTACCCCTGAATACCAAGATTTAACTTACTTATCATAGTTTCCCATATTTTTTTATCTTCACCCTTAGCTAATGAAACTATGTACCTATGCCGACTAGGTACTTCTGGTAGTTTAAGCTTTTTAACCAGGGTGTGGTTGATGAAATTATGGGTTGCCCCATCATCAACCATGACTCTTACTGACTGGTTACCAACTTTCCCATGCATACGTACTAGGTCATGCGGCCCAAAGCTGAAGGGTCTCGCTAGCATTGCAGAGGTCAGCTGGCAACAGTGTTCATGATCTTCATGATACACTTTGATCTCAGAAGCTGCCGAGTCACTGGGGAAACATACAGTCTGAACAAGATGAACTTGTTTTTTATCTTTCTTATCTTTTTTAGTGAAAGGCCCCTTGGGACACTGTCTGACTGTGTGTCCCTTGCCCATACACACAAAGCACAAACGTTCTTGTTTGGCTTTCTCAAAATCATCTGGTTTTAAGGGCTGTATGAGTGAAAGGCGTTTCTGAGGAGCTTCACTTTTAAATTTGTCTTCTTTCTTTCTTTTTAAAAATTTCTTTTTAAATTGAAAGTATTTCTGAGAAGGCTGCTCAAAAAGTGGCTGTTGTCTCGCCTTCTTCTTACCCACTGAATCATCATAGATTTGAGCATATCTGAGAGCTCAAGGGTAGTAGGCGAGTTTCTCTGGACCTCTACTTTATATTCATCTTTGAGGCCACGGAGAAATCCCCTGATTTTCTGATAGTCATCCATATTTTTAATCTTTAAAATTGCCTCTCGATACTGCGAGATATATTGGATGAGGGACTTGTCCATTACTGTTCTTTCCCAGGCTTCCCAGGCTCTATCAAGTTCATTCTCTGGTAGAAATTCTCTTAGGAAAGCTTCTTCAAAAGCTTTCCATGACCGGGGAGTCTGCCCAGTCTCCTGGAGATTTAACCACCACTTATAGGCCATAGGCCCTAAAGAAAGACTGGCCTCAATTGCTTGCAAATGGTCAGGGGTCTGTTTAAGAGCATGAATGTTCTTCCATTTGCTGAGGAAGGTTTGTAGAATATCTGCATTTCTATCCTTCTCTTCCCCATTAAAAGTAGGAGGTTTTAAATCTTTAAAAACACTGGGGTGAGACCGTAAAGTCTCACCCGAAACTGATGGAAGTGGAGAAGGGGATAACTGAGAAGTGGAGGGAAGGCTTCCTTTCGCGAAACTCAAAATCAAGCTTTTGAGTTCAGCGAACGAGTCGTCCACACTGGACTTGAAATTGACTAATGCCAACTTCAGTTCATCCACTTCTGTTACCAATTGGAGAAACTGCTCCTTGGTAACCAGTTCGTCGAGTTCTTCGGCGAACTGTTCCTGTTCTTCCACTTCCAGTGGTTCCTTCCCTTTTCTGTAAGCCAAGGCTTCTGTTTCAAGTTCGTCGAAGCCTCTCTCCTGGGGTTGATCAGGTCCCTGAGGAGTGGTCATCTTCGGAACTGAAAGAGAGTTACCTTAACTTCTTAAGGAAAAAAAGTCTAAAAGACTAATTTACAACTGTACAAGGGAAAGAAAAGATGACTTAGCTGTTTCTGAGGACTGTACTTCCAAAGAAAGAATGAAGAGGAACCCTTTCAGCTCTTTTCCCCAAGATTTCAGACCTGCTGTCCCGAAAAATGCCAGTTTGAAGCTTCAAAACGGTGCCAAATTTCCCGGTTCTCTGAGGATAGTAGCTCGCTGGTCTGATTGCAACCCAACTGGCTCATTTACTTCTGATTTGAGACCCAAAAAGTATTTCAATTTCTGATTTTGGTGTCTCCCTACCCTCGCTGGCTGGACAGCCACCTGTCTGGCCCAATTTTCTAAAATTTAAGGCCCAAAACTTGCTTGAAACTCTGATCTGACTTCAAGTAGTAGGTCGCTGGTCTGTGGCAATCTAGTTTGATGTTCAAACTACTGAAAAATTCTCAAAAACAGTGATGAAAAACCAATTTTTCACCTCCCTGTCCAGCGCTGGCCCTGCTAAGAAAATTTGCTTGAAAACCCCTCCAACTTCCTTGGATTTCTCTGAAATTTCAGAGGTAGATGTCTGATCCCACAGCAATGGACCTGCTCGCTGGTTTCTACTCTAAATCCTTTCTAAAATCTCCTATCAGATGTCTGAAATCTGATATAGATTGCTGCCTTTCCAGCGATTTACCTACAGAAGGAATTCTACTTCCTACAACTATAAATTCTCAGTGAATTTCAAGGGTTTGAAGGCTGCACCAACAGTGATTCTCCTCCTCTAATCTTTTCTGAGAACCTGAGAAACACTTCCTATCTTTTGATAGCTTTCTCTACTGCTGCTCCTGAACTCCCTAGGATGGAGATGGCTCTGATACCAGTGTAATAGATCCTAACACCACAGTAGGGTAAACACTAACTGATCCACCCAACCTTGCCTACTCCCTGATATAGAGTAAGCCCCTCCTAGCCCAGTGTGAGAACTGGTAGCATGCTACTGCCAAGTGTCGGCCACGTGGCACTGACGTGGCCGACTGCACGTCGGGACCCAACTGGGGGCCCTATCCTGCTGACAGGGTCCCTAGGCTGTGTTAGGCCCGCCATGGCTATGGACCGTGCTGGGGCACACTACTCACACTGTCTTGCCCTGTTGGTCATGTACGCTGGACACGACCCTGACTGTGGTATCTGACCTATCTGTGTTCTCTAGGGTTCGACACTGGTTACGAGCTCGTAACACCCTGACACTTGCTTGGTGGATTCGATAGCTGCTGCTCCTCGGGCACCACCCACACAGGAGGAGATGGATGATGAGATCCGTAGAGAGCTCTACAGACAGGCACAGGCTGACGCACGGGCTTTACGGCGGCAGAGGAGGACAGAGAGGCAGAGGGAGAGGGCTGAGGAGGGAGATGATGAGGTCTCGAAGGGTGGAGAGATGCTCGGGGCAGACTATGTGGAGGAGGAGTGGGTTGAGGGAGATACAGAGGAGGACGAGGAGATGTGGGCGGAGGCACAGGGGGATGACCTGGTTGACCTGCTGGTGGACCCTGATGCAGAGACAGAGGAGGAGCCAGCCATTCCTGCACGTAGGCCTAGGGGGAGACCTAGAGGTTCTAGGAGGGGGGGGCTGAGTACTCTTTTTGTAGACATGAGTGGAGCATCACAGGCAGCCGTCGGCCAGGCATCATCACAGTGGGTAGGGCCATCCCAGGGCGTAGGGTCACAGCCACCTGACACACAGGCACGACGGAGTAGACACAGGGCTGGGGGCAGCCAGATGGGGGCCAGAGGAGGGGAGAGAGGCAGAGGCAGAGGCAGAGGTAGAGGCAGGGGGAGGGGGGTGGTCTAGAGCCAGGGCATGCGGCGGGGATCCAGAGCACGCAGCAGAGCCAGGGCCACACCACGGCATATGGCTCCCTCCAGTTCCGGTTCATTTGCGGACCCATGGGACCTGCAGTCCATAGATTCGGATGATTTATCCTACCATGACTCTGACGAGCCTTAGTTATATAGATTTCATTACGTTCATGGAACATCATTGTACCCCTTTTTGGTGCCATGTGGAACGATATTATATATTATGATGATCCTATTCACAACATTGTCATGATTCAGTATTGTTCTTTGTGGTTTTAGTTCAGTAACTTTGGTTTTATGGTTTATGATTTATGGTTGTAGAGAGAGAGAGAGAGAGAGAGAGAGAGAGAGAGAGAGAGAGAGAGAGAGAGAGAGAGAGAGAGAGAGTATGGTTGTTTTGTCAAAAATTGTTTCATTTAAGGCTAAAGTTCAGAATGATTCAACTAGGTTTTTGTTCAGCATGGTTTTAGTTCCGTTTGTTGTGAATCGTGATCAGAGAGAGAGATAGAGAGAGGGAGAATCAGAGAAAAGGGAGATTCCTGCTATGTTCACTGGGAATGCCCCAATGTGTTCTGTTGTTTTTTATATGGGATGCAACTTTAGCGTAAAGGGACCATCCTGCACCTGAAACAGTCGGCACAATCATATTCCCCTCGATCAGAGCTTTCATCTGATACCCATATTGCACAAAAGAATTTCAAAAAAAAAAAAAAAAAAATCGATTCTACACAATTCTGGGAAAATCCCGAATCGCAAATTAGGATCGCGATTCTGATCACGATTCAGAATCGCGCTGCAACTATGATTTTACATTTAGCATTTATTATGTCTCGCTTTTTAACAATTTGTAGTATTTAGGATTTCTGGTTTTCAACCTCAAGCAAAATTCATGAAATTTTTTGGCAAGAATTCCACTAGCATTTGTGCAAAATGAATCAATTTTCAAGCCTATAGAGAGGTGTTTTGGGCCAACTTTTGCATTGGTTCAACCCTCGTCCAAGGCAACTTTGATGTTCTAAGTCATCCGTTAGGTCGGTGAAGGTTCATCATGATGTCTTGATAGCCTGCAAAGACTGAAAGCTCACAAAGGCAAAGTCTTGGTCTTTTGATGCAAAGTAACCTCTGCAGAGCTCAAGTTAAGGGAAATATACGCTCAAATTTTGAACTATTTTGAAAAAGGTGACTAATCTAATCCTTTTTTCTGATTTTTCCTAGTATGATTTTGTAAAATTTGTTTGTAATTTTCCAGAAATTTTGTTATTAAAAGTTTGATGGTTGGAAAACTTGAGGTTGTGGAATTATTCGCTTCAGAGGTTTCCCAGATATGTTATTTAGTCATGAGAAGTAGAGTTCTTTGGTAGCTGAGTTGCAAGATTCATATGCAGATTTTGGGAGGAATCTACCAAACTAAATGTTTATGTATTGAATCATAGTGGAATATTTTGGATACGTATGTCTAAATCTTGTGGGTCTACTATGTGTTCCTATGTACTGAGTTTATATCACATACTTAAACTAGTCAGTGAACATGGACATATAGACAAGTAATGTTCGAAACAATTACTTGTAGGTTGATGATTCTTTATGTGGAAAGGGAAATTCATTAACTTAGTGATGGTTTAGAAGAGGATCTAAATGTGGTGTTGTTCTGGAATAAGTTTCAAAATAAACGAATTCGGCACCAAGACATTTGAGATTTCTAAATCATAAGCAATTGACTTGAGTAGTGTTACGAGCTCGTAACCAGTGCCGAACCCTAGAGAACACAGATAGGTCAGATACCACAGTCAGGTTCATGTCCAGCGTACATGACCAACAGGGCAAGACAGTGTGAGCAGTGTGCCCAGCACGGTCCATAGCCTAGGGACCCTGTCAGCAGGATAGGGCTCCCAGTTGGGTCCTGACGTGCAGTTGGCCACGTTAGTGCCACGTGACCGACACTTGGCAGTAGCATGCTACCAGTCCTCACACTGGGCTAGGAGGGGCTTACTCTATATTAGGGAGTAGGCAAGGTTGGGTGGATCAGTTAGTGTTTGTCCTACTGTGGTGTGAGGATCTATTACACTGGTATCAGAGCCATCTCCATCCTAGGGAACTCAGTTTTCAGCAGTGGAGAAAGTAGCTAGATTGCTCAGAACTTCTTCAAGTTCTCAGAAAGAAATAGAGGAGGAGACTCACTGTAGGAACAGTCTCCTACTGAGGAAATCTTGGTGGATTTACTTGCTTGTCAGATAGAAATTAGTAAAAGTTTCTAGAGTAGGTCCAGCGCTGTTTCAGCTTTCATCTTTGATTTTTGCCATCAGATTCGGGAATTAGAACAACATTTTGAAGAGGAAGACTGGTGCTGATCCAGCGCTGATAGTACCCACATCTTTCCTGATTTCCAGAACCATTTTTGGTTTAAAATCAAAGTTTTTTGGAGCAAATAGGTTGCTGTCCAGGCAGCAAGGGTAGAGAGACACCAAAATCAGAAATTGAAATACTTTTTGGGTCTCAAATCAGAAGCAAATGAGCCAGTTGGGTTGCTATCAGACCAGCGAAGATAGGCAGCTATCAACATCAGAAGGTTTGGCACTTTTTGGAGTTCTTTGCCTCGTTTTTTGGAGCCTCATAGTTGCAATCAGACCAGCAAGCTACTATCCTCAAAGAACCGGGAAATTTGGCACCGTTTTGAAGCTTCAAACTGGCATTTTCCGGGATAGCAGGTCTGAAATCTTGGGAAAAAGAGCTGAAAGGGTTCCTCTTCATTCTTTCTTTGGAAGTACAGTCCTCAGAAACAGCTAAGTCACCTTTTCTTTCCCTTGTACAGTTGTAAATCAGTCTTTTAGACTTTTTTCCTTCAGAAGTTAAGGTAGCTCTCTTTCAGTTCCGAAGATGACCACTCCTCAGGGACCTGATCAACCCCAGGAGAGAGGCTTCGACGAACTTGAAACAGAAGCCTTGGCTTACAGAAAAGGGAAGGAACCCATGGAAGTGGAAGAATAGGAACAGTTCGCCGAAGAACTCGACGAACTGGTTACCAAGGAGCAGTTTCTCCAATTGGTAACAGAAGTGGATGAACTGAAGTTGGCATTAGCCAATTCAAGTCCAGTGCGGACGACTCGTTCGCTGAACTCAAAAACTTGATTTTGAGTTCCGCGAAAGGAAGCCTTCCCTCCACTTCTCAGTTATCCCCTTCTCCACTTCCATCAGTTTCGGGTGAGACTTTACGGTCTCACCCCAGTGTTTTTAAAGATTTAAAACCTCGTACTTTTAATGGGGAAGAGAAAGATAGAAATGCAGATATTCTACAAACCTTCCTCAGTAAATGGAAGAACATTCATGCTCTTAAACAGACCCCTGACCATTTGCAAGCAATTGAGGCCAGTCTTTCCTTAGGGCCTATGGCCTATAAGTGGTGGTTAAATCTCCAGGAGACTGGGCAGACTCCCCGGTCATGGAAAGCTTTTGAAGAAGCTTTCCTAAGAGAATTTCTACCACAAAATGAACTGGATAGAGCTTGGGAAGCCTGGAAAAGAACAGTAATGGATAAATTCCTCATCCAATATAACTTGCAGTATCGAGAAGCAATTTTAGAGATTTTAAATAACTCGCCTACTACCCTTGAGCAAGCTCTCAGATATGCTCAAATCTATGATGATTCAGTAGGTAGGAAGAGGGCGAGACAACAACCACTTTCTGAGCAGCCTCCTCAGAAAGACTTTCAATTTAAAAAGAAATTTTTAAAAAGAAAGAAAGAAGATAAATTTAAAGGTGAAGCTCCTCAGAAACGCCCTTCACTCATACAACCCTTAAAACCAGATGATTCCCCAGTGACTCGGCAGCTTCCGAGATCAAAGTGTATCATGAAGATCATGAACACTGTTGCCAGCTGACCTCTGCAATGCTAGCGAGACCCTTCAGCTTTGGGCCGCATGACCTAGTACGTATGCATGGGAAAGTTGGTAACCAGTCAGTAAGAGTCATGGTTGATGATGGGGCAACCCATAATTTCATCAACTACACCCTGGTTAAAAAGCTTAAACTACCAGAAGTACCTAGTCAGCATAGGTACATAGTTTCATTAGCTAAGGGTGAAGATAAAAAAATATGGGAAACTATGGCAAGTAAGTTAAATCTTGGTATTCAGGGGTACCAAGATGAAATAAACTTTCAGATAATGCACCTGGATCGAACAGACATTGTTCTCGGGAGAGATTGGCTCTATAGTTTAGGACCTTCCCTCCACAGAAACTATCAGGAGAACACCCTCAGCTTTCATCATAAAGGCCGAGAGATCCAGTTGCATGGGGAGCATGATGTTCCCAACAGCCCTATGGTCTGCAGTTCAGAGCTCTGTCAGCTAATCGGAGACGAAGACCATCAGGTATTCTTATGTGACTTTCAGTTTAATCCTGAAGTTTCTATTTCCAGTTCTATTCAGCAGAAAATCAGTAAATTAGAAACTTTATTGTCTAAATTTAAAGATGTTTTTCTTGAAGATTTGCCACATGGTTTACCACCTAGCAGAGAGGTAGATCATGTAATAAACCTAGTGCCAGGTACAGCACCTGTTTCGAAACCTCCGTATCGGGTCAGCCGAATAGAGGATGAAGAAATAACTAGGCAGTTAACACATTATCTTGGGAAAGGCCAAATTCAGACCAGTAGTTCACCATGGGCCTCACCAGTCCTATTGGTGAAAAAGAAAGAGGGGTCTATGCGTCTTTGCGTAGATTACAGAGCCCTCAATAAAGTCACAATTAAGAATAAATACCCTATGCCTCGGGCAGACGAGTTGTTTGACCAACTCGACGGGGCTAAGTTTTTCAGCAAAATAGACCTCAGATCGGGATATCATCAAGTCCGTATAAAATCGGAAGATGTCTCGAAAACAACTTTTAGGACTCGTCACGGTCATTATGAGTTTAAGGTGATGCCATTTGGGCTCACAAATGCTCCAGCTACCTTTATGACCTTGATGAACAATGTCCTCAGATCATACTTGGGTAAGTTTGTAGTCGTATTTTTAGATGACATCCTCGTTTACAGCAAAACGAGGAAGGAGCATCTAAAACACCTCAGAAAGGTGTTTCGACTGCTCAGAAAGCATAAGCTCTATGCTAAACAATCCAAGTGTGAATTCTTCGTTGAAGAAGTAGCATACTTTGGTCACATTATCTCTTCAGATGGGATGAAGATGGACCCAAATAAGGTTAAAGCCATACTCAGTTGGCTGAGACCTCAGAATATTTTGGAACTTCAGATCTTTCTTGGTCTGGCGGGATATTATAGACGATTTGTCAAGGAATATGCTCAGATAGCAGTCCCTATGAAAAATCTCCTTAAGGGGAAGGGAAAGGAGTTCATTTGGGAGTCCGCACAGCAGGAGAGCTTTGATGCTCTCAAAACAGCCTTACCTACAACACCAGTTTTAAAAGTTGTCGACCCCAATCAGCCATTTGTGGTCGAAACAGATGCTAGCGACTTTGCAGTAGGTGCTGTGCTAACTCAGGGTGGACGACCAGTTGCGTTCGAGAGTAAAAAACTCGAGCCAGCTCAGACTAGGTACAGTGCCTATGAAAAGGAACTCTTTTCTATAGTCCATGCCCTTAAGACTTGGAGGCATTATTTGTATGGTGCCAACTTTGAGGTCCTGATAGACCATGAGAGTCTCAGATACCTTTGCAATCAACCTGAGCTTAGAGGTCGGAAAGCTCGTTGGGCAGAGTTGGTGCAAGAGTTTGACATGTCTATCAGATATAGACGTGGAAAATTCAATACAGTAGCAGATGCCCTTAGAAGAATGCCTATGACAAACGAGCTGAGTTTTACTCAGATTCGTAATGAGTTACTCGAGTCCTTGAGAGGGAAATGCCAGCATGATGCATTCTTCTCTACTATCTGGAACTCAGTCCAGAACAGACAGTTACAGACTCCAGAACCAGTTCCCGGGGCTGGTGCCAGTTCATCCAAGAATATGACAACTTCCGTTGAGGATGAGGAGGAGTCCGAGTATACGTCGTCAGATGACGTTGAGGATTCTGAGCCTGTATTACCCAAGCAAACCCCAGTGGTTGAGGGTCAGTTGACTCAAGGATTCAAATGGAAACAGTATTCCATTCAGGATGAGTACTTGCTCTATAGAGATAGAGTATGTGTCCCCAATTCAGAGGATTATAGGCAGCAGGTCCTATATGAATGTCATGACAATCCTAGCGCGGGACACCCAGGCATACAGAAGACCTATGAGCTTCTTCGTAGGCAATTTTTCTGGCCCAGTATGAAAAAGGACGTCCACCAGTATGTAACCAGTTGCCAAAAATGTCAAGTGAGGGTTGTTGCATCCCGTAGAAATACCAGCTGGTAAATGGGAGAGTATCTCCATGAATTTTATAGTAGACCTGCCTAAAACCCAAAAGGGTAATGACGCTATATGGGTCACAGTTGACCGTCTGACCAAAATGGCTCATTTTATTCCGACCAAAACAACCGTTAGAGCTCCAGAGTTAGCGAGGTTGTTTGTAGACGGGCTATTTAAGTTGTACGGTGCATAGTCAGTGACCAGGACAGTAAGTTTACTGGAAATTTTTGGAGGGCAGTATTCCATCATCTCCATACTAAACTTAATATGAGTACCACCGACCATCCACAAACGGACGGTCAAACATAAAGGGTAAATCAAGTGCTGGAGGATATGCTTTGTGCATACGTCAGCAAGAAGCAGACTAATTGGGAGGAGTATCTCTCGATATTAGAGTTACCAAACATTCAGCTACGGGATACAGCCCATTTATGCTGATGTACGGTTTTCAGCCACGCTCACCCACAGCTGTAGGGTTTAAACAAGAAAAAGTTGAAGCAGCCAGAAACTTTTTAGAGGACCTAAACCAGATGATAGAACATGCTAAGCGTAGCATTAGACAGTCCCAGGATCGAGCAAGGCATTATGCAGATCCACACAGACGGGATGTGCAGTTCTCCACTGGTGAGAAAGTCTACTTGAGAATCCCAGTTGACTCTAGAACCCTCAAATCAGGAGTGTGTGCTAAGTTATCTCCAAGGTATTGTGGTCCCTTTACCATCAGTAGGAGACTAGGCGAGGTCACCTATGAACTAGAACTCCCACGTAGCAGTAAGGTTTTTCCAGTCTTTCATGTAAGTCAGTTACGAAAAGCCTTAACCAGATCAGACAATCTGGTAGGGGACAATGTTCTAGTTCTCCCATTGGATCCTCAACAACCTCCACATGAACCAGAGGAGATTCTTGATAGTAGAGAGACGCAGACTCGTCATACTCTATACCGAGAATATCTGGTTAAGTGGAATGATCAGCCTGTTGAGAATGCCACTTGGGAAAGAGGCAGCGTCCTTCGCAAGATTTTTCCAGACTTTGTCTTAGAGGACCAAGACGGTTCTTAAGGGGGAGGGAGTGTTACGAGCTCGTAACCAGTGCCGAACCCTAGAGAACATAGATAGGTCAGATACCACAGTCAGGGTCGTGTCCAGCGTACATGACCAACAGGGCAAGACAATGTGAGTAGTGTGCCCAGCACGGTCCATAGCCATGGCGGGCCTAACACAGCCTAGGGACCCTGTCAGCAGGATAGGGCTCCCAGTTGGGTCCCGACGTGCAGTCGGCCACGTCAGTGCCACGTGGCCGACACTTGGCAGTAGCATGCTACCAGTACTCACACTGGGCTAGGAGGGGCTTACTCTATATCAAGGAGTAGGCAAGGTTGGGTGGATCAGTTAGTGTTTGCCCTACTGTGGTGTTAGGATCTATTACAAGTAGTTGGATTACTCTTGGTTAAAAGTTAATTGGTTGAATAAACAGTGTGAAGAGAATTGACCAAGAACTATTTTGTTTTCATCTATATTGCTTATAAGACACATGCTTTGTGAGTCATTGGGATTCATCAATAAAAGTTATGTGCATAGAATATAGGAAATTCTTGGTTTAAAATATTTCTCGAATGGGAAATAAACTCTAAGTTATTGACTGTATCCCAGTGAGCTCATATTGGGAAGCCCCAAGAGAGGACCTATCTCCATCGATAATTGATGCGGAGAAACTTGGAACTTTCCCAATGTGAAGTGAAGACTACGTGCCAGGCTCTTGTCTAAGTACTATAGTGGAATTTGGTCCCCATTAGTTTCTATCTTCAAGATATGAGTCCAATAGATATCCAATTCATCTCAATAGGCCCACCTAGACTCTCTCGATATAGAACGTGTAGATAAAGTACTGAATAAAGGAGTGGGTCTTCTCTGTAAGACAAAGTTTTATCATTACAATGAATCAAAATGTTTAGCATGAACTCAAAAGTGAATGCTCTCCTTAAAAGAAATGCTAGTCATAGCTTGATTAAGTCAACTCTAACTGATTTGAGTCACACTAGTTGTGTTAAACTTTTGAACCTTCAATCAACTACATATGAGGTCAAAAGTCCTATAACCTTATGTAACATTGACTCAATCCTTATATAGAATTTTGTAGAGGGAAAGTGTCATGCCCACATTTGGACTGATCTTGGATTATTATCCTGTAAGGAGGTCAATAGGCCTACCTCAACTCGTAATTTAATTATGATTATGAGGGATTGGGGCCCTCATGGAATTAGAGTCATAATTAATGGTTCATATTGCTTGAATTGAACCTTGTATTTGTATGATGTTGTTAGCTATATAAATATATCATTTTTTCTTCTATCTTGTCTTTGACTAAATTCACTTAGAATCACATGATTGAAGCAACTAAGTGACATTGACCAATTGAAAATATACTAAGGTCCAAAAAAACTAAACCATGACATATAGCGTTGTCAACCTCTATGTCAAGTATTAATGCGTTATGACGATATGCTCTTTTCGTTAAGAATATCATTACAAGAAATTACCTCTTTCTCTACAACACATAAAAGATCTATGTGATAATTTCTCAATCAATAATTGTGTAGTCGATCATTTATGGAAGGTTTGGACATTTGTGATAAAAGTTTGACCAAATCACTATCTAATTACTAGAAATTTTGAGTTTTGATAAGCAAATGGAGGCATCGAACAATGCACATAAATTTCAAAAGAGGACGTTCAAAAAAGTTCCTACCAAATTGGACAACTTAACCTTAAAGCAAAAAGAGTTTCTATGATGTAAAATGTGAAATATAGTCATGTTGACTAGATTTCAAACAAGCATAAGTTGATCAATTGCAAACATTACAAGATAAATAGCAAGCCAATAGGTTTCCTTAACGGTTCAATACATATTTCAGGAAACAATTAGATTGCCTACCTTCATTTGAGGAGGCTGCCAAAATGATGCTTGTGATGAGAATAGCCAACCCTGTATATAAGACCATGAAGGAGTAATTACATAGCAAGTATATTCAACTTCACATATTACAATTCTATGACCTTGCACCATAATTTAGCTAACACATGTTAATATAATGAAGTCATCCAAGCCATGTTCCTAATTTGAATAGGCCAATGTTAAAAATGAACCCTTTAAACAACTAACATGCTATAATTTTGCATGTGATGCTACATATGGCACCAAATAGTTGTTAGGAACATAGGAAGTGATAATATCACAAACAATTGAATGAAGGGGCATGTGTAACTAGAGGACATTTCAAATATTATGTACAATAACTAGATGGAAGAGTATAGTTAGCACAAACTTATGAGATTTGTGAAATGAACAGGTGTTCTAGTATGCTATAGCTGATTTTTTCACCTAAATATTCCTGTAGATATATAATTGATCAGAAGGTATAAAATGTCCAAAGTTCGAAAGCTTATATTGGAGTATGTTGGTAGATTTTGTAAGCTTAACTTATACCTAGAAAATGAAAAGATTTGAAGTCACTTCCAAAATTACACAAAACTTAAAATGTCAAAATCATACTTTGTATGTCAAATTGACGATGTGAATTTCAACAAAATAGAATTCCAATCTTAAAAGTAAAAATGCATCTTACATAATGTCTTATGATCAGATAAAACTTCGTGTTAAAGAAGATGCATAAGGCCACACAATGCTGCTCTACACAAGAAAATATAGATAAGATCTAAGCATAGGAATCAACAAGAAAGATGCATTGATATCTTAAAAGTATCAAAATGGTACATAAGATTGTTGTAGTACATAACATGTGTATATCGTCCATGTGGGACCACAATGCATCTCCTCAACCAATTATAATAGAGATATATATGCTATCACCAATAGTCCTAAGTGAAATAAGCAAAACAGTTTATTCACTCATATGTAAGTTTAAAATTACAAGGCTAACTATTGGAGCATACTACTTTGTCTACAACAGGAGGAATGATGGTAACTAGCATCAATTTAAATCCTTGTTAAGTCCAAAGCATCATGTAGCCATCCGTGCCAACGATTTGAAGAGTCATGTTGTCTATTGTCGGTGTCTACAATCTATGTGATAACTAGGCATCTCTACATCAACCTCTAAATTTGCAAGTCTCTTCTTTTGGAAGTGATATCTCTCATCACATCAAGGCTATGCATCTATGGTCCTCATAGGTAATCAACGAGCAGAGTTTAATTCACTAATCTTGGATACACAATAATAGCTCCTTTTAACATCATATTAGGTATGACATCAGAAAAATAAATGCTACTCTAACTCAACTAGCCTAAGCTACATAACTAGCATATCCTTTTTCCTTGGGGATCCCTCTATATGTGTTTGCATGAAGCTAATGTGACAAAACTTAAGCTCGTCCCACGAGCCCTTTTGTTGGCCATTTGTTGGCCACAAGCCCTTTTATTCGTGTAGAGGCCTAAATCCTTTTTTATGCATTTAAACTTAGGACTAGTAGAGGGCACAATCATTATCATCTCATAATGGAGTGGAGGTCCTACTAAAAGGGCACAAAATCTCCAAGAGGTCGCACTATTTTCCCTCCTAAAACTCAATTTGTGGATAAGTTTGGCTAAGTGTCTACAAGCTTCCACTTTGAGGTTTCTGTTGGCTTTAAATAGGGCCTAGAGACAATCATTTTTCAGCTTATTGATTAGCTTGAGCTTTTTGTGGGAGAACTAATTACTATTGCTTGTAGGGCTTTACCCGTTGACAATATATGGTGTACTTCAGCCTTTTTTGTAGAGGATTGCTATTGTCTCTTCATTTATAGTTTTGTATGTAATGAGTTTATAACTCGGTATCAAAGCACTTTCTTGAGTGATTGGAAGGTGCTAATTTCTTCTACTTCTCTGTAGCCATTTTCTATCTCTAGACCTAGAAATGACAAATTTTGCCATACCTATTTTGTTTGTGATCAGAGTCAACTCGATCTTTAAATTTATTGACTTACTAGAAGTAGAGCGCCATGGAATAATGATTTAAATTTTTGGCTGAGAACCCCAATTTTCAATTTCTAGGTGAATCATTATTGCATACTTCTTTGTGACAGAAGTCGAAAATAATCACGTATGAGTGTGCTAAGTGGATGGGAGTAATTCTTCCAATTTTGTATCAAACAAAGAAAGGCATTAAAAGATTTTGCAAACCTAAGTTTTTGAACAACAAAAGTATTGCTATTTCTGATTGTACCTTGATTTTTACTATTTGTTTTTAAATACATCTAGAAAATTCTACTTTGCTCAACTGATTTCGTTTCAAATTCTGCTTTTGGATCATTACATTCTTAATTTCTCAAGAATTTGATTGCACTTTACAATACATCAATCAAACACCTCTGTGTCAACACAACTTAACATTTTTTGCATCAACGAGGTTTGACATTAGTTTTCATTGTGGTAATTTTTGAACTTTTTCGTGTTCGTTATTGGGGATCTTTATTTAATATTTCTTCCTAGAGTTAGGATCTTCTAATGGACTTGACACAATTTGATTTTTAGTAGTAGAAGTTTACGTTCCATTTTTCAAGTTTCTTTAATTTTAAGCACTTAAACTTTTTTGAACTTATGGCAACAATTTGGAGCTCTTTTTCGTCTATGGCTTGCTGTCTTGAACAACCTCTATTGAAAGTAGGTGCGTTTGTGGGGTTGTTTAATGCCTTTTTGATCACTTGTCTGATTTTCTGTTTCCTAGCACATGTGGACAACACTTTGGTCCAAAATGTTCCCAATGTTGTAGCCTATCAGGATATATGTCAGGAGCCACATGATGCTTCAGAGGTTCATATAAATGGGGATGTAGATATGTCATTAGTTAAAGGATGTTCGAGATGAGATTTTTGGATACTCCTAGATGTTGCAACTATTTGTCATGTGCATTGTGTTGCATGTAATTAGCCCATGAGCTTACTAATGCATTCCGGACAATTAATAAAGTGGCTCGAACAACCTCGCTATAATTGTAAATAGCGGAATTGTGATAATGGTTGTAAGGCCCAATTTAGCCAAATAAGGCCCCAAACAAACTATAACAGCACAAATGACCATTATAAATAGCAAAGGCGTGCTAAATTTGGAGGCTATTGTTCATTTTTGAAATCTGGTTTCTAAGAGATTTTGGAGCTTCTCTTTTGAGAGCTTTCTTGATGGAGAAAGTGGTTCAAGTGCCTAAAATCACATGAGAGCTATGATCATGCTCTAGAATCAGGCCCCTATCCTTTGAATGATCTCCATTCCTTAATAATGGAACCTTGCTCACCAACACTAGGTAAGATAACACCGTCATCATAAGAAGTAAGCACAAAACAGGAAAAAGTGTTCCAAATGTGGACCTTGGCACTCCCAAAAGTCAAGATAGGGTCCCTTAACATAATTAGACTTTACTTGGACCCACGAGTTACTACTAGAACAAAATGGGGTCGAACTTAACTAAAACTGACTTAACATGGTCTAAATAATAAACCTAACCCATGGTTACACAAGTCTCGACCTTTTGGGTCAAAGTAACCTATGGGAAACTAACATTATCATTTATTATTTCCAACAGATGTTTGAATGCTAAGATTGGCACATGACAATTTTGGGATCAGAGCAATTTTGACAATTTCGGTTTTTTTTTTTATCTTTTTCGGTCATATTTTTTTTACCAGCATACGGCTCATTGCAAGTAACCGAAAGAAAAAAAATCCCGTCAAGTTTCAGGATTTCTTTTTGGTTATCTTTCTTTCACGGTCCAATGTTTCAAAGAAACCAAAAAAAGTTGTGTTAGAGCCTTTTCTTAAGTTTGCCTAATTACGTTTGTTCCTCGTTTTTTCTATGTCAATAACTTTTCCGTTTGCAGTTGGATTTCAGTACAATTAAAAGCAAAAGTAATCAGATCATCGAGCTTGACACTATTCAGCTGTCTGTACTCTCAAAATCATCATTTAATTCTTTATAATTTCGCCCCATTTTGCCTTAGTTGTTACTTTTTATAATCCATTTCTTCGAACTTCCATATCTCTTCTGTGTGACCTCGGATTGCGATGCAATAAAAAGCAAAAGTGATCATTACGTCAAGCTTGACATGATGGCAATGGTATAAAAGCTAAAATCGATCAGTGAAACAAAGTTGACACTTTGCCAAAAGCTACTGGTGTTCTCTATATATTGCAGGTTACATTCTTCGAGGACTCAATTTTGGGATGGTGGAGAAGAACAAATTTGTTACTAGCAAATTTGTAGTTTTACGAGTGAAATTTATAATTGTCCCAAATTCTTTTCACTTCATTCAATTTTGTGGACCCATAACTCACAGATTGCTTGTCACTATACCATGGACACTGATAATGAATATATGTCCGACTATGAAGATCAATGGGATGGTAATGATTATGAGTACGATAACCAAGGTGAATGGTATGATGATGGTGGTAATGATTGTCAACAAGATGAGGAATGTGATGACGGTGGCAATTGTCAACAGGATGATCAGCAATGTGATGAAACGGACAAGCATGAACAATATTCCAATGGGGATCATGATTGTCAACCAGATGATCAGGAATATTAGCTTGGTGATGCAGACGAATATAATGATGGCCAATATGAAACCAAGTATAACATTGTTGATTATGAGGGTCATGATCACTCTGGATGGCAACATGAGGACCAGTATGAGCCTACAGGTCAACCAAATGATATCCCTGAAAGTTGTGATTACGATGAAAAAGAGCCAACGGTTTACAGCATGTACAACAAAAGATTATATTGTCAAGAGACAGAATTGCATCCCAATCACTACATCGGTGATGATGGAGACTACAATGATGATAACGAAGCTGGCTCCAAAGAATACAAAGTTGAAGAAGATAATTTTGAATACCAACCTTCTCTTTGTGCAATGGCATTCAACGGTACATCCATGAAAATAGAAGATGCTTCCTCTATGGCTCTTAAACCAATTGCTGGCACCACTGGGTTACAGACAAGAGACAATACTAGTTATGGGAACATAGTGACCATTCCTAGTTCCTGTTACATTGGGGAGAGCAGTTTGTCAGCAGCAAATCAACATCAACAAATCAATATTCAACAAAATCCTGATGATGTTCCTTTTGAGAACATACCAACCTTTGAGGGAGAAATGAGTTCATTACATATTGATGACTGGTTATCTATTGTCGATGAGAATCTTCGACTATATTCTATCTCTGATCAGGGCAAAATTACCATAGCAATATCCTGCTTTCGAGGAAAAGCCTATGATTGGTGGCAATCCACAGTATGAACCTAAGTCATGGGACGATTTCAAGGAGTTTTGTGCAGAAATATTCATAGATTATTATATGGACTCTTGGTATATGCTGGAACAAACTGGTTCACTAAAGCCATATAATTCGAGGTTCCATTTGATAGCATCTAAATTGAAGTGGCTTAATGAAGAGCTATCCATCCAACACTACCTGTGTGGTCTTCAAGATCACATCCGTCAACATTTGGATAATGTACTTCAAGTAAATCCAACTTTGACAGATGTAATGCAAAAGGCGTTAATTTGAGATCTGAAGATAAAACAACAAAAGATGCAACTACGGATCAAATTGGAGTCTCAGCAGGAAGAAATTCCTACACCATTGTGTTCAACTCTCCATCAGCAAAACTCCCCAGAACTATCAATATGCCAATTCCAAGCTCACCAAAGTGTTGATTTGAACAAAAGTATCTTAGAGGAAAATTCTGCAACTGATGAAGGATCAAAAGGGATCAAGGAATCACAACATGTGTCTCTCAATCATCCAATCAAGTCTCAACATCAGCAACAGGTGCTCACGACACATCCTTTGAGATTACTGACCCGAGAATTTCTGAGCTTAATGCTACAGCTGACTATCCTTGTATATATAACAAATTTATCTGAAGATAATCACTGCTTACAGCATTGTATATATGACAAATTTATCTTTGGGGATCGAACTGAAGATAATCACTGCTTACAGCAAAATGAATATGAGTTGTTTAGATTCCAACATCATAACGCTCTCTTTGAACAGAATGATGAGTTGGAAATGACTAGAATGTGGCCAAATATGGACAATGAATCAATTGATTTGGAGCATTACCATTTTGGTTTATCAGGAACTATATCCATCGCTTCACTCACAGAGGCAATGAATGGATCTATGGCCATCCATCTTCAGCGAGAAAATGCTACCAATATTGCTCAAAATGATTTAGCAAGAGGAAACTCAAATGCCCAATCAGATAACTTGGATGAAATCATTACTTTAATCAATGCTTTGGAGTTACAACAGGATATTGTCATCCTACATCAAGGAGCAATGCATAAGGAAACAAAACCGGATGCAGGGACAAGAAAAGATGCGTTTGGAATTGGATAGCCTATCCAATCAAGGGAGATACTGAGGAAGAAAACTATCGAATGTCTTGTTGCTTGGATCCTGTCAACCCATGCACAACTAATGCAACTTGCTTTCCTGTGTTTCATCAATCTCTTCTTCAGTGATCTTATCAAATCTATGGATTAGTTTGTAGATCAAAGGTGTTACAGTTATGGAGTCGGCTCATTACATTCGCCACGTCCATTTACATTTACTTTACTTTATGCATAAGCAGGCCTTGGGCCCTTTTTTATTCATTATTGACACTTAGACTATATGGTTGGCCTTGGGCCTTATTATTCATTATTTGGACATTTGGACATATTACTAGAGAGTGGGGGCCTTCTTGGAGGGCACACTATTATCCCTCCCAGTTGGGCCCTTGCCACTGGAAGCTTCCTTTTTAGGGCTTCCTTTAGGCTATAAGTAGGGAATCTGTGTCATTTGTTACTCAGTTGATGATATTGATCTCTATCTTTAGTCTCCTTAATCTCTCTTTTCTGCTTTCTAGGGTTAAGTCTTGCTTATGTGATGCTTTCATAGCTAAGCTCTAGATCAGCTGGGGTTTCATTCGTAACTTGGTATCAAAGCACTTTCCTGTGCACCACTTTTTTCAGATTTAGTATAGGCTGTCCACAGCGCCCTACTAACCCATCACTTTCATCGATTTTTTCATCAAATTTCTGTCATTTTTCTAGATTTGGTGGAGGCTGGCCAGTGCCCTACTACCTTGTCAGTTTCATCGATTTTCTCCACCGATTTGCTGCCCATTTTGTGGATTGATTGGAGGCTGTCCAGCGCCCTACTTCATCACCATTTTTAGCAGTTTTCTCCATCTTTTTTTCGGGTTATGTGCGGAGTTTGGTAGCTGCTGCCCAGCGCCCTACTACCTTGCCACCTTCGACGGATTTCTCCACCGATTTGCTGTCCACTTTGCTGATTGTTTGGAGGCTTTCCAGCGCCCTATTTCATCACCATTTTCAGCGGTTTTTCCATCATGTTGCAGGACATTTGTGGATCTTACTAGCTGCTGCCCACAACCATCCCATGTACTTAGCCTATTAGTAACTGCTCACTACTTACAACTTAGTAATTACTACCTACACTATAGTATCTATAGGCTACTGATGTGTGATCATTGATGGGAGTATCATGATTCTGATTTTAATTTTCTCTGAACAGTGAACACTGATTTAGTTTTAGCTTTCAGGCTTCAGTTTTTTACAAGCATAACGAACTTTCAAATGCATGTATTGAATAGCAATCTAGTATTTATAGAAACATTTACAATCATCCAAATGATGAGAACAACCCCTATCCTCGTCGTCGTCATCGTATTGTCCAATTCTTAGTCCAATGGGACAGTCGTCCAGTTGATGAGGCTACTTGGGAGTCTTTCGATGTTTTTGCAGTCACCTTTATTGTTGGAATAGGCTCGCTCTCTTCATGCATTAGTACACGACACTACGACTTCATCACCTGATGATGCACCACGCTATGCCTCTGCTGTTGCAGTTGCTGATCTACATCTTGCTGATGTTTCTGATGCTCTTGATGCAATTCCTGATTCACATGTTGTTGCTGTTGTACCTCCTGCTGATTTGCCTAATATTGATGGCTCCGATGCTCTTGCTACTCTAACTATTGACTCTCCATCACTTGTTGATCATGATACCTCAGTTGCCCGACGACTGCTGCTGCTTACATATTGATCTAGCCTTAGCAACTACTGGAATTGAGATAAAAATCTCTTAGCTTCATTGTACTAAAAGCGGTTTTCTGCGGCTATAGGGGATTCGGCTATTGGACTGACACCACTAGCACAAAATGTATAACCCAAGAAGGAAAACAACAATAGAGCGCGGTACTACAGTAGCTCTAGTGGTTAGGATATTTTTTTAGCCTACATTGAGGGCAATGTTTTAGATGGAGGTAGTGTTATGGTTCTATTTGAAGGGAGGTAGGCTTTGTCCACTATAAATAGCCACTGTACTATTTTGGAGATCTGCCTGAGCTATCAGCGACCTTGATATTCATACAGTTTCTTAGTTGGAGAATGCTTTGTGAATGCTTTTTGCAGTCTTTTATACATTATTGATATCAAAATCTATGAATTTGTTCATAACAATATGGTTCAAAAAATCTAGTATGTTTGAAAGGAAAGTTAGATGATGACATTTGGGAAAGAGAAGGCTACCTAAGACTGGAATTCCTTGCTTTGCTCCCTTTAGGAAGAAATTCTTAAGGAAGAGAATGTTATGTACTCACAAGGGCATGCAATGACTAACCTGAGGGGACGATCTTGTTATACGGGTGCTAAGTTGACAATACAATATTGTGTGCAATATTTTGATTTTTGAATTGGCAAACTTGGGGTTTAGAACATAAGAATTGAATAAGAGTGGACATTGTACAAGATATAGCACCTACCCCAAGATGAAGGAAATGGGAGTGCATGAACAATCTAGGAGTGTTGGACAATCTCACATTTATTTTGGCTTCCAAGACAGTATTTTAGCACCAACAATGTCCTTAGCCTACCCTAGTGACAAACAAATCTAGATACATTTCCTTCTCATACCAAAAATACATGGTCCCTGTTCATGATAATTGGAGTTACAAAAAAAGTTCCATGGTACTCATCCAAAGAATATTATTCATAGTGCATGAAATGAGACATATGAGACTAGCAAATTGTTGCCTGGTGAAAATATGCATTGCTCTAAGAATATAAGCAGCGAAACAGAAAAAGCTTCAACCCCATCAAAAGCTTTCTTGAACATTGCTTGAGAGGATGTCAATTGTTAGAGATCTTTGAGTAGTAGTGAAGGTTCAAACCTGCATAAGCCAGATTGCATCAGGATCACCAGCACTCATTGCGGCATATACAGCTTCCCCTAAACTTTTTATATACGAAGGTGCATTTGTTGGTGGCAAGTTCTCATTGAATGTATCGCTGCACCAACACATTGTAAACTGTTCATATACAATGCTCCAAAAATTCTTTTTAAGAATGCTTTTTGAGAAGTTAGTCAATACCAAAATTTCTCATTTAAAAGCCAAAGTTCAAAAAGTTGATCTCAATTTTAACTAAGGAATGTGACCATCTTTTCAAGCTGCATAGAATGGGACAAGGAGACCATTCCTCCTTCCACAGAAAAACTTATCCTCAACCTGATTATTCAGAAACAATTTGAATAATGCAATTAGATTTTTTTTTCCGAATTTCTTATAATTTATTTGCTGGATCTGCAGTGTCCATTTCATTCTATTGTTTCTCATTTTATATCTTGAAACTCTCTATCACATCATCTGCCTACCATTGGTTTGGATATTTAGCTCTCTCCTGTGCAAGTAACTCTGCTGTGCATTCTTGTATTTACCATATACTCAAATTTGATCTGCCAAAGTTGGTGAATTCATCAATCTCCATTTCATCAAGCCTTGCACCCCTTCCTATTTGCCTTCCATTCTGTCTGCAATATGTAATTTAAAGCACCAATTATGTCTCCTAAATGCAATCACAGCATTGAATAATATTGATCTTTGGCTATCGCAACAAGTCCACGTACCTTCTGAATCTGATGTTGCTCTACAGCATCGAGCTGTTTTCATATATTTCCTGCTGAATCCACTCGTTCGATATTTCATCAACCTGATTAACTGGCATTCCTCTACTATCTTTAATCTGATTCTAGGACTAATCCAGATCTGCTTAGCACCATTCAAGTCCTAATTGTACTGAGATTACTCTATCAGGATGATCTCGTGAATGTGCACTATATTTCAAATTTGTGAGTGATTTCAGATTCTGCCTTTTATCATTTATACTCTAATTTTCACATCATGCGTATAAAGCTGCCTAGAAACATTTTACTGTTCTAAATCCGCCCAAATCTATCATTACTAAATTATTATATGCCACTATTTGTCTTTTCTTGTTGATCAATCTTTCTTCTTGCTTTCAGTTGCCTGGTTCATAAGCCGTGTTTTTAGTGAAAAGGAATTTTTAATCATCAATCTCATTTTCCATGCTGCTGCCATTTTACTTGCCACTTTTCTTTACTTGGTAGTTGTTAGGCCCCAGTCATGGAGCTAGCTTTTCTTGAACGGACCAATATCTAGGTGGGTCAGGCAACCATCTGTAACGGTACAACCCACACCACCCCAGTACTAGGCACCCATGTCCGTGCGTGTGTCATTGTAGGTGACTCGATGAGTCGACCCATCATGCATTGACCAAGTCAACCTACAATCAGGTGGGCAGTGACTAGGGTCAATTCCAAGGGATCATCTAGGCATGGCTGGGGCATAGGGGTGGCTAAACATAATATTCATGTGTCAGGACTGACATGGCTTGCCAAGTGGGCTGATCACCCATGCATGGACGCCATGTGTTACAGCAGTAGCTATGCCTAAAGGTTTGCATATGGATGGGAGGATATTCATTCTTTCACTGGCTAGTTGGTTTCTTGAGAAGCTTGAAGAGGTATAAAAAAGGGCCCAAGGCCTGCTTATGCATAAAGTAAAGTAAATGTAAATGGGCGCGGTGAATGTAATGAGCTGAGTCCATAACTCTCCCTGGCACAAAAAAATAGACCCAATTGCAGAAAAGAAACTGGATCAAATAGCAGCAAGCCCTAGTGCATCAACAACTAGAACAACATCTGATGTAGAGGAATCAACAAGTGCAGCAAGAGCACGAGCCTGATCCGCAAGTGATCGTGTATGATAAAAGACATCAATAGGCTCCCATGTGGCCTCCTCCCACTGGACCAAAAACTGAATCTGTCGGCGGCGTCGACTATGGTATAGACGAACCTGTAATATAGCAGCAGGTAAAAATGGAAATAACTTTGGAGTAGTAGAAAACTTAGCATCACAAGGAGCGTGATCCTCAATAGCAGCACGTAATAAACTAACATGGAATACATCACAGGCGCATGTGGAAGCAGGAAGCTGTAAGCGATATGTAACTGGACTAAGAACCTCCAAAATGCGATAAGGCCCATAATAACGTGGTGCAAGCTTCTCAGTAGAAGCATGGCCCTGGACAAAATGATGACGTGCAAACCGTAGGCGTAGATAAACCATATCTCCAAGCTGAAACTCAACATGGCGGCGGTGACGATCAACTGAGGTCTGATAACGCTGTTGAACATGCTGTAAATGAGAACTGGCCCGGGTAATAAGCTCTCGAGCACCTGATAGAAAAGATGCAAGTGTGACAGGTGTATCCTCAGGAGGGAGAGGAATGCCAGGTAAAAGAGGTGCATAGCCATGAGATAATAAAAATGGTGAGACACCTGTGCCGGTACTAACAGAGCTATTATATCTATACTTTGCTAAACATAAATGCTGATCCCAATCCTTCCCAAAATGAGTAACAAAATGGCGTAAATAATCCTCAAGGATCCTGTTAAGGACCTCAGACTGCCCATCAGAAGTAGAATGATCAAGCAGCAACCAGGAATGCCAAGGTATCCGTAATGCCCAAGATAGTAGAGGATCAGCCCAAAAGTTAGGGACATCATACCAAGGTATCCAAAAAGCCCGAGAAGGTAGAACTGCATCAGCAACAAGAAGCCAATAAGGAAAGTGGAAAAGGGATGGACACTCATTGCGAATAGCCGCATCATACACGTAACCATCAACCATATGTGCAAACTTAGTGATATAGGTGCCCCAAGAAAAGATAGCAGTATCGGAAGACCAGCACCAAGGAGTAGGAACATAAGTAGGATGACAGGCACGCTGTAATAGCATGGAAAAGCAAGCGATATGCTAGGAATCATGGATCATAAAGAGATCATCAAGCAGAGATCCATGGAGTAAAGCGAAAGAAGATACATGAGTAAAGGAAAGTGTCTGCTGAGAAAGATCCACAGCAGCAGTACCAAGTGAAGAGAACCAGTCGTATGCCATATGGAGATCTACTGGAATAGCCAAAGCATTTGAAACCGTAGACCCATGAATAATATCGAAATAAGGAGCATAGGCGACAACATCTATAGCATGGCGCTCAAGAACACGAGTAGCATCAAAGTACTCAACAACAATATCAAAGCATGGAACAACATCATCAATAGTATCACAGCATGCTATATCAGTATCAAAGACCATATCAACCGCAACTTGTATATGTGAATCAGCATTAGTAGGAACCTGTATATGTGACTATGACTCACTATGGGATACAATGACGAGCTCAGGAAGATCAATAACTATTTCAAGTAAATCAGGCAACTCGCTCAAACTGTGTGATATAGGATCCTGAAGGTCAGCGAACTTTGCAGACGTGTAACGTCGGACAAAAGCAGGTCGAGGGGTCGGAGGACGAGGAGATGAAGGTACAATGCAAGGAGCTGGAACTGAAGGGGCAGGTGTAGGGGTGGACATAGCGGGAAAAGCTGAAGCAGAAGGACGGGGTCGGGAGAAGCGGGAAGGAAGGGTGTCAGAGTACTTGTGCTGTAAAGTACTGGCAAGAGACATCGCCTCAACAAGCGTGGGAGGACGGAAGGAAGAAACATCGTAACATAAGGCACCATGAAGCCCAGCAATATAACGAGAAATAAGCTCGGTGGCCGGTGGATCTGTGAAAAGATAATAAAGCTCCATAAACTGATCTGTATAAAAAGCAAGGTCACTGGTCTGAGTGAGACTACGGAATGTATCACGTTGGCGGTCGAGCCATTGAGGATCAATCATAGCATGACGGAGGTCACGGCGAAAGGTATGCCATATATGGAGCCCTTCCCGATCAGGATCAGCTCGATAAACTCGCCACCACGTGGCGGCGCATCCATCTAAGTGTGAAGCAGCCAACTGGATCTTCTGAGGATCAGTCTTAGGGTAAATCTAAAAATATGTGTCAAGCTTAGCAAACCAATTCTCTAATAAGTTCCCGTCAAAGGAACCGGAATAGGTAGCAAGCTGTACCATATCACGAAAATCTCGAGCAAAGTGTGGATAGAAACCAGGAGGTGGGTTAGGTGGAATGAACGGTCCACCACCAGGCTGACTAATAGAAGATGGAAATCCACATGGAGGGGGAGTCCCAAATGAAGGAAAGACAAGAGCTTTTCCAGGACCATGAGGTTGTAAAGAATCAATATGTGACTGCATAGTAGCAAAGCCAGTCATAACTGTATCGAAGCGAAGAATGAGGCCAGAAAGGGTATCATCCATGCGCCGAAACTGATCGGATAAGTTTTCCTTAATAGATTCACTCGAGGTAGGTGAATGTGCCATAATGATAGTGGAAGGAATAGACGAAAACTTGAGGGAGCGGACTCTTGTCGTCACCCCAAATTAGTCTATTTAAACCAATATTATCACAGCTAAGAAAGGGCAGCAATCAACAAATGGAAAAAGTGAAAATGAAGGCTGTAAAAATGCGCTGGACAGCCAGGAGGGAAATGTCAAATTGGAATATCAAACAGAGTCGGAATTCCATGAAATGTGGTTGAGGATGAGCGCTAGAGAGCCTTTGATAGACTTTGAAATAATAGGTGAAAGTGACAGGAAGGAAGGGCTGGGGCAGCGATGAACAGGCTGCAGGATTTTGGCAATTTGGAATAGCAAACGATTACGGAATTGGGTGATTTTTGGATAAGAGGCTAAAGAGAGAGAGAGAGAGAGAGAGAGAGAGAGAGAGAGAGAGAGAGAGAGAGAGAGAGAGCGCTGAAGATCCAAGCTGAAAATGGGTGCTGGGCAGCAGCTAGTAAGATCCACAAATGTCCTGCAACATGATTGAAAAACCGCCGAAAATGGTGATGAAGTAGGGCGCTGGACAGCCTCCAAACAATCAGCAAAATGGACAGCAAATCGGGGGAGAAATCCGTCGAAGATGGAAAGGTAGTAGGGCGCTGGGCAGTAGCTACCAAAATACGCACATAACCTGAAAAAAAAATGGAGAGAACCGCTGAAAATGGTGATGAGGTAGGGCATTGGACAGCCTCCAATCAAGCCACGAAATGGGCAACAAATGGGTGGAGAAAATCGACGAAAGTGACAAGGTAGTAGGGCGCTGGCCAGCCTGTACCAAATCTAGAAAAATGATGGAAATCTGATGAAAAGATCGACGAAAGTGATGGGTTAGTAGGGCGTTGGACAGCCTCTACTAAATCTGAAAAAACGATGGAAAATTGATGATAAAAAATCGACAAAAGTGATGGGTTAGTAGGGCACTGGACAACCTCTACTAAATCTGAAAAAGTAGTGCACAGGAAAGTGCTCTGATACCAAGTTACAAATATAGCCACAGCTGATCTAGAGCTAAGCTATGAAAGCATCACATAAGCAAGACTTAACCCTAGAAAGCAGGAAAGAGAGAGATTAAGGAGACTAAAGAGAGAGATCAATATCATCAGCTGAATAACAAACTTATAGCCAAGAGGAAGCCCTAAAAGGAAGCTTCCGGTGGCTAGGGCCCAACTGGGAGGGAAAATAGTGCGCCCTCCAAGAAGGCCCCCACTCTCCAGTAATATGTCCAAATGGCCTAATAATGAGTAATAACGCCAAAGGCCAACCATATAGTCTTAGTGTCACTAATGAATAAAAAAGGGCCCAAGGCCTGCTTATGCATAAAGTAAATTAAATGTAAATGGGTGCGACGAATGTAATGAGCCGAGTCCATAACTTACTCAAACTAAGATTAGATTGATCCAATATAGACATTCAAGATTTAAAATTACTCTAATCCTTGACAAAATTGGGAATAGTAGCTTAGGATCTTTCTCTGTACTACTTATACATCCTATCACTTCACCCCCACCCCCCCCACCCCCTCCCTTTTGAAGAAATTTCCAAATTTCTATAAAAGTTAGCTGGAGAGAGGACACAAAAATATTTAGAATCATGAAAAGTCAATAATAAGTGCCTTCCACAAGGATTCACTCTATTACAACCGGGACTTTTCTTTCAAATGTTTTCAACCCGAGTGACAGTAACCATCACCGATCTGAAATTCATCTATGTAAAAGAGATAACTTGGGTTTAAGAAATTGAAACACAATCCCTCTGGAATTTACTTGAATTTCAAGCCTTATTCATACTAGTAATTCACGTCATGATAATAGTCCTTCAAAAGAATAACTTCATGCTAGAAGGAATCATATGAAGTTAGTCTGATGTCTAGTATTCAAGAAATTTCTAAGAGTGAGGGTTTAAGAAAGTGACAAATAGCTTTAAGGGTTTTTGATTTTGCAAATTGTGAGATACCCATCTGGGATCTAGATTAAATCTGAAAATTTCATAAAATACATTAGACCAATGGTTTTAGATCAAAATCAAATAATTATCGGAGCCTACCATAGTCAATCAGATCCTTATGATCCTAGTATCTCCCCTTTGGAATTACTGATGTCCCATACCACTAGCGCTCCCTCCAAGAAGATCCTTAATTAACCCCCCAAAGACTAGAAAATCCATGTATTTGGATGTCTAGCATGAAAGTATCTGGCTGCAGTCATATTGATTTTTTTTAAGTCCAAAGAATCTTCTGACCTGTCATGGCATGTCATAGATCATTTTAACCAACGTTTTAAAGATGCTCATCGAAGAATAATGCAACGAAAGGGATAAATGTTCAAAAATAGAGTAGGTATCTACCAATTGTAGATATGATGCGTTCCTCCATATTCTGATGAGAAAGAGCATACCAAGTTATCTTGTTAGAAAGCTATCAAATGAGCATTCAAAGCAACTAAAACATCTTTTTGAGGAAAATAGACAATCACAAATAGCATTAAATGAGTTGCCAACAAAGATGACATTTAATAAGATATTTTGAAATTTCACTACTACAAGAACTTACACCATAAAAACATCACTGCATCTAGCCACTAGACAAGCATTAGTGATTAGGAACAACATGATTGAACCAACCTAAAGAGCACACATTTTCCTTTAGTACACAAATATTAGAACTAATAAATTTAGATTTTGTGATGGATTTCTTAACAAACACTCAAGAGTTGCGTGCAGGGCAAACCAGCCCAACCAGTTGTGTATGGACTTTTCACACACACATGTGCACCCATTCTATGAGATTGCCAATAAACACCCAATCCATTGTTAGATAGGCTCCTAGCTATGGCATCCCATTCTACTCTTACTCTCACAAGACATGATATAAGCCTTAGCTTTGAGTAGATAGCAAAAACTATTACTAGAGCATCGGGAAAGCAACGATGTCAATATTGAATTGCATTATGGCAAGTTATAGGTACTTATAGAGAGGAAACTCGCCTTGTCTACCTCTGTATTATTAGTAATCACCACCACTTATGCCTTTTTTGGAGTCAACAACCCTAAGTCAACTTCATTTGTAATAAAGAGTCAAAATTCATATGCTAATGATAGTGGCCTATGCTATGGACATGCATTATAGTCCATACTTCTCTACTTTTGACCATTATTAGTGGACACGCATTTTATATTACATGTGACAGGCCTAGAAATACTATTTTACATGGTTTTCTATTTTGGCCCTAATTTTTGAATTTCGCATTACCTTTCAAAACATTATGAATAGTATTTTTCGGGCTTTGCTTGGTAGTTGTGTCCTTGTTTACTTCGATGATATTCTGGTCTATAGCTCTGTTTTGCCTTCTCACGTCGCCCATTTACACCCTATGTTTCAACGTATTCTGGATCATTAGCTTTATACTAAGCATGCTAAGTCCACATTTGTCATTTCATCTATCGATTTTGGGGCTTTGTTGTTAATAATGGCACAATTTCCCTTGATCCTTCTACAGTTCATGCTATCCTCCAGTGGCCTATACCTACAAATGTTCATGTTGTTTGAATTTTTTTAGGACTTGCTACACATTTACATAAGTCTGATAATCACTTTGCTACTATTGTTCATCCACTTAACTCTTTACTCTTTAAGGGTGCTAAGTTTGAATGGTCTTCCTTATGTCATGATGCTTTTACAACCTCTAGTCTATTCTTGCTTCGGCTCCTATTCTTGCCTCACCTAACTTTAGCAAGCATTCTATTGTCGAGACTGATGTAGTGCCATCGATGTTGGGGCTCTTCTTTGTCAAGATTATCATGTTATAGCCAATCGTTTACATTCTTATGAGACTCGGTATTCTACTCATGAAAAGGAGTTATTAGCTATCATTCATGCCCTTACTAAGTGGCGCCATTATCTTCAGCCTCTGCCTTTTGATTTATATACTGATCATCAATCTTTACGTTACCTTGAAACTTAGAAGCAACTTAGTGATCGTCAACTTCGTTGGCTACAGTTTTTACAACATTTTTATTATCATTTCCATTATTGCCTTGGTAAGAAAAATGCTGGTACTAATGCTTTATCCCGCTTACCTGCCCTTTTGACTCCATTTTATCTGCTTGGTTTGATTTTCTCTTGACTGCATATTAGTGGTCCCAATCCTCCTGGTACTCCTGCTATTGATTCTTCATTACTTGTTGATGATGATACCTTAGTTGTCAAACATCCGACATTACTTATTGATATGGTCTCTACGTCTACTAGAATTGAGATTTATAATTCTCTTTGCTTCATTTTACTAAAAGAGAGTTTCCGTGGCTATAGGGGCTTTTGGACTGACATCATTAGCACGAAATATATAACCCAAGGAAGAAAACAACAATACAATGGCACTAAAGTAGCTCTAGTAGTTAAAAATTTTGCCCACATTGAGGGCAACGTCTTAGAAGAGGGGAGTGTTATGGACACGCATTACAGTCCATACTCTCTACTTTCGACCATTTTTAGTGGAGTCACATTTTATATAACATGTGACAAGCCTAGAAATACTATTTTACATGGTTTTCTATTTTGGCCCTAATTTTTGAATTTCACAGTCCCTTCAAATCAATATGGAGGTAGGATTTGTCCACTATAAGTAGCCACTAAGGCTAGTCATTTGGTAGTTCAGACTTTTAATTCTTGAGCTTCTTGTAGGCGAGTTGTACCATTTTGGAGATCTGCTTGAGCTATCGGCGGACATTGATATTCATACAATTTTCTTAGTTGGAGAATGCTATGTGAATGACTTTTGTTGTTTTATGCTATCATTATCTGTGAATCTGTTCATAAGAACCTATAATGACTAATTGAGACCATAGAGTCTGCTGACCACTTCCTGAGGTCCCTATGGTTAGAGCCTCTTACTTTAGGTTAACTAGAGTCATAATAATCAGAATTCAAAAATACCTGAAGCACAATATTATAAGGTTAACGGTAGTTCTACCTATTATTCTACCACTTGTGTTCACTTTTGTTACCATGACGATGTGTGTATAGTTGTAAGCGTGCCAACAATCATGATCTTTTTTGTGTAGTTCAGCAACTCCACAACTTTCACTTTCTTGAGATGAAGTTGTGTTTGGCCAATTATTTGCAAATGTGAGGAATGGCCCCACTGAAGTATGTGCATCTTGCATAATCCTCTATAAGAGAGATAAGCAATAAGAGTAGAGTGTAAAAACTCATGGACACTTCTCTAGCCTGTGGAGAGATCAGAATGGTTGAGAGAATTGTCATCTTATTGAGACTATAGCTCTTACCATTTTAATGTACCTCTATTTTCATGATAATAAGTGATCTCTCCATTTTATCGCCAACATATCGTCTATTGTAGACATACTTTCTATCCATCACCTATGTTTAAACATCATACTTGAGCTACATTTCATGCTACTCGTGTAACTCTAAATGTCAGTTTGGATGTAGAAGAGCTTCAGATTATTTGCTTGATGTTCATACACATTGTATGCTATTTTAGCTAGCAATTCAAGCCATCAGTTAGCACTTTACAGGTCACTTCGCCTTCAAGTCGTTGTAGAATATTTTATGACGTAGAAGCTAGTTTTAGGTTCCAAAACTTGACTTACAAACAACTAATATAAATTTTGCATTATGAAGCTTGTTTTCTAGGTCACTATTAGGAGTCCTATACTGGTCCATCTTCTTTTTGTAACTTGGCCTATTTCTAGCACGATAAATCATGTTTGTTGATATAACGCATAACCAACAAAAAGATCGCGAATTGGCTTTTCTTTTTTATAAGAGTCACCAACTGAATTTCTTGTTGAATTTGCCTCATGAAGTGGTCAGGGGAGAATAGTAGTGCTTTCAGCAACAATTCAGCTCTTTATGTGTACCAAATAAAAGGACTAATATAGCCCCAAAGATTAGTAAATCACTAAAGTTGGTCTTTTTATGCAGCCTATCTCATGCTTTCATCTAGTCACTTTTTATATTGAAGGTCATGCGATGGTGCTCTGTGTAGCACTTTGGATTATTTTTTTTAAAAAGTGAGTCTTTTTTATCTGACATTGCTTGCTTGAGATCTTACCCTCTGATACAGTCTCCAATACCTTTCGAGTATTATGACAATTATTCCACTTGATGCTGTAGTTCTACCCTTAGTTGCCCGTTCCAGAACGGAACGTGGGAATTTTTTTTTTAAAAAACGTAAATATTTAACAAAGGGTCCGTTCCGACCCAGCTTTCAGCTGAGGATGGGCGCTGGACAGTCAGGGAACTAACTGTGGAAGATGGCTGCAAACTGGAAAAATATCAGACGAAAGTGACAGGTCGGAAGGCAGGGACAGTGATGGAAAGGAAGAGGAGGAGCGTTGGGCAGCAAAGAAAAGAGGGGACAAAACAGGGGGAGCGCTGGGCAGGGTGGAGTGGGAGCAGTGATGGAACAAGGCTGTCAAAACGGCAATGGAGCTGTAGGAACAGCGATCGAGGAGCAAGGCAAGGCAGCAAAGAGAAAAAAATTCCAGATTGTGCTCAGAAAAGTGCTCTGATACCAAGTTACGAATAGAGCCACAACTGATCTAGAGCTAAGCTATGAAAGCATCACATAAGCAAGACTTAAGCTATGAAAGCAGCACATAAGCAAGACCTAACCCTAGAAAGCAGGAAAGAGAGAGATTAAGGAGGCTAAAGAGAGAGATCAATATCATCAGCTGAATGACAAATGACACAGTTTCCCTACTTATAGCCAAGAGGAAGCCCTAAAAGGAAGCTTTCAATGGCTAGGGGCCAACTGGGAGGGATAATAGTGCGCCCTCCAAGAAGGCACCCACTCTCCAGTAATATGTCCAAATGGCCTAATAATGAATAATAAGGCCAAAGGCCAACCATATAGTCTGAATGTCACTAATGAATAAAAAAGGGCCCAAGGCCTGCTTATGCATAAAGTAAAGTAACTGTAAATGTAAATGGACGCGGCGAATGTAATGAGCCGAGTCCATAACTAAGGCCAAGTCATGAAGAGGCCTTACCGTTGGACCCTACCATTGGGGGGCGTTGCCCCCCAAACCCCCTGAGCATTTATTGAAAACCAGAGCAAATAACAACCAAATAGCTATTGAAAATAAGATCTGTTTTTGCCCCATCTACTGCACTTATGAGAGGCAAAACGCTCGTTTGACCATTGATCCCCTAAAAAAATTTCAGCCATAAGCTATTTTTCCAAAAAACAATTTTTTTTTTTTTTTTTTTTTTTGCGATTCTGGGAGGAGAAACGCGTTTCTCAGAAATGCGGTTTCTGAAACGTCTCCTCCCAGAAACGCGATTCTGTGCAACTATGAAATTTTAAGGCTAGTTATGTAATTAATAGCCTTGAGGAGCCTAGGCACTCCAATCATGACATGTGTGGAGTAGTGCACGGTGTTTGACGGCTATATGCATGGTGACAAGTATCCAATAGTAACCTCAAATGAGTTTAGCAGTGTATTAAGGTTTGCATAGCATACGCATAGACATCTTGTAGGCTATAAGTACCTATACGAACTCGCCCTCCGATACTTCCAGATTCCAGTTGTTTGTTACTAAAATCCTCTCCTCACTTGCAGTCATTCACTGTTGCTGCTTGAAGGTGAAGCTATTGTGGTTTATCTTTAGCTTTTAGCTGGTTAGGTGGTTTGGCTCCACAATCTATACTTTTGGTGCTTTGTAGTAGGATCTTCAGGAGGCGACCATCAAATCAATGATGAACTCTCTAAACTTGTCTTTCAGTGTCAGCTTTGTAAGAATAGCTTTGAGTTGTTGATGAGTGTTGCAATGTTAAAGATCAACATTGTCACATAATTTCCTCAAAGGTTTTACTCCTTAAGTTTTTTGGTACGTGTGTGAAAAATATTTGATCATTTTCCAATTAGCATGAGATCATCACAAAAGAGAACAATAGGATTGTTCTGCTGTGAACCAAGTTCACAATGAGGAAGTTGTAACCAAACATGTCTTCAAGTAGCACTACTTAACAACTCTATGTTGAACATTGATAGACGACTATGCAATAGTTGGTTGCTTTTTGCTTGGCCAAGAAATAACATCAGAACCAATTGAGAAGAATATTCGTAAGTAGAAGTCTTAGAGGACCAAGACGGTTTTTAAGGGGGAGGGAGTGTTACGAGCTCGTGACCAGTGCCGAACCCTAGAGAACACAGATAGGTCAGATACCACAGTCAGGGTCGTGTCCAGTGTACATGACCAACAGGGCAAGATAGTGAGTAGTGTGCCCCAGCATGGTCCATAGCCATGGCGGGCCTAACACAGCCTAGGGACCCTGTCAGCAGGATAGGGCCCCCAGTTGGGTCCCGACGTGCAGTCGGCCACGACAGTGCCACGTGGCCGACACTTGGCAGTAGCATGCTACCAGTCCTCACACTGGGCTAGGAGGGGCTTACTCTATATCAGGGAGTAGGCAAGGTTGGGTGGATCAGTTAGTGTTTGCCCTACTGTGGTGTTAGGATCTATTACAGTCAGCCTGGTGGTGGACCGTTCATTCCATCTAACCCACCTCCTGGTTTCTTTCCTCGTCCCCCCCTTCCTGAGCCACACTTTGCTCAAGACTTTCGTGATAGGATACAGCTTACCTATTCCGGTTCCTCTGACGGGAATTTATTAGAGAATTGGTTTGCTAAGCTTGACACATATTTTCAGATTTACCCTAAGACTGATCCTCAGAAGATCCAGCTGGCTGCTTTACGTTTAGATGGACGTGCCGCCACATGGTGGCGAGTCCATAGAGTTGATCCTGATCGGGAAGGGCTCCATGTATGGCATACTTTTCGCCGTGACCTCTGCCATGCTATGATTGATCCTCAGTGGCTTGACCACCAACGTGATACATTCCGTAGTCTCACTCAGACCAGTGATCTTGCTTCTTATACAGATTTGTTTATGGAGCTTTCTTATCTTTTCACAGATCTACAGCCCACTGAGCTACATTGCTGGGCTTCGTGGTGCTATACGTTATGATGTTTCTTCCTTCCGTCCTACCACACTTGTTGAGGCGATGTCTCTTGCCAGTACTTTACAGCATAAGTACTCTGACACCCTTCCTTCCCGCTTCTCCCGACGTCCTTCTGCTTCATCTTTTCCCGCTACGTCCACCCCTACACCGGACCCTTCTGTTCCAGCTCTCTCCATTGCCCCTTCGCCTCCTCGTCCCCTCCTCCAGTCTTTGATGCCCTACCTGCAGCATACCTTACATGTTCTGGTTTCATGATGTTTATTCTGCCCCACCTGTTTCGTCCAGTCCTCATCAGGTTTACTCCATTATTGACAATCGTCTTTATCATTATGATTCTCTTTGTATCCCTAGTTCTTTGGGTATCCGTTCCCAGTTTATGTTTAGCAGAGTATAGCTATAATAGCTTTGTTCGTACTAGCACAGGTGTCTCACCAGTTTTATTATCTCATGGCTATGCACCTCTTTTACCTGGCATTCCTCCTCCTCCTGAGGATACACCTGTTACACTTGCATCTTTTCTATCAGGTGCTCGAGAGCTTATTACACGGGCCAGTTCTCATTTACAGCATGTTCAGCAGCGTTATCAGACCTCAGTTGATCATCACCGCCGACTGTTGAGTTTCAGCTTGGAGATATGGTTTATCTACGCTTACGGTTTGCGCGTCATCATTTTGTCCAGGGCCATGCTTCTACTGAGAAGCTTGCACCACGTTATTATGGGCCTTATCGCATTGTGGAGGTTCTTAGTCCAGTTACATATCGCTTACAGCTTCCTTCTTCCCCACGCGCCTGTGATGTATTCCATGTCAGTTTATTACGTGCTGCTATTGAGGATGACGCTCCTTGTGATGCTGAGTTTCCTACTGCTCCAGAGTTATTTCCATTTTTACCTGCTGTACTGGGACTTACTGGGACCATCTGTGATCGTAACAGACATGCTAGAGGTTAGTTTTGAATTTTTATCCTTCACAGAACCCAACATGGATTAATCCTTGACAAAACCCAACATGGATTAATGCACCTGAATTGGACCATCCTGCACCCGAAACAGTCGGCAAATTACACAATAATTATGCTCTTAATTAGAGCTTTCATCTGATACCCATATTGCCCAAAAAAAAACCCAATTTTTTTTTTTTTAAAAAACGTTTCTGGAATTTTTTCAAAAATTTCCAAAACGCGTTTCACAAACGTAATGCAACTATGCCTTGAATAGAGGCATAACTAACAATCTCAAACACTGAGTGCCAAATATTCACATCAAGGATTGTTCCAGATCCTCAATATTTAACAGGGACGTCACATTTTCCCCCCCTTGAATCTCTTATGTCCTCAAAAGTGGAAATTAGGGAAGCTTTATGCTCTCAACTCTTTCCCAAGAATTATCATCCTCAATCTAACCTTTCCATTTGATCAAGCAATCAGAGATAGAAAATTTTCTAAATTGTTTATCTCCAGTTTTGAGTACTTTCTTAGGTTCCAAAGGTACATTAAGCAATAAATCTTCCAATTGGGTTAGATCTTCATCAGATCCAAGTGTATCACCTTTGAATTCAATACACAATGGGGTCTTGTACAAACATATGCACTGGAATGGAAAAAAGCAGCAAATAAATAAGCATTGGATATTATAATAGGATTAAGTGGTCCCAACACATTACAAAATTGACATCAATGACAGCTTGTTTTGACTTCATCTGCAACTACTACAGAACATTTTAAGTATACTACTGTATTGGACCACTTGGTGACAGCGTTAACCAGAATCTCCTTTTGTATCATTACATTTCATTTATAGATCAAACAAAACAAAATCCTCAAATAAGACTTAATCCGCAATCTGAACAGCTGACATTCCATAAAAGAGCCTGTATCCTCGAAATGCATTAATTCAACAACTAGGTCAGCCACGTACCTGTAAATAAAACGCATGATGTTTAAAGCATGTTCCTTTATGTTAAAGTTATTTTGTTTCATTCTCACCTTCTGTAATCAAATCCTTTTCCAAAAATGATCATTGTAACTGATTAGCAGAATAGCTGTGTAGTGCCTACCTTGGATTTGCTCCTCCACAAAAGCCTTGCCGATGTCCACAAACAGTGGATCAGTAGGATCGAGAAGAAATGTGCAACACCAGCGAGGATCACCATTGACAGTATTCCTGATTGCATGTAAAATTAGCTTTTTGTTTGGTACAATGTATATCTATGTGCTGTCTAATTATACAAGCACGCATTGTATTTCTACTGCATGTACATGAATATGCCCATGACTACATGTGTAAGATTGTGCAGTCTACATACTAACCAAGACACCTGTAAGCACACAATATACACATCTAAAAAGTAATGAGGATCACTGCCTATATGCTGTAGCATGAGCAGAAAAGTGCTTTTCAATGTCCTTTCAAGCATGGCTGTGTCAATAATATGATGGATTATCATGCTATACACACAAACAGCCTTGGAGATTCCAATCAGAACACTTTGTACATGATGACAGGAAACAAACAAATAAGGTCATTTTTTTAGACTGCTGCAGAGCAGTACCAGTTCTTTAGCCGGGATATTTTGGCTGATGGATACAATTTATGAAGAGCTCCAGGAACATTTCCTGAGAAAGATGGAAGAACTAGCCAATGAACCACACGTTGTTAGTTACAGCATTGTCAATAAATCTCAAACATGATCATTTGCATTTCAAAGTAGTGCAATTTATCTAGCCCATTCATATTCTAGGAAATGACAGCTAGCAGATTGCTAAAGCTTATAGCTTTTGACATTTATATCTTGCAGATGATCGAATTACATAGGAATTCATATCAATCAAAGAGAACAGCATCTAGATTACAGAGGTCGAAAGAGAAAGGAAGTTAGTTCCCTCTAGTCCCAGTTGTTAGAATTTCTTAAAAAAGTATATGCTAACATAAGAAAATAGATATGGATAAGCAATTCTTCAAAAAACATGAAAATTGATCCCACTTGTGGTCCTGTACTTATAAGCCTATAAGTCAAACCTCATTGCTTTTTTAGACTTTGGTTTAGAAAAGAACTGCCATGGTACAAAAGAATCCTCTTTCTAGTTACAAGCTAAGATTCACTAGCAGAATATTTAATGAGGCTAAAGAAGAGCAATCATCATCAACTCAATAAAAGATTACAATGCTGCCCTGTATATACCCTACCAATGAACCCTAAAGTAGGAATTCAAAAATAGAGGGAGGCAGAAGATTTGGAGGGAAAATTGTGCGCCCCACCAATAGGAGGACCCCCACTCCCAATCAATATGACCAAGTCCTAAAAATGTGACCAAATAGGGCCCAAGGCTAGTACATGAATAAAAAGGGCCCATAGGCCTGCTTATGCATAATAAAGAATAAAAGAATGGACGCGACAAATGTAATGAGCTGAGTCCATAACTCTCCCCTGCAGAAAAACAAAGCCCTCCACTAGCTAGCAAGCATCATGTAAGTACGCTAAATACTGAAAAATCATGAACTAATGGAAATACTGATGGAGATGACATAAGTTGTCACAACAGATACCCCACAAGCAATAAGAAAGGAGAAACTCCAGTGCTGAACTAACAGAGCTATTATAGATATACTATGCCAAACATAGATGTTGATCCCCATCCTTCCCTGAAGGAGAAACAAAATGCCGAAGATAATGCTCAAGGATCCAATTAAGGACCTTGGTCTGCCCATCAGCAGTAGAATGATAAGCAGTACCCATAAAGAGCTGTACATCTAAAATACGCATAAGCTCGGTCCAAAAGGTAGATGTAAACTTACTATCCTAATCAGGAAAGATATACGTGGAAAACCATGCAGCCGAAAAATCTTGGATATAAAAAGGCATGCGCACTGCTCAACTGTAATAGTACTACGAACCGGTATAAAATACGCCTGTTTCGAGAACCGATCTACCACCATACATGAGTCATTACCACGTCGGGTCTGAGGAAGGCCAAGGATAAAGTCCATAGAAATGTTTGTCCATTTGCGATGAGGAATGGGCCAACTCTGGAGCAAACCAACGGACTTAGCACCGGAATATTTATTACGGGCACAAAAGTTACAGACATGGATAAGATGTGCTAGCTCAGACTTCAAGGATGGCCAAAAGAAATGGTCCTTAAGACGTGCATAAGACTTCTGAAACCCAAAATGGCCACCAATAGGAGAAGCATGAACATCAGTTAACAATTGAGAACGAATGGATAAAGAACCAGGAATACATAAAGCACCATAATGATATAAACGATCATCAACAACAATATAAACCTGGAACTTCCAAGAGGAAGGAAGTGGACGAGAATGATAAACATCACAAAAGTCAGGACAAGACAAATATGCAGCTAGTAAATCATCAAACCAAGAAGGAACAAAAGCAACAAGACTATGTAACAAAGCAGGAAGACGAGAGAAAGCATCAGCTGCCGTGTTCGACTTTCCTGGACGATACAAAATGTCAAAATGGAAAGATTGTAAAAACTATAACCAACAATATTGACGATCACCAAGATCACATTAAGAAAAGAGATAACGAAGAGACTGATGATCAGTAATAATATCAAAAGGAACACGATACAAATAATGGCGCCACTTCTTAAGTGCATGGATAACAGCAAGTGGCTCTTTCTCATGAACAAAATAATGTAGCTCATAAGAGCACAAATGACGAGACTCGTATGCAATGACACACTCAGACTGACGAAGAAGAGCGGCTAGACCAACAGAACTAGCATCAGTCTCAACAATAAACCTCTGATCAAATTGTAGCAGAAACGATGGCATGACATAAAGCATGAAAAGTAGTCTGACACTCAGGAGTCCAAACAAACGTATAAACTTTTCCAACAAAAGAATGAAGCGGGGCAGCCACAGTGGCAAAATACTTAACATGACGACGAAGATGGGTAGCCATACCTAAAAACATACGAACAGAATGAACGTTGGAACAGGCCAATCCTCAATAGCCTAAACTTTCCCAGGATGAAGATGAATACGACCATCACAAACAAGGAAACCCAAAAACTCAATCTCAGCAACAGCAACGGAACATTTCGACAATTTAGCTAACATATATGATGCTTAACAAGTAACTCAAACACGGATGAGAGATGCGACACATGGTCAGACAAAGAAGTACTAAAAACAAGAATGTCATCAAAATAAACTAAAACACAAACACCAAGAAGAGAACGTAAAACATTATTCATAGCATTCTGAAACGTGAGTGGACCATTTTGAACACCAAAAGGAAGAACATGAAACTCATACAAACCTAAGTAAGTATGAAACGCAGTCTTATGCTCAACAGAAGGATGCATCCTGATTTGGTAGTATCCAGAACGAAGGTCAATCTTGGAAAAGATAGATGAAGTGCCAAGCTGATCAAAAAGGTCATCCATATGAAGAATAGGATACTGATTACAAATAGTAAGCTTGTTCAAGGCACAGTAGTCAATGCAAAGGCATTTGGTTCCATCTTTTTTAGCAACAAGAAGAATAGGGGCACCAAAGGGACTATGGCTAGGTACAATGAGGCCCTGACGTAAAAGAGAAGCAATCTGGAGCTGAACGTCATCACGTTCGACTTTAGACATACGATATGGTGCACGAGAAGGTGGGGTGACACCAAGAATAAGATCAATATGGTGGCTTGCATCACATAATGGTGGCAGAGATGAAGGTTTTGAAAAGACAACAAAATACCTATGCAATAAGTTAGAAATCACCTGAGGAAGAGGACCCACGGATGGTGAAAGGGAAGAAGTAACTGATGTACTCTGAATGGAAAGAAGAGCTGCACCCTGAGCCTTTGGCTAGCTACACATAAACTGCTTCCCGGTAACCAACTGATAGTCACCCTGGGAATCAATACCAACAATTGAATGATGTTGACCAGCATGAGTAAAGGAAAGTGTCTGTTGAGAGAGATCCACAACAACAGTACCAAGTGAAGAGAACCAGTCTGCACCAAACATAATCTCATAGTGCTCTAGAGGAATGATGTAGAAATCTGCCTGACCAGAAAAGTCACCAATGCGATAATCCAAGCCCTGAAACATCTAAGAACTGAGAAAAGAATGGGAGCTAGCAACCTCAACACTGAGAGGCTCGGAAGCAGGAACAGGTGTAGCACGAATCCTGGTGGAAATGTAACTGCTAATAAATGAATGTGTACGGCAGTATCTGCTAAAGCAATATACTCTCACCCCAAAATGCAGACAAGTAACCGAATAGAGCGAGGACCAAGACGCCCAACCCAAGTAGCATAAGCAAGCTGCCAGGATCAGCAGGAAGCAGATCAGCCAACACATCAACAAGAGGTGGGTGAGGAGTATCAAGAATTTGGATGTAAATGTCAGAATCATCAGGAGTAATGGCCTCATGGTCAAAAACAGTTGTAGTAGGGCCAGGAGCCTGACGACAGTCACGGGCCATGTGGTCCGGGCTCTTACAGCGATAACAGAGATGCTTCTGCTGAATCTCAGCGAACTCTGCGACTGAATAGCGACGAACAAAGGCGGAGCAGGGTGCAGGAGGGCAAGCGGGAGTGGTAGTAGAAGAAGTTAGGGTAGGAGAAGCAGCCGAAATAGTAGGTGTCCATAAATGAGGGCGGGAGAAATACGAAGAAGTGGATAACTCAGGGTACTTATGCTGCAAGGTAGTAGCCAAGGAAATAGCATCAGAGAGAGTAGGAGGCCAGAAGGATGATACATCATATCGTAGAGAACCTCTAAGACCAGCAATAAACCGTGAAATAAGCTCAGTAGGGCGGAGATCACCAAAAAGATAAGAAAGCTCAGTAAAGTGGTCAATATAAGCAGTCAACTCACCAGTATGGGTAAGACTACGAAACAGATCACGTTGGCAAACTAGCCACTGGGGGTCAATCATAGCCATACGAAGGTCATGACGACAAGGTAGGCCATATATACAAACCTCGCGAGCAGGGTTAGAACAATAAACACGCCACCAAGTCTGAGCTCGACCATCTAGATGTAATGCAACCAACTGGACCTTCTGGGTTTCAGTCTTGGGATACATAAGAAAATAGGTCTCTAATTTAGAGAACCAATTCTCCAAAATATTCCTATCAGACGAACCAGAGTAAGTGGTAAGCTAGATGCAATCACGAAAATCACGAGCAAAATGTGGCTCATGACTTCCAAGAAAAGTAGGGGAGGAAAAACTTGGTGGTACTAAGGGAAACCAGGTGGTGGTGCAAGAGAGCCAAAAAGACTACCACCATATGAAGACCGACCAAACGTACTACCAAAAGCACCTCTTGAAGATGAAGAGGGAGAGATAGTAGTCGGTCTCAATATGGGGAATGAAGGGGTTTTGCTAGGACGATGAACAGTCTATGGCAGTGTGGTATCCCCTCGAGGCAAAACGGTCTCTAGGCTAGAAAGGACATGATCGATACGACTCTCAAGATGATCCGTGCGAGCATCAATGTGCACAAAACGATTGTCTAAAGAGCTCTGTGGTGGATCGTCCGCTGAAGAAGTAGCCATAGGTGATAAGGAAAAGACAAAACCTGAGGGAGAGGACGTTCCTTGTCACCCCAACTTAGTCTATATTCCAAAAAAACACCAAAGTAGCACAAAAACAGCCAGGAAAGATTAAATAGGACAGCTAGTTAAGGGCTGAAAAAGGCTGGAAATGTGTAGAATTAGGAAGAAATGAAGCTAGAAAACGAGAAAACAATGCTGGAAAATACCTCCGAATGTGTGAGTAATGCACGATAGTGATGGCTGAAGAGAAGTGTCCATGCCGCCACGCTGAAAACTGTCACCAACGTAGAAGAGGTAATGGTTGGAAAAACAATGACCAGAAATAGGTACCAATAGAAGATGTAGATGGGTGCTAGAAATGGGCTAAAACTTGGAAGGAAATGGGCAAAAGTGAAGAGGCAAGAGGGTGCTGGATAAGAGGCAAAAAGGCTGGGGTTTTGGGACAGCAAATGGGCCAAAATGAGCAGGGAATAGGGCGATGGAAATAGTAGTAGATAGGTGAGTTCTGAAAATCTAGAGTACGGTACATTCTCAATGTCCTTATTGTCAAATGAACCAAAAACCTATAGAAGCTAATAACTTGCAAGCTCATAGTGTTGTGGCCACCCCGCACATTATCAAGTTTCAGGCTTTCCAATATCTTGATAGTTTGCCATTCCTTTACATCCCCAGTTGTAGATACTATTCCACCTTGGAAACTTGAAGTAGCTATATTATACTACTATCATTACCTAAATTATTTTCCATATTGGACATGACAGATGTGATTCTCAAATGCACATGGCAGTCTATTCAGACATAATGGAGAAAAACTCGTAATAGAAGTTGAACAGTTTCAACAATATGTGATGTTTTCAGTATTTTATGCTAGGGATGAAAACATATTAATTTTATCAAACAGCCCAAAATTCAACCAAGGACTAGGAACATGGTATAAATCTTGGCCTCTAGTAGATAACGTAGGAAGCAGGATTCCAAATGTTGAATGGATTTAGCCACCAGAGCATAGGTATGTAAAATGAGCGGACACCATGAAAAGTAATTCTGATTTGAATGCCACAATGTAATTTCTATTGAGGAAAATGTTGTGTCACAATGTGATTTTTGTTTGAGGAAAATGTTGTAAGTTTCAGTATCAGGTCAAAAATCATCACTATAATAACATATACCTCTCGGGTTGCACAGGCAGGATGCAAATGAAAAAGCCTCAAGAACACACTAGTTTCAATCTTGAATACCCAATAATGCTTTCTGATGTTTGCTTTTTTCTTACTCCATTCATAGATCTGCTCAAATTTAAACTTGATCAGCTAACAGGCTCTTTCAGCACACTTGTATGTATTTCGTCATAAATTTCAAATGTGACAGTATAGCACTCCTCTTAATAACAACTTTTACTCTTCTTCAGATCCCTCCAGACAAGATCAAATGTACATATTTGTGTTCCTCTTACTGAGAAAGCAAACATAAAGAAAAAGACTCTTCTTATCTTTAAAGAGAGGAAACGGTAAGGAAACCCAAAATGCATCTTTTATAAGCTATATACATTGCTAATAAGAAAAAAGTGGCTGGTAAGAAGTTAAAATCGCACTCGTGCCCAAATTTTGTCCCAAGGAGCCTCAATATGGAAGTGTCATACAATGATCCCTCTGACAATTTCTAGCAGTCTGGTATTTGGGATCGGCTATCTCACATATCCCATGAATGAGGAACTCACCAGCGAGAAACCTTTTGATGCAGAGGGGCTTTTCAAGATGGATAAAGGGAAGTGTCAGTATAAAGGGTGCAAACTTATTTGAATTAATGGGTTGCTTCATACTGTGCCCCAAGATGTCCTTAATATGTAGTCAAAGTCTTAGGGATCTACAAAAACCGGGTATGCTTTCTGAGTGATTTAGAGAGGTCAAAACCACCCTGCCTAGTATATACACCTAGTTTTTGTATTAAAGTTCTGTGATGAGGAAATTGGTTATCAATTTTATTTATGTAGATGTACTGGGCTTTCAGCACACATGGGGCCAAAATCTGGATGTACTTATGCATGTAAGTGTCGAGCTAAGATGCTGGTTGACAATTTCTCACTACACACTCCATTTTAGAGAACATCTGGCACCTTGCTGCTATGTTTATGCCAATGACATACAATCATTAGATTCATGATTAGATTCTGACATTTCAAAAAGACAGCAAAATTCACGTGATTACAAAGATTAGAAAATAGGAAAAGAGGCCATCACCAGGTGTCATGCCAAGTGCACGCATGCGTTGAAGAATGGAATGTTGTAGCTTCAGTTGATTATCCAACCATGTCTGAGGTAATGGGCCTCCCCACCTACAGGACTCACAAGTTTGTCCAGAGACCAAACACAATGACAAAACATCACACGTTGAGGAGCCTTGGTTTGAGTTCTAGAATCCATGCACATACTCAGAAAAGAGAATAATGTCGTTAAGCTGATACTTTGGGAGGGACAAAAAGCAGTCATACTTTTTTTAACGAGGTACTTCAATTAGCAAGCACGGCAACAAACACCCCCCCACCCCCAGTTACAAGCTAAGATTCACTAGCTATGGTAGAAAGCAGGACTTAAGCTAGAAAGCAAGAAGAGAATGCTTAAGGAGGCTAAAGAGGAGCAATCATCATAAACTCAATAAAGGAATACAATGCTGCCCTCACGGTTTCCCTCTCCCTGAATCAAATGGAGGATTCAAAAAAAAGGGAGGGAAAAGGATTTGGAGGGAAAATAGTGCGCCCTCCCAATAAGAGGACCCCCACTCCAAATCAATGTGACCAAGTCCTAAAAATATAGCCAAATAGGGCCCAAGGCTAGTATATGAATAAAAAGGGCCCTTAGGCCTGCTTATGCATAATAAGAATAAAAGAATGGACCTGGCGAATGTAATGAGCCAAGTCCATAGCTCTCCCCTGCAGAAAAACAAAGCCCTCCATCGGCTAGCAAGCATAATGACTATCTAAAACAATAATGTGAGCATGCTAAATACTGAAAAATCACGAACTAATGGAAATACTGATGGAGAGCACATAAGTCGTCACAACAGATACCCCAAAAGTAACTGTGTAAAGCAAGTACTAAGCAAATACGACAATAAAGAATAGTCATAGCTAGCCGAATCATGAAGCAGAGGGAACATCTACAATGACATCTGTAGTAGAGGAGAGAACTAAAGCCATGAGGGCTCAAGCCTGATCTGCCAATAATGGTGTATGATAAAACACATCAATAGGCTCCCAAGTGGCCTCCTCAAGGGGACGACCATCCCACTGTACTAAAAACTGAACCTGCCTACGACGTCGACTGTACTAAAGGCGAACCTGATGGATGGCGGTTGGCAAAAAAGGGAACAGCTCTAGCTCTGTAGGAAATGTGAGATTGCCAGGAGCATCATCCTCAATGGCAGCTCGTAACAAGCTAACATGAAAGATATCACAAGCTCGTGTAGAATCAGGCAACTGTAACCGGTATGTAACAGGGCTGAGGCGATCCAAGATACAGTAAGGCCCATAATAGCATGGTGCAAGCTTCTCAGTAGAAGCGTGACCCTGAACAAAGTAATGACGTGCAAAGCGTAACCGGAGGTAAACCACATCACCAACCTAAAACTCAACATGACGGCGATGACGATCAACAAAAATCTGATAGCGCTGCTGAACATGCTGTAAGTGAGTAGTAGCCCTAGCAATAAGCTCACGAGCATCGGATAAAAAAGAAGCAATGGTAACTGGTGTATCATCAGGAGGAAGAGGCACCCCTGGCAAAAGTGGAGCATACCCATGAGCCAATAAGAAAGGTGAAACTCCAGTGCTGGTACTAACAGAGCTATTATAGCTATACTCTGCCAAACATAAATGCTAGTCCCAATCCTTCTCGGAAGGAGAAACAAAATGTCGAAGGTAATCCTCAAGGATCCGATTAAGGACCTCAGTCTCCCCATCAACAGTAGAATAATAAGCAGTACCCATCAGAAGTTGTACATCCAAAATACGCATAAGCTCTGTCCAGAACGTAGATGTAAACTTATTATCCCGATCAGATAGGATAGTATGTGGCATACCAAGCAGGCGAAAAATATCTGATAGAAAAAGACGTGCGCACTGCTCAGCTGTAATAGTACTGCTGCGGACCGGTATAAAGTGTGCCTGTTTCGAGAACCGATCTACCACCACCATACAAGAGTCATGACCACGGCGGGTATGAGGAAGACCAAGGATAAAGTCCATAGAAATATATGTCCACTGGCGATGAGGAATGGACCAACTCTGGAGCAAACCAGCGGACTTAGCACGGGAGTATTTATTATGGGCACAAAAAGGACAATCACGAATAAGATGGGCTAGCTCAGACTTCATGGATGGCCAATAGAAATTGTCTTTAAGACGTGCATAAGAATTTTGAAAACCAAAATGGCCACCAATAGGGGAAGCATGAGCATCAGACAACAACTGAGGACGAATGGAAAGAGAAATGGGAATACATAAAGCACCATAGTGGTATAAACGATCATCAACAATAGTATAAACCTGGAACTTTCGAGAGGACAAAAGGGGACGAGTATGATAAACATCAGAAAAGTCAGAACGAGACAAATATGCGGCCGGTAAATCATCAAACCAAGAAGGAACTGAAGCAACAATACTATGTAACAATGCAGGAAGACGAGATAAAGCATCAGCGGCCATGTTTGCCTTGCCTAGACGATACAAAATATCAAAATGAAAAGACTATAAAAATTGTAACCAACGATATTGACAATCACTAAGATCACGCTGAGAAAAAAGATAACGAAGAGACTGATGATCAGTAATAATATCAAAGGGAACACGATACAAATAATGACGCCATTTCTTAAGAGCATGGATGACAGCAAGTAGCTCTTTTTCATGTACAGAGTAACATTGCTCATAAGAGCGCAAACGACGAGACTCATAAGCAATAACACACTCGGACTGACGGAGAAGAGCGCCTAAACCAATAGCACTAGCATCAGTCTCAACAATAAAATGCTGATCAAACTGGGGAAGACACATAACAGTAGCAGAAACAATGGCATGACGTAAAGCATCGAAAGCAGTTTGACACTCAGAAGTCCAAACAAAGGCATGAGACTTCTTTAGTAACGAATGAAGCGGAGCAGCCACAATGGCAAAATACTTAACAGGACGACGAAGATGGGTTGCCATACCTAAAAACATACGAACAGAATGAACATCGGTTGGGACAGGCCAATTCTCAATAGCCTGAACTTTCCAAGGATCAAGACGAATACGCCACCACAAATAAGAAAACCCAAAAATTCGATTTCAACCACGACAAAAGAAGATTTGGACAATTTGGCGAACAGTTGATGCTTAATAAGTAATTCAAACACAGAAGATAGATGTTTTACATGATCAAACAAAGAAGTACTAAAAACAAGAATGTCATCAAAATAAACTAAGACACAAACACCTAAAAGAGGACGTAAAATATTATTCATAGCATTCTGAAATGTCGGTGGACCGTTCTGAACACCAAATGGAAGAACACGAAATTCATACAAACCCAAATGAGTATGAAATGCAGTCGTATGCTCATCAGAAGGATGCATCCTAATTTGGTAGTATCCAGAATGTAGGTCAATTTTGGAAAAGATGGAAGAAGTGCCAAGCTGATCAAAAAGGTCATCCATGTGAGGTATAGGATACTGATTACGGATAGTCAGCTTGTTTAAAGCACGATAGTCAATGCAAAGGCATTTGGTTCCATCTTTTTTGGCAACAAGGAGGATGAGAGCGGAGCACCAAAAGGACTATGGCTAGGAACAATGAGGCCCTGACGTAAAAGGGAAGCAATTTGGAGCTGGACCTCATCATGTTCATCTTTAGACATACAATATGGAGCACGAGAGGGTGGGGTAGCACCAGGAATAAGATCAATATGGTGGGTGACATCTCGTAATGGTGGCAGAGACGTAGGTTCTGAAAAGACCACAAAATACCGATGCAATAAGTCAGAAATCACCTGAGGAAGAGGACCCATGGATGGAGCAGGAGGAGCAGCAACTGATGTACTCTGAATGATAAAAAGAGTTGCACCCTGAGCCTTTGGCAGGCCACGCATAAACTGCTTCCCGGTAACCAGCTGATAGTCACCCTACGAATCAGTACTAGAAAGTAAATGATGTCGACCAGCATGTGTAAAAGACAATGTCTGCTGAGAAAGATCCACAGCAACAGTACCAAGGGATGAAAACCAATCTGCACCAAGAATAATGTCATAGCGCTCCAGAGGAAAATTTGCCTGTCCAGAGAAGTCACCAATGCTATAGTCCAAGCCCTGTAACATCTGAGAGCTGATAAAAGTATGTGAGCGAGCAACCTTGACACTGAGAGACTGTGTAGCAGAAATAGGTGTAGCACGAATCCTGGTGGAAATGTAAATGCTAGAGTAGTAGCCAAGGAGAGCCTCCACCAATCTGCAGGAAAGTGCTCTAATACCAAGTTACAAGCTAAGATTCACTAGCTATGGTAGAAAGCAGGACTTAAGCTAGAAAGCAGGAAGAGAATGCTTAAGGAGGCTAAAGAGGAGCAACATCTTAAACTCAATAAAGGAATACAATGCTGCCCTACTTATACCCTCTCCCTGAATCAAATGGAGGATTCAAAAGAAAGGGAGGGAAAAGGATTTGGAGGGAAAATAGTGCGCCCTCCCAATAGGAGGACCCCCACTCCAAATCAATGTGACCAAGTCCTAAAAATATAACCAAATAGGGCCCAAGGCCAGTGTATGAATAAAAAGGGACCTTAGGCCTGCTTATGCATAATAACAATAAAAGAATGGACGCGGCGAATGTAATGAGCCAAGTCCATAACTCCCCCCCCCCCTTCAATCTCTTTGAAGATAGCAACTGTATTGGAAATAAATCAAAGATTTCATAGATATGTTGAACAAGTTTCTTATAGAAAAAAAGAACAAGAATGACTACTGCTGTTAGACTATGGTAGTTATTTGATAACGCCGTGTGGCTGAAGGTAAACATAGTCTTTATTCACCCAATTGTGAGATAGAGCTAGAGCCTTCTTTATATAGCACATCGTCATGTCAATAAATGCATTTCTGCACATTGAGGGCAATGTTTTAGATGGAGGGAGTGTTATGGAGATATGTTATAGTCCATCCTTCTCTATTTTTGACAGTATTTTTGGACACGCAGTTATATTATATGTGACAGGCCTAGAAACACCATTTACATGGTTTTTTAATTTTGGCCCTAATTTTTGAATTTCACTTTCCCTCCAATTCTATATGAAGGGAGGTAGGTTTTGTTCACTATAAATAGCCACTAAGGTTGCTCATTTAATAGCTTTGATCATTTTGAGTCTTCGGCTTCTTGTAAGGGAGTTGTACTATTTTGGAGATGTTAGTTGGAGATCTGCTTGAGCAACCGGTGGCCATTGATATTCATACAGTTTCTTAGTTGGAGAATGCTTTGTGAATGCTTTTTGCTGCCTTTCATGCATCATTGATATCAAAATCTGTGAATTTGTTCATAACACTCAACATATAGAGGCTAAGTGGTATCAACTGGAGTGGCTCAAATCCAGGAAAGAACATGGCTACTAATAAAGGAGTGAGTTTTACCTATGTCAACTAGAACGACGAACTCATGGCCGGTAACATGGATGTAAAGGCAAATATGACCTAGACCCAGCTTACAAGCCCGAGTAGCATAAGCAAGCTGGGCATGGTACTTAGTAGCAAATTTGGATAAATTAGGAGGAGAGTCAAGTAGAGGGTCATCATCAAAAATCTAGAGGTATGTAGTAGAATTGGGAACATCATCAATAGCATCAACCTCATGGAAGGAAATAGTAGTGGTAGCAATAGGGGTCTTGCAGTGATTGCGGGCAATGCGATCAGGGCTTGTAATTGAAACATAAATGCTTCTCACAGATCTCCGGGAAAGGACAGGTAAGGGGATCTTAAACCAAAAGATGGAGGACTAGAAGTAGAACAAGAGGCAATTATAGCCATAGTTGCAGCGAAACGCATTTCGCTGGGTTCGTGTTTCGCGAACCGCGATTCTCCGAAACACGTTTCAAAACATGAAACGTGATGAAAATTTTTTTTTTTTTGGAAAAATAGCTTATGGCTGAAATTTTTTTGGGGGAGCAATGGTCAAACCAGCGTTTTGACTCCCAGAAGTGTAGTAGATAGGGCACAAACAAATCTTATTTTTAGTAGCTATTTGGCTCTGGTTCTCAGTAAAAGTTAATGCTATAGTTTGGGCTATCAACTCTATGGATAGTTATGGACTCGGCTCATTACATTCGCCGTGTCCATTGGACATATTACTGGAGAGTGGGGGCCTTCTTGGAGGGCGCACTATTTTCCCTCCCAGTTGGGCCCTAGCCACCGGAAGCTTCCTTTTAGGGCTCCTCTTGGCTATAAGTAGGGAAACTGTGTCATTTGTTTTTCAGCTGATGATATTGATCTCTCTCTTTAGCCTCCTTAATCTCTCTCTTTCCTGCTTTCTAGGGTTAAGTCTTGCTTATGTGCTGCATTCATGGCTTAAGTCTTGCTTATGTGATGCTTTCATAGTTTAGCTTTAGATCAGCTGTGGCTCTATTCGTAACTTGGTATCAGAGCACTTTCCTGATTGCTGAATTTTAGATCTGATTTTCTGATTGGGTGCCCATTTTCCTTGCTGATTTTTCTCTCTTTGCTGAGAGCTTTCGTCTCTTTGCTTCAGCAACATTCAGCAGAGTTTGGAGGAGGACCAGCTCCCATCAGAGCATTTTCCTTGGCGGAGCTTTAGCAAATAATTAGCGGAAGTACTTCCACTAAATTTGGCGGCCGGAAATTTTTTTTTGTTTTTTTTTTTTGGGAAGATCATTTCCGGCGCCCAATTTCCAACCCTCCATCACCCATTTCAAGCTTGTTTGCAGGCTCTCCAGCGCCCAATTCCCTCATCTCTTTCGTCCGTTCCTCCTTCCATTTTTAGCAATCTCTTCACTTTTGTTTGCAGGCTGTCCAGCCGCTTCATACTTGTCACTTTCGTCTGTTTTTGTCTCCGTTTGCAGCCATTTTTCACACCTTGTTTGCAGGCAATCCATCGCCCATCCTCAACCAAATTTCACGAAATTCCGACTCCGTTTGATATTCCAATTCGTCACTTGCCTCCTGGCTGTCCAGCACATTTTTACAGCCTTACGACAAGAGTCCGCTCTCTCAAGTTTTCATCTATTCCTTCCACTATCATTATGGCACATTCACCTACCCCAAGTGAGACTACTCAGGAAACCTTATCCGATCAGTTTCGTCGCATGGATGAGCCCCTTTCTGGCCTCGTTCTTCGCTTCGATACCGTTATGACCGGCTTTGCTACTATGCAGTCATAGATTGATTCTTTACAGCCTCATGGTCCTGGTAAAGCTCCTGTTTTTCCTTCATTTGGGACTCCCCCTCTGTTTGGATTTCCATCTTCTTCTACTAGTCAGCCTAGTGGTGAACCGTTCATTCCACCTAACCCACCTCCTGGTTTCTTTCCATGTCCCCCAGTTCCTGAGCCACACTTTGCTCGAGACTTTCGTGATAGGGTACAGCTTGCTACCTATTCCGGGTCCTCTGACGGGAACTTATTAGAGAATTCATTTGCTAAGCTTGACACATATTTTCAGATCTACCCTAAGACTGATCCTCAGAAGATGCAGTTGGCTGCTTAACACTTAGATGGACGCACCGCCATGTGGTGGCAAGTTTATTGAGCTGATCCTGATCGGGAAGGGCTCCATATATGGCAATACCTTTCGCCGTGACTTCCGTCATGCTATGATTGATCCTCAGTGGCTCGACCGCCAATGTGATACATGCCGTAGTCTCACTTTGACCAGTGACCTGCTTTTTATACAAATCAGTTTATGGAGCTTTCTTATCTTTTCACAGATCTACCGCCCACTGAGCTTATTTCTCATTACATTGCTGGGCTTCTTGGTGCCTTACGTTATGATGTTTCTTCCTTCCGTCCTCCCACACTTGTTGAGGCAATGTCTCTTGCCAGTACTTTACAGCACAAGTACTCTGACACCCTTCCTTCCCACTTCTCCCGACCCCGTCCTTCTGCTTCATCTTTTCCCGCTATGTCCACCCCTACACCTGCCCCTTTAGTTCCAATTCCTTGCATTGTGGACCCTCGACCTACTTTTGTCCGACGTTACACGTCTGCATAGTTCGCTGACCTTCAGGATCCTATATCACACAGTTTGAGCGAGTTGCCTGATTTACTTGAGATAGTTATTGATCTACCTGAGCTCGTCATTGTATCCCATAGTGAGTCAGAGTCACATATATAGGTTCCTACTGATGCTGATTCACATATACAGGTTGCGGCTGATATGGTCCTTGATACTGACATAGCATGCTATGATCCTATTGATAATGTTGTTGCATGCTTTGATATTGTTGTTGAGTACTTTGATGCTACTCGTGTTCCTGAGCGCCATGCTATAGATGTTGTCACCTATGCTCCTTATTTCGATAATATTCATGGGTCTACGGTTTCAGATGCTTTGGCTACTCCAGTATATCTCCATATGGCATACAATTATACATTTCATGATGGTCCTATTGTATACTCACTAGCTGATTTTGTTGATACCTGTCTAGATGAGTATGTGGTTCTTCTAGATGCATATTTAGGCCAGAACTTATCAGTTGATGCTTCTATTATTATGCCTACGTATGTTGTTCCATTTGTGGATCATATTATTCTAGATGCAGGGTGAGAGTATATTGCTTTAGTGGATACAAGCAGTACACATTCATTTATTAGCAGTTACATTTCCACCAGGATTCGTGCTACACCTGTTCCTGCTTCCCAACCTCTCAGTGTTGAGGTTGCTCGCTCCCATTCTTTTCCCAGTTCTCAGATGATTCAGGGCTTGGATTATCAAATTGGTGATTTTTCTGGTCAGGCAAATTTCTACATCATTTCTCTGAAGCACTATGACATTATTTTTGGTGCAGCGTGGTTCTCTTCACTTGTTGGTACTGTTGCTATGGATCTCTCTCAGCAGACAATTTCCTTTACTCATGTTGGTCAGCATCATTCACTTGCTGGTGTTGATTCCCAGGGTGACTATCAGTTGGTTACCGGGAAGCAGTTTATGCGTAGCCTGCCAAAGGCTCAGGATGCAGCTCTTCTTTCCATTCAGAGTACATCAGTTGCTGCTTCACTTTCACCATTTGTGGGTCCTCTTCCTCAGGTCGATGCTCGTTCGGATTTACAGGTTGTTGTTGTGTGCCTTGTGCCTATATGCCTTGATTCACAGATATTGTATTCAGTGGTCATTCCAGTTTCATTGATATTCAAGCCGCCGTATAGCTTGATGGTATTTCTAGTATTGCTTTTGCTCATACCTCAGATAGCCCTCTTGGTTCGGTGGTTGGTGCAGTATCTTCTCCATTGGTCTCTATATCTCCATCTCTTGAGTCCGTTATGGTGGATGTTCTTGCTGATTTCTATGGGGTTCTTCACGGGTCCACGTTTGATGGTTCCCTCACTATTGGTGATCAAGTTGTATCTTCTTTCGCTTTACTCCATGGATCTCTGCTTGAGGTTTGTGAACCGCCTCATGATATTTTTACGGTTCCTTACATGATTCATGCGCCTTTGGCCCTTACTGTTACACATTTTCCATCCGAGGATATTTGCAAGATGGTCACTAATACTTATCTAGGGTATTTATATGCTAGGATCTTTTTAGATGAGTATACGGGCATCCTTCAGTCTCCTTGTGTTTCTACATATAGGTTGTTGCAGTCCATGCCGATGCTATGGATATATGGCATTCCTGGTTATTACGTATAGCTTGGTTTCCATTTGGACCTGTTGATTGGTGCTGGTTTTTCCATATTACTGATCGCCTATGGTGCGAATATCTCCATGATTATGCACGTGGCTCTCTATCTCTTCCTTGGATTGTTGCTCATTGTCAGGCTTGGCATATCCTGATGGCTTGGGTTATTGCCTCCGTTCCAGCTACTGTTTGTCCAGGTGATCTTCAGATTCCCCGTCATTTCAGGTTGCTCCATATCGCTTGGTCTCCGATGCTGAGTTGCCACTTTGTTCTAGTTTTTCGAGACCATCAGAGTACCTTGAGAGAGTTCCTTCTCCTCTCTTGGATAGTTTTTGGGGATGTTGCATATACTTCAGTATTGCTCATATGTGCTTTGATACTCATTCCCAGCTACACGTGGATATTGATCCGATGCTTGCTACTGATGGTGGGGATCATGTTCCTCGTTCCAGTGCATTTTTTCTATTCCTCACTTGTGCGCCTGGTGTGTACTTCGGGATTACACTGGCGGCCAGTTCCGATGGGTCATCCGATTCTCCATCCGTTTTTGGTGTATCCTATGATGGATTGGTATGTCCATATGAGGTTTTTCTGGATGAGTTTTTCGGCTACAGTTTTTCAGTTGAGGCCTCTACTATTTTTAGATTTGTTGATATTGTTTTTATGCATCATGTCTTTTTAGATGATGCATTGATTTCTTGGACCTTCTGGAGCTTTTGGCATGCTGCTCTTCTCGTGATAGGGGCCCTGAAGGTACCGTGTGCCATTTCTACTTCTCATTCATGGGCCTTATGGATAGCTTGGGCTTTTGACCATGTTGGTGCACATTTCTCCATTTTAGCTATCCTTTGTCAGGATGATCTCTTTATGATCCATATTTCCTGGCATATCGCTTGCTTCTCCATGCTACTACAGCGTGCCTGTCATCCTGCTTATGTTCCTACTCCTTGGTGATGGTCTTCCGATGCTGCTATCTTTTCTTGGGGCACCTATATCACTGAGTTTGCACATATGGTTGATGGTTACGTGTATGATGCGGCTATTCGCGATGAGTGTCCATCTCCTTTCCAGTTTCCTTATTGGCTTCCCGTTGTTGATGCAGTTCTACCTTCTCGGACTTTTTGGATACCTTTCGTACGATGTCCCTATCTTTTGGGCTGATCCTCTACTATCTTGGGCATTACTAATACCTTGGCATTCCTGGTTGCTGGTTGATTTTCTTCTGGTTCCGTGGCATTCCTGGTTGTTCCATATTGCTTGGTTTCAGATGACACGGCCGAGATGTTCCCTTCGTTGCCATGATGTTGATCCTGAGTTGTTCCCTTTCTTACAAGCTGCCATTCACCAGGTTCGCCTTCACCATAGTCGATGCTGCCGGCAACTTTAGTTTTTGGTCCAGTTCGATGGTCGTCCTGTTGAGGAGGCCACATGGCAGCCTATTGATGTCTTTTATCATACACCATCATTTGCGGATCAGGATCGTGCTCCTCCTGCACTTGTTGATTCCTCTACATTAGATGTTGCTCTAGTTGTTGATGCACCAAGGCTTGCTGTTGTTTGATCCAATTTCTTTTCGACAGTTGGGTCTTTTTTTTTTGTGCCGAGGAGAGTTATGGACTCGGCTCATTACATTTGCCGCGTCCATTTACATTTACTTTACTTTATGCATAAGCAGGCTTTTGGACCTTTCTTATTCATTAGTGACACTTAGACTATATGGTTGGCCTTTGGCCTTATCATTCATTATTAGGCCATTTGGACATATTACTGGAGAGTGGGGGCCTTCTTGGAGGGCGCACTATTTTCCCTCCCAGTTGGGCCCTAGCCACTAGAAGCTTCCCTTTAGGGCTTCCTCTTGGCTATAAATAAGTAGGGAAACTGTGTCATTTTTTATTCAGTTGATGATATTGATCTCTCTCTTTAGCCTTCTTAATCTCTCTCTTTCCTGCTTTCTAGGGTTAAGTCTTGCTTATGTGATGCTTTCATAGCTTAGCTCTAGATCAGCTGTGGCTCTATTCGTAACTTGGATGATGATCACTTTCGCAATCATTTCACTGGACATGTGAGTGCAATGTGCATACAATTGGGGGCATAAAATATTGGGCCCTTATCAGCGCGCATTTGGACCCCCATTTTTATCTACGGGGGGGTGCAAGGGGCGTAGCACCCCCCCTGCTATTGTCGAGGGGGTCCAGGGGGGCTGGCGACCCCCGAAGCAAAAGGCGAGGTACAATTGCACTACAATTCTCTGTCTCTATCCCACTGGAATCATCTGTGATTGTAATGAACAGACTAGAGGTTAGTTTTGAATTTTTATCCTTCACAGAACCCAACATGGATTAATGCACCTAAACTAGACAATCCTGTACCCGAAACATTCGGCAAACTACACAGTAATAATGCTCTTAATTTGAGATTTCATCCGATACCCATATTGCCCAAAAAAAATCAAAAAAAAAAAAACATGTTTCTGAGCGTTTCTACTAAAAATCTGAAACGCATTTTTCTACCGCGTTTTGGAATCAGAGTGCAACTCTGATTACAGCACATGAAGTTACAAATGGAGCCACAGCTGATCTAGAGCTAAGCTATGAAAGCATCACATAAGCAAGACTTAAGTATGAAAGCAACACATAAGCAAGACTTAGCCCTAGAAAGCAGGAAAGAGAGAGATTAAGGAGACTAAAGAGAGAGATCAATATAGCTGAATAACAAATGACATAGTTTCCCTACTTATAGCCAAGCCCTAAAAGGAAGCTTCCGGTGGCTAGGGCCCAACTGGGAGGGATAATAGTGCGCCCTCCAAGAAGGCCCCCACTCTCCAGTCATATGTCCAAATGGCCTAATAATGAATAATAAGGCCAAAGGCCAACCATATAGTCTAAGTGTCACTAATGAATAAAAAGGGTCCAAGGCCAGCATGCATAAAGTAAAGTAAATGTAAATGGACGCGGCGAATGTAATGAGCCAAATCCATAACTCTCCCCGACACAAAAAAAAAGACCCAACTGCCGAAAAGAAACTGGATCAAACAGCAGCAAGCCCTGGTGCATCAACAACTAGAGCAGCATCTGATGTAGAGGAATCAACAAGTGCAGCAAGAGCATGATTCTGATCTGCAAGTGATGGTATATGATAAAAGACATCCATAGGCTCCCATGTGGCCTCCTCAACAGGACGACCATCCAACTGGACGAAAAACTAAATCTACCGGCAGCATCGACTATGGTGAAGGCGAACCTGGTGAATGGCAGCTGGTAAGAAACGGAACAGCTCAGGATCAACATCATGGCGATGAAGGGAACATCTCGGCCGCATCCAAACAATCAACAAAATGGACAGCAAATCGGTGGAGAAATCCGTCAAAGATGGCAATGTAGTAGGGTGCTGGGCAGTAGCTACCAAAATCCGCACATAACCTGAAAAAAAATGGAGAAAACTGCTGAAAATGGTGATGAAGTAGGGCGCTGGACAGCCTCCAATCAAGCCACGAAATGGGCAACAAATCGGTGGAGAAAATCGACGAAAGTGACAAGGTAGTAGGGCGTTGGCCAGCCTCTACCAAATCTAGAAAAACGATGGAAATCTGATGAAAAAATTGACGAAAGTGATGGGTTAGTAGGGCGCTGGACAGCCTCTACTAAATCTGAAAAAACGATGGAAATCTGATGAAAAAATCGACAAAAGTGATGGGTTAGTAGGGCGCTGGACAGCCTCTACTAAATCTGAAAAAGTAGTGCACAGGAGAGTGCTCTGATACCAAGTTACAAATGGAGCCACAACTGATCTAGAGCTAAGCTATGAAAGCATCACATAAGCAAGACTTAAGCTATGAAAGCAGCACATAAAGCAAGACTTAGCCCTAGAAAGCAGGAAAGAGAGAGATTAAGGAGACTAAAGAGAGAGATCAATATCATCAGCTGAATAACAAATGACACAGTTTCCCTACTTATAGCCAAGAGGAAGCCTAAAAGGAAGCTTCCGGTGGCTAGGGCCCAACTGGGCGGGATAATAGTGCGCCTTCCAAGAAGGCCCCCACTCTCCAGTCATATGTCCAAATGGCCTAATAATGAATAATAAGGCCAAAGGCCAACCATATAGTCTAAGTGTCACTAATGAATAAAAAGGGCCCAAGGCCTGCTTATGCATAAAGTAAAGTAAATGTAAATGGACGCGGCGAATGTAGTGAGCCAAGTCCATAACTCATAAAAAAGGACGTATAGTGTGAGGCATAGAGGAAGCTGACAAAAAATCGACGTACTTGTGCTACAAAATATTCGCAAGGGACATGGCATGGGAAAGAGACGGAAAAAAAAGAAGAAACGTCATATTTGAGAGCACCTTGTAAACTAGCAATGTACCATGAAATGAGCTTCGACAACTGAAAATCTGGAAATAAGTAGGAGAGCTCCATAAAACGTGACGTGTAAGTAACCAAGTCACTAGTGCAGGAGAGACTACATAAGCATCGTGCTGACAAGCCTCCACTGGGGATCAATCATGACCAAGTGAAGTGCCTCCTTAAACTCATGCTAAAAAGTGAGGCTAATGCGAGGAGTGTGGTGGAGAATACGCCACCAAGTAGAGAGAGAAAGAAACCGTTATTAAAGACTGTGAGGTACTAAAGGTACATAAGACTATAAAAGAGTACATGCAATACCTTGGGTCTTTATTATTGCATGAAGGCATACCACACAAAATCATCAGTGTAAGTCACAGGAAAGTTGTGAGGAAAGTTGGATCAAGTCTATGGTTCGTAAGAAATAGCTCCTTTAGGAAAGTTTAATTTGATGCATGTTGGGAATCTTGGAAAAGACACTATAAAGCATTGTGTAACAAATTTAAATCAATGATTGGTTGTGTCTCAATGAAGATTCTCTTATGAAGGGAGCATATAGGTCCCTCTATGTGGCGTCAACATGGATTTGTTAGACATAACTAAATAATGCACCTCTCAATTTAGTAGTCACTAGTTAACTGTGAGCTAAAATTTGAAAGACCCCCATTATGAGGAGAAGCCATTATTGAGCACGGTTGTTAGTATAAGGTCTACTGTGATACCATGATGGTTAGGAGATGGCTAGATCACAGTGTCTATATAGTAGGAAGTCCTAGGGGGTTCAGGGGGCGGTAGCCCCCCCGGTGGGGGGTTTGGGGGGCAATGCCCCCCAATGGCAGGGTCTGGGGGTAAGGCCTCTTCATGATTTGGCCTTCCAACTCCCTGAGCGAAAATACACTTTTTGGTGTTTCGCATCCCCTTGGTCCTTTGGCTGTTCGCTCTCTCAGATGATGGTCGTTACTATATAACTACCACATTGTGAGGCTTCATTAGTAGTTGGAGCATTCTGTTATTATGTAGATCAGTCATCCAGAGTCTATTCTAGATCGCGATTGAAGCCCTTCTCCAGGGTGCATGGTTGGATGGCACCATCATATGTACTTGCTTTATTATAGTCAGAATTTCAGATTCATGTTTATTGTTTCTTGTCTACACCAAAATTTGTTGTCAATCATAATAGGATTAATGCACCTAAACTGAACCATCCTGCACCCGAAACAATTGGAAAACTACACAATAATAATGCTCTTAATTAGAGCTTTCATCTGATACCCATATTGCCTAAAAAGATTTCAAAAAGGAAAAAACCAAAAAAAAAAATGATTCTACACGATTCTGGTTTTTTTCGAATCGCGATTCTGACCACGATTCTGAATCGCCATTCAAAATCATGGTGCAACTATGGTCCGGACATATAATTTGGCATTTAGTAGATAACTTGTTAGTCATATGGTATTATTTGGGTGTCCAACCTGAATGCACAAATTCTTAGGGACCATCCCCATTATTGATTGTTAATTGTTTTTTTTCTGTTGTAAGTCCTCATTTGTGTGGTGATTGGAATCGAACCCCTTACCTCATGGAGATGAAAGGAAGTCCTAACCACCTCACAACATATTGGAGGACTTGATTGTTGATTATTGGGAGAGTTGATTCTTAGCAACAAGGTATTTATGATAAGTTGAACTTAGCTTTAGCATAAATTCAATCTATGATGAGCAGGCTATTATCGGTTATGTCAAATTGTCATTATGCTTGTCCTTCAGGTTATAGTTAACACATTTTACAATATTCTCCCTCCATTCTTTGTATTGTAGGGATGCTCTATGTGTTCTAAGATATTTGGCTTGTAATCAGGACCCTGATATATTAAGGGAGAATTAGTGTTATAAAGGTGGCATTACAAACACTTTTGAGTTCAAGTGTTGTTTGAATGGAAAAGAAAAAAAAGCTAAGCAAATTTAAAATGACTAACCACAATTGATTGACACAGATTCATCTCATCTACGAGTTGGTCGTAGGAAATTGAAGAAAACTAACAGAGGTTGTTAGGACTCACACATGCACATTGAGAGCATTTGCTATACACAAAAAGAAGTTTGTTGAGAAAATACTAGACATAAATTCAAATAGGGCAAATCTAGACCAGGAGGAGCACTACTAATCAAAAGCAGGAAAAGTTATAATAGATATCCTATTATATTGAGAAAAATTATACCTAGATCTTAATCTAATTGGGTTTCCAATGAAATCAAAATTTTAGCTAGAATATTCATTATACACACTGAAAAGCGTAAGTCACTAAAAGAAGAAGGCATTCTTCTAGTTTTCTCCAATCATATCTACTACAAGCATCTTCACAAAGTAGGTGGGGCAGGGAGGTAGAAGCATTAAAGTTTGCATCAGAACATAATGTGTCATTCATTTACCATCTAAGACAATGCAGTATATAAACTAAACTCATCCTAACATCTAGATTATGTTGGACCTTACTCACCAGACTGATAATAGGCATCTCTTCTTGACCAACAAAACCATATAAATGGGTTATTTTCCTTGAATCTCGCACTTATGTTTGATTGACTTGGGTTTATATTTCTATTGCCTTGAACAAAATTTTTAAGAACTTTAAAACATATGCCAAAGACAAAATGTAGCAACATAATCAAAAAATGTGAAGTTCTTTTTTCTGAATTTCTTTAATAGAATACTTTACAACTTTCATAAGCTTTTCAAATCAATTCGGTAGCTTAAATATATTATAATAATAAAAATCTACCAATCTAATTTGATAGCTTAAATATGTGATACCGAACTAGCAGGAGATTATTTTTGAAAATGCATAAAGAAATAGCCACCTGTGCAGATTTCCCATCCGAGCCCAAGCCAGAAAGGCTGGACCTCCAAAGTAGTCATCCAAATCTTCTTTAGTCAGATTGAACTTCTCACTCTACGTAATGAAAAACAATCAACTTCATTACAAAGTAAGCAACACAATAATGAAGCCTATATATGATACAATGAAAACAAAGATTAGCATGAAACATTTTGTTTAAGTGGATAATGTCGTAAAAGTAAGCACAAAAGCAATTGCATTAAGAAAGAAAGAAAGAAAGCTTTACTAAAATCTTTTTCATGCCAAATAACATATAAAGTGCATCATGTAATATAAATCTACGTATAGATACCAATAATAAAGAAAGGTTTGAATCACGAAAACTCTTGTGTGATGGTAGAAAGGCATCAGATCATGTTGAAACTGGTGGTGAGACTGTTGTTGCTATTACCATTGAAGAATGGTGAATACGAGCCGCAATAGGAGGTGACATTAAGAGATGCTGCCAACGTTAAATGTGAGAGGGACCTCTCCTCATGCTAGGACGAGTAGGTTTAGTTGTAAGGTATCACTAGTCTTTGACCTCTATGGAAAGGTGTGTCATCATCAATCTCATCATGCTCTAAATCTGGATCTAGCCATGGGCGTCGTCTGGAGAAGGAGGTGATATGAAGCTAGATGTTTGGAGTGCTCTTATGTGAAGGATGGAGATCTCATTGTAGTAAAAGCATCTCTCGTACCATGAATGCAACATAGCATGGATCCTCTTAGGTAACAAGCATGCGTAAAGTAACCGATGTATCTCTGAACAAACAGTGCTATCTCCCACGAATCCCATAATAGGCTGGACAATTGAAGATACAGTGCCCCTCAGTCTCCACTTTGCCTAGGGACCATAATTGGTAGATCCTATTATCTCGCGGGGTACCCTAAATCCATCCAATCTTAACCTCAATTTGGTGCAAGGGAGACAAAACTGACCTGATATAAATCTAAGACCATGTGATAACCCAAAACATAGGTAGTGTGGTAAAGGTCAGATCTGAGATACATCTGTCTCCAAGAAGTGAAGCCAAAATTAGTCACCAACTAACCATGCCAAGCTTGATCAAGATAAGCTCTCTAAATGAACTGTCTAATGTAATCATGGGTTGTTACGAGCTCGTAACCAGTGCCGAACCCTAGAGAACATAGATAGGTCAGATACCACAGTCAGGGTCGTGTCCAGTGTACATGACCAACGGGGCAAGACAGTGTGAGTAGTGTGCCCCAGCACGGTCCATAGCCATGGCGGGCCTAACACAGCCTAGGGACCCTGTCAGCAGGATAGGGCCCCCAGTTAGGTCCCGACGTGCAGTCGGCCACGTCAGTGCCACGTGGCCGACACTTGGCAGTAGCATGCTATCAATCCTCACACTGGGCTAGGAGGGGCTTACTCTATATCAGGGAGTTGGCAAGGTTGGGTGGATCAATTAGTGTTTGCCCTACTGTGGTGTTAGGATCTATTACATGGGCACTCGTGGGAAGGGCAATGATATAGAGGCCAAGCATGTCAAGGAGGCGGGAGGCCTGAGAAAACTAAGTCAACTGATAACCATATGCTCCCTTTTGGTTAGAATGCACTTTGAGATGTAATGTTACTGTTAGAGCCTTTACTCCCTGTCCCGGTTATTTACAGTTTTTAAAGACACATGTACGTTTTGTAATTATTGTAATTATTGAAATGGCTAAGTCATTGGCCTGTTGTGCTTCACTTACCTTCAACTTCATCTAAAAACATTAGCTTCACATAAACGCTTGAGAAGCCTTCATAAAGAGATGTGTACCTTCTGAGAGGGCTGGGTCCAACTTAGCCAATCTCCATGTTGCAATAGGGTTATCTCACATTTTTTTTAGCTGCACCATATTCAGCCAAGGAACTATTGCAAGAGGATGGAATAGGGCAGCAACTCAAGTCACATAGATGAAGTGATGAACCAATCTTGGTGTCTCTACACAACTGGTTCATTGGACCGAACTATCACTGAATATATAACATAAGGCATAGTGGCCCATTTGATCATTTATTATACCAAGTGCATTATGTTGAATAATAATGGGTACACTAAATGAACCACCGCTAGGGTCACAATGTAAATAGTCATGAACATAGTTAGTCACTAAACTATAATAGCACAAGTAGCAACTGACATGGTACATTGCCAACTACTCCAACATGATCCTAATGTTGTCCATAACGGATGTGATGATCATGTCTCCAACATTGGTGTCATGCTTATAAATGTGGATATTCTGCAAACATTTGATTCATCAACAAAGTGATTGTCAGCTTCAAAAGGCTAGATCAAGGCTGGAATTAATAGCCGGAATGGAAGATGGTCAACTATTCTCTAACACAAGGAGTTCAAAACTATTTTTAAAATCTTGAAATTCCTCACATTTCATTACAAATTGAAATTCAAGGAAAACTTAGCAAAGGAACCTAAATGTCACGGAGATTGAGAAAATCAAGAAAGAAATTATGCCATAAAATCATGATTTTAAAATAAATCTAGGGAAGAAAGAGGCCGATACATGAACATATTCAGAAGTAAATTTTTATGAGAGAAATATTAGGAGAAAACTATGCACACAAATTGATGGAAAAGAGTCTAAACAAAAAGCCATCAACTACACTTATGGAAATGATCACCACGGCTTTTGGACTGACACCACACCACTAGCACAAAATGTATACCCAGGGAAGAAAACGACAATACAACGGTAACAAACGTAGCTCTAGTAGTTAAAATTCTAGCCCACATTGAGGGCAATGTTTTAAAAGAGAGGAGTGTTATGGGTACGCGCTATAGTCCATACTTCTGTACTTTTGACCATTGTTAGTGGACACGCATTTTATATTATATGTGAAATTTTATATTACATGTGACAAGCTTAAAAATACTATTTTACATGCTTTGAATGTATGTACCTTGCAGGAGTCAGGGTTCACCTACAAAAACAAAGGGGCATGGTTAGCAAACTTATGCATTTGTCAACTAAGTTCATTTGAAATGCAAGTACATCAAGCAATACTAATAAAGTCACTAACTCACCTCGATCAAGCGGTCACCCTGCATGCGTGTGCATCTCAACATGCGTCCGTTGGTGTTCACGAACACCAACCACCTGCACTGCTCAACGGAGAGTCTATTTCTCTTCTTCGTGTGATGCTGGCCCATACCCTCCAGTTCTGCTCACAGGCGGAAGCCGAACAGTCCTGTGCAAGGACCCTCTCTGCCAGTCACTAAAGCTCAGGCGTACTGCAGCCATGAAAGCTCCACCATGTGACAGGCGCCAACTGGTCATCTCTGAGCATACACTGCTCTCGATCAAAAGGATACAGGCCTTGCTCGAACTTGACCATGTCTCGCTCTATGTTCCCTAGAGTCGTGCCTATTGGCAAAGGAAATAGAACACGTGTCAGGCCACAAACCAAAGCATATGCTAATACAAACAACTACACTAGCTAGAATATTTACAATACCTGCGCCGGGCCATACATGCTTGGTGTACTCCACCCATCCTCGGTGGAGCTCCGTGTTGCCAGGACGTCTGGTAGAGCGCCACAATGGGTGCAGCATGTGGGCCACCGGATCGCCTCCCAATGTGTGAGGAGCTCATCCTTCCTGCGCAGGTGACATTGCAAATGGTTAGGCATCTTCGAAAACACGAGAGCAGAGTGAAACTGAAATAAGAAAGTGATAGGAGATGTACCTATCCTCCTCCAAGCCACATCTGTGAAGCGCCTCGCTGATGCGGTCCATGAACTCGTATACGAGACCGAGAGTGCACCCCTCTCGATCTACTAGGCGCAGCACAAAGAAGATAAGTCGAAGAACCTCTACAATCTCACTCGCACGTGTCCAGAAGTCGTCTGCAAAGACTATGGCCTGGAAGAACAATGCCTCTGTCGTGCAATTCCTGATCTCATCAAATGCCTCACTAGATACCATCCTTCGCAAATGACCTCGCAAGATGCACAGTCGCTCGAGAACTAGGAAAAAGAAGGCAAAGCGAGTGGGTGCTGGCTTCTTCAGGTCTAGCCGAGAGAATGTACGGAACAATGTCAGCACGCGCCTCTTTCTCGTGACGAATCTCACTATGTGCATGGCCTGAGAGGTGAGCTGCAAGACAAACATTAAACAAAAAACTGTTAGAAGCTAAAAGAGGTTAGGGGCCTGGAATAATTGACAAGTGCAAAATGCTTTACAAAGTGACGAAAATTGTAACTCACGAATCCATGGAAGTGCAACCATGTCTTGAATGAGAAGGTCGATGCAATGTGCAGCACACGGGGTCCACACAATACTTGGGTGCTCCCTCATCACCATCTCTCCCATCGATCTGCAGTTCGAGCCATTGTCTGTAACGACTTGAACCACATGCTCTGCCCCAATCTCCTGCACTATAGAGATCACTGCCTCAGAGATGAACTCGGCCATGATGGCTCCACCAGCTCGAGTAGCATCCACGCCTCATAGGAAGACTGTGCCAAGTGGGCAAGACACTAGGATATTGACAATAGATCGCCGACGAGTGTCATTCCATCCATCACTCAATATCGAGCATCTATAGCTGCAAAAATACAACATTTCTTAGACATATGCACTTGCAAACATTGTGGTAATTTGTAGATTGAAACAAATGAAGTGGTAAACAGTAGCAAAATGCCACGCTGTGCGGATGGAGCTCAGCTCCCGTGTGATGGTCTCCTCCTCCTGTCGTAGCATGGTCGTGCGCAATGCCTCTCTGGAGGCCTTCATGACGAATCAGCTGATGCTATCTGAAGGCAAGTGTCTCTAAAGATCCAAGTGTCTGCAACAGCAAAAGGAATGCCACACTCATAGAACAGCTGGCCAATCTGTCGGGTACACAGGGCATGATGATGTCTCTGCCACGCACCTCAGTCCAATGTCTGCTGCTAGCCCTAACCGCTCTTTGCTGCACAGAGGTCTCTCCTGGTCTAGAACGCCCACCAGAAACAACAAATGGGCGTGCTGAAGGTGTGTTTGACTGTGGAGCATCGCCTGCTGCATCGTTGCGGCCCTCTGTGGCATGATCTGACTCTGTAAATGGTGCGTCAGCAGTTGATGACGATGCTAGACGAGATGGACCTGCGGCTGAAGGAACAACTGGACGAGAGGGTGCATGTGTGCTGGACGCTCTACGAACATCTCCCCCCATGTGACTAGGCCATGCCTCTGCATGTGTGTTGGACGCTCTACGAACATCTCCCCCCATGTGACTAGGCCCTGCCTCTGCATCTGCTCTGGACCCTGCACCTCCACCATGTCCCAAACCTGCTCTAGTTCCTGCTCCTGCCATTGACCCATGAACAACACTCTGAGATTGTCTCAAAGGCTCAAGAGATGAACCGTCACGCCCGTATGTGTCCATCAATCTCTCCACCTCTGCATCTGATATGCGAGGGCAAATGGATATGCCCATCCCCCGCCCATCTGGCCTGGTGAGTCGTAGCAAATAGGCCCTAACCCTGGTAAGAGAACCAGTAAAGATGTCGCCACAATGCAGGCATCTCCATCTGCGGGCACCAAATCCCTGGTGCGTAGCCACATCCCCCTCTGTCAACTCTACCTCTGACCAAATGCCTCTACCAAGGACCGGCATCGTGTGAATCTGTCAATGTATCAGATCGTGTGACTTAGCCAATGTATCAGACCTGCAAAAGAGGAAGCAAACAATCACATGTTAGTATTCTGTTGGTGGCAACAACATTCGGATTGATGCGAATATCAACCCTAAACCCTAAAATGCATGTGATTTGGGCATGCCACCGAAAACCTTCTCTAGAAGCGATAAAAACCAAAACTAACAGCACAAGCATGTTTGAGGGCATGAAGAAACACAGTTTAGCCTAAAATGGCACCTCAATTAGATGATTATAAGCTCGTTTGCAAAAAGAGTCAAAAACACATGGAAAAGGGGCATGAGATTCATATCTTTTGATACAAGCAAAAATGGGAAAAACTAACAGCATGAGCATCTCTGTGGGGTTCAATACAGATGATTTGAAACCAAAAACACTTCATTACGTTGCCTACAGCTCATTCTATGAGCTACCAAAGTTTGAAGTCAAAACTTACCTAAAATCGTTTTGGAGACAAATGCCACCACCTCGTCGCTTCCACCGTCTTGATCACGCACGGATCGATGCCCCACGCTGCCCACAATCCACCATCACCTCCTCATCCTTGCTCTCTCTCACTCTCCAACTCTCAGAAGCCAAAAATTTTTATGTGGGCCGCAGGCTGCCTGCTCGCGACCCACATAAAAAAATTTGAAATTTTTTTCGCGTTCCGGGACAGCGTTTTTGGTCCCGGAACACGAGCAATCCGGATCAAAATCCTTCCGGATCGCGATCCGCTGCAACCCAGCTATCAATACATGTGAGTGTGTTCATAACAATTTTCCTTTCTTAAGGGTTTTACATGCTCTCCACAAAGAAATGAATACAATTTGGCAGATTCTAGCCTTCGTTTTTTAGTCACACACCATGCATTGGGTTTGTCCTTGTCAGATATGGCAAGAACCCAATCAACATTTCATAAAGGGCACAGGCTAGACTTCATCTTCTGCAAACACTTGGACATTCTGATCAACAATGCTCTGCCATCCAAGAAGATACAACAACCACCCCAATCCAATTCAAACATGTGACCATTTATTGATACCTCTATCGTTCCTGACTATGTTGCACGTTCTGTTCTGGATCACGATCTGGAATGCATTCCAGAACATGATCCGGAACACGATCCTGGAAATTCCATTAGGGTTTCCCGGATCACAAATTTTTTTGTTCTTTTTGTTTTGAAAAGCTGCCAATATTGATATCATGTGAAAGGATTTCAAAAGAGCAATTATGTTGCTTGGTTTCAGATGGTTAACCGCCAATATCTAATATTCACTTCAATCAGATACTGAATCAAATGAATATCAGATGCTGAAGCAAATCATTTTTGCAGACATATTCATTGGCTATTCATTTCAATTGTATCTACTTCTGCATTTCTGCTATTCATTTAGAGGGCAACCAGCAGTGGATGCCTGCCCGATGAGAAAGAAATTGCAGATCGCGATCCGCTGCAGCTGCACTCAGGTTCCTGATTATTAGCTTGCCAAAATGCAAGATTGTTTGCATTAAGGAGAGAGTAAATTCTTACATTTTTCAACTTTCTCATCGGAAGTACAGAATCCTATGTAGCCACAGAAATGCTTCACTTTTTCGTTTAGAGGTTCAACTTACCTGCCTCAAAAGGCCTAACTATTAGGCGAGACGTGGATGCACATGAACCTCAGAAGTCTGAAACCATGGGCTCCTTCTTTCTCTTATTTATACTAGGCCAACGTATTAAACTAGTGTATATCTTTAAGTAGAATGGTACGTGCTACTTTGAAAGGCCATAACTACTTGGAAATGATTGACATGTATAAGAACCTCCAATTTAGCCTCCGCATATTTGAAAATATCATAATCATCCTTAGGCAAAACATCAAAAGATCATGTTCAAGTTGGTTCAGAAGATTGCCACCTGGAAAACCTTTTCCCAAATCGCTTCTTGTCCAGTAAATGCCAATGGTAGGTTGATACCTTGTAAAGCCATCCAATCAATCTCTTTTTCCCATCGTGTCCAATTCCACCAAACAAAGGAGTCTGTCAGAAATGTGAAAAATCCTCTTCAATAAAAAACTCAGCATTTGTAAATCCAATACAGCATTAGATCCCAGCCAACATCACAATAGCTGCAAACAATGAGAATATTCCTAAATTCAGAAATACAAATTAGACCATTATGGACTTCAAGGGAAGGGTATTTTCTTGGTTAAACAGGCAGGAGCAACCCCCTGTCGTCTGCCATAAATATTCCTACACTCCAACACTCTTGACAGTTTCCGTAACTCATTATTCAATAAACTTACCCATATCTAACAAGATAGAAAGATATGAACGCACACCTATTTTCATTAGTATCTGACTATTACAATCTACAACAAAGACGGAAAGATTGCGCAACAGAGCACTGACTCTTGATGCACCTGAACTTCCTGATATATATGTGGACCACATTGATGCTCAAACATAGAATTCTAGGATTTTTAATGGTCAGGCCGATCTCAGTCTGAAAAGTATCAGATTTGCATGGTAATCACTATTTGCAACAAATACTTCCTCAACAACAAGTTTCTGACCTTTATCTATTCGATAAAAAAAATAAGCAATAAGCAGCACTCACAGCTAGAAGTTACTGTGTTCTGATAGTAATTCCATGGTACTGGCCTCTGTATCAATACTCCACCATCGCCTACTTTTGGCAAGGACCCTGGTTTTGGAACAGTCATCAACTGTGAACCTCCAGTTTTTTCCCATGAGATATGGACTTTACACCAATTCTTTAAGTACCAATGCAGTCCTGCACATAGCTCTACACCTGTGGTCCCCTTGATACTGCAACCAATGATCAATGACTGTTATATGAATGAAGAAAACTCCAACAGATATGCAGTAATACGAAGAAAACAGAGAGTTACATACTAGAAATAGCCTCTAAATAGTGTACCTATAGGTACTACGCCAATTACCATTAAGAGCATGTCCATATGGGACCTAGGTACCCTAAGTTGCCCTAAAAAAGTATCCAAAGCTTACATTTCTCAATGAAAACCAGTAGCAACAACAAGCAAGACTAGGTGCACCTTGACATAAATGAATAAAAACATTCCTAAGAGAATGGACACACAAACAGGACACCACATCATCACAGTGACATGTAATAAGAGAACATGCATACAACTAAGAGCTTCAAATCTATAAAAAAAATTTCCCTAGAAACACACCATATAAACAAAATAGAGGATGACTATTGTATTTATGCAAAGGCATTGCTATTTCTGTCATTTTTAGGTCCATAAAGAAACTGTGTCCAGGGAACACGTTCCCAACCTATTTCCAACTCCTGAGAACATGTTCTCAAGTCACATTCCCAACCAAGACAAGCTTGGGAACAAGTAGCACGTCCAAAACACTGCATTCCCTAGTCACTACAGATTTTTTACACACGATTGTTTGAATTTTCTCATAAACGCATAGGAATCACACAAGTATAGAAAACGATAACTTTACACCTTCAAGAAGACTATTCAAGAACATAATCAAGGAAAATGTATAACCTATCACCTTATTTCTTCTGAAACAAATTCCCCACTTGTACGTTGATAGTTCTCAATCTGGAAGCATGCCTTTCCACCACATTGGTCCTATTAGCACCAGGATGATTATTAAGTCACTAAATAAATCCTAAAGACAAGAGAGAAGCGATGAGAAAACAGCACTGCAATTTTTTTTAGCCATTCACCTAGCTTATGTCATGAGCAGCCAAGTTCCTCTTTGACAAGCTTGGAAATAAACTATGTCCAAACATTTTACTTCATATCACCATATTGGTAGGTGATGCTAGACATCATACTTTTAGGCTTGTAATTATAATACAGCTATCTAGCACCATAAAACAAGAACATAAACTATGCCTTGCAATGAAATGTCGTTCACTATCTCCACCACCATGCAATCCTTTAAATTAGAGGTTATGAATCTTGCATAGCTGTTTTTGTTTGTTAATGTATTTACTTAATGATTTTCCATTATACTCATTCATTTACTTTTATGCTTTCATTTTTTCCATTTTAGTCAATCTTTCTTCTTATTTTCAGTCAGAAGTTAAGGTACATCTCTTTTTGTTCCAAAAATGACCACTCCTCAGGGACCTAATCAACCCCCAGAGAGAGGCATCGACGAACTTGAAACAGAAGCCTTGGCTTTTAGTAAAGGGAAAGAACCCATGGAAGTGGTGGAACAGAAAAGCCCTCAGATATGCTCAAATCTATGATGATTCAATAGGTAGAAAGAAGGCGAAACAGCAATCCTTCTCTGAGCAACTTACTCAAAAAGACTTTCAATTTATAAAGAAATTTTTAAAAAGAAAGAAAGTATATAAAATTAATAATGAAGCTCCTCAGAAATGTTCATCACTCATACAGCCCTTAAAACCAAAAGATTTTGAGAAAGCCAAACAAGAACGTTTGTGCTTTGTGTGTATGGGCAAGGGACACATAGTCAGACAGTGTCCCAAGGGGCCATTCATTAAAAAATATAAGAAGGATAAAAAAACAAGTTCATCTTGTTCAGACATTACTTTCCCAAGTGACTCGGCAGTTTCCGAGATAAAGTGTGTTCCATGAAGATCATGAACACTGTTGCCAATTAACTTCTACAATGCTAGCGAGACCCTTTAGCTTTGGGCCACATGACCTAGTACGTATGCATGGTAAAATTGGTAACCAGTCAGTAAGAGTCATGGTTGGGGCAACCCATAATTTCATCAACTACACCCTAGTTAAGAAACTCAGACTTCCAGAAGTACCTAGTCAGCATAGGTACATAGTTTCTTTAGCCAAGGGTGAAGACAAAAAAATTTGGGAAACTATGGTAAGTAGCTTAAATCTTGATATTTAGGGGTATCGGGATGAAATAAACTTTCAGATAATGCACCTGGATCGTACAACATTGTTCTTGGGAGAGATTGGCTCTACAGCTTAGGACCTTCCAGTTATGGACTCGGCTCATCACATTCGCCATGTCCATTTACATTTACTTTACTTTATGCATAGGCAAGCTTTGGGCCCTTTTTTATTCATTATTTGACATTTAGACTATATGGTTGGCCTTGGGCCCTATTATTGACATTTAGACCATATTATTGGCCCTGGGCCCTATGATTCACTATATTGGTTATTTGGTCATATTACTGAGAGTGGGGGCCTTCTTGGAGGGCGCACTATTTTCCCTCTCAGTTTTGCCCTGGCCACTAGAAGCTTCCTTTTAGGGCTTCCTATAAGTAGGGATTCTGTGTCATTTGTTACTTGGCTTATGATATGATCTCCTTCTTTAATCTCTTTAAGCTTTCTCTCTCCTGCTTTCTAGGGTTAAGTCTTGCTCATGTGATGCTTTCATAGACTAAATCTAGATCAGCCGTGGCTACGTTCATAACTTGGTATCAGAGCACTTTCCTGAGCATCTCCATTGAGCAGATTTTTCTCTCACAGGAGGGCGCCCATCTTCAGCTTGGATCTTCACCATTTTTCAGCCGGATCTTCTGCATTTCTCCACACTTGTCTTGCAGATTTTCACGACGGATCGGAGGAGGACAGGCGCCCACTTGCTGCCCATTTCTAGCGCCCTCTTGCTGGCTGCCTACTGCTGCATTTTCAGCCTTTTTCCTCCCCTATTTTGGGTGCCCTACTGCCTCCTATTTGCTGCCCTATTGGGCGCCCTCATGCTTGCTGACCAGCGCCCTACTGCTCCTTCCTTTGCTGAAAATTTCCGCTTTTTGCTGCCCCTATTCGCCACCTTCCATCAGCCACTCCTAGCGCCCTACCAACCCATCTTTTTGATCCAATTTTTTTTTGCTGTTTACTACCTCTCTTGGACGCCCACACTCCACCATAGCTGGCATCCTACATCCGCCTCAATTTCAGCTCACCCTCCTACACTACCGTCTGTGTTCGCAACCCTACCTCGGACAATACAAACACGCCTAGATGCTTCGAAAGCCACTCCCACCCAACTTCATCGCGCATCGGGATTGCTCCCCGTCTTTATCGCAAACTTTTTCTTACCCTTGAAGGGCGATCTCTGATTTTTCAGCCTTGTTTCCTCGCTGCCCATACCTCCTTTTTGTTATCACTTCCTTTCCTTGGCTGCTCCCTTTCCAGCCCCATAGTCCATTATTGTTTCTCATACTTTTACCCACCGTTTACTCCACGTTGTCGGGCCCTTAGCATCTTTTTTGGAGGCTGCCCGGTACCTCGACATATCGCCGCTATTTTTCAGCTCACTTCCGGTTGCGGTTACGAGGTATTTCTCACTTAGTTGTCCTTTCCGGTCATCTTACATCGCGAGTTCTATTGTGTCTTTTCATTGGCGTGCTTGTTGTGACGACTTATGTCCTCTCCTTCAGTTCGTCCAATTGTTTAGCACATTTCTTTTCTCGCTTACTTTTTCTTCCTCATGGCTAGCTCACCCACTACACCTGCGAGTCATTCCGGACCTTTAGATGAACAGTTTGCTGATATGAGTGACTCTCTTACTCTCCTCAGTAGTCGTTTTGACCAAATGATGACCGGCTTTACCACTCTACAGACCGGCTTTGCCACTATGCAGTCATAGATTGATTCCTTACAGCCACATGGACCTGGCAAAGCCCCTGTTCATTCATCATTTGGGTCTCCATTTGGACTTCCATCCTCGTCTACTTCCTTTGGCGGTGGGCCTCATTTTCCACCTACCCACCACCCGGTTTTCCACGTCCTACAGCTCCTGAGTCACATTTTCCACGACATCTAGCTCCTGAGCCACATTTTGCTCGAGATTTTGGTGATCGGGTACAGCTTGCCACCTATTCTGGTTCCTCTGACGGGAACTTGTTAGAGAATTGGTTTGCAAAGCTTGATACTTATTTTCAGATTTACCCTAAGACTGATCCTCAGAAGATCCAATTAGCCGCCTTACATTTAGATGGACGTGCTGCCACTTGGTGGCGGGTCTACCGACTTGACCCAGATCGGGACGGTCTCCAGTTATGGCCTACCTTTCGTCGTGATCTTCGTCATGCTATGATTGACCCTCAATGGCTGAGCCGCCAGCGTGATATATTCCGTAGTCTTACTCAGACTGGTGATCTTTCTTCCTATACAGATCAGTTTGTGGACCTTTCCTACCTCTTTATAGATCTTCAGCCCACCGAGCTTATTTCTCGCTACATTGCTGGACTTCGTGGTGCTCTACGATACGATGTCTCTTCTTTCCGTCCACCCACACTTGTTGAGGCCATGTCCCTTGCTAGTACTTTACAGCATAAGTACCCTGATCCTGCTCCCTTTCGCTTTTCCCGACCCCGTCCATCTCTTTCACCTCTACCATCTCCGGCCCCATCTACCCCATCCCCTGTCATCCCGACCTCTTCTCTTGCTTCTCCCGCTCCTCGCCTTCCGCCTCCTCGTCCTGCTTTTGTCCGACGTTACACGTCTGCAGAGTTCGCTGACATTCAGCAGAAGCATCTTTGCTTTCGTTGTAAGAGTCCTGACCACATTGCCCGTGATTGCCGCCAGCCCCTGCCTACTTCTACTGCTGTTTTCTACCATGAGGGCACTACCCCAGATGAGTCCGATATCTACATTCATATATCTGATGAGCCTGATCTATCTCCTGAGCCTTCTACTGATTTACTTCCTGCTACTTGCCATGCTCGGCTTGCTTATGCTACCTGGATAGGGTGCCCCGGTCCTCGCTCCATTCGGCTACGTGTGCGCATTACTGGTCGTGAGTATATTGCTTTAGTTGATACCGACAGCACTCATTCCTTTATCAGCAGTTATGTTCTCAGCCGGATACGCGCTTCACCTATTCCTGCTCCACAGCCTCTCACAGTCGAGGTTGCCAGTTCTCACTCATTTCCTAGTTCTCAGATGTTTCAAGGATTATCCTACCGCATTGGTGATTTTTCTGGACAGGCAGATCTTTATATCATTCCTCTGGAGCGCTATGACCTTATCCTTGGTGCTGATTGGTTTGCTTCATTGGGAGCGGTTATTTTGGACCTGTCTCAGCAGACATTGACATTTGTTCATGATGCAGTGACCCACTCACTTGCTGGTATTGATTCTCAGGCAGATTTCCAACTGATCAGCGAGAAGCAGTTTATCCGCAGCCTACCTAAGGCTCATTGTGCAGCTTTATTATGTGTTCAGCGTGCTGCAGCAGATTCTCCAGTGACTACCTCTCCTCCAGCAGTTGTTCCTCAGGTGATCTCTGACTTATTATATCAGTATGCATTTGTCTTTTCAGAACCTACGACGCTACCACCATTACGTGATGTGAACCACCATATTGATTTGCGTCCTAGTTCTGCTCCTCCCTCCCGGCCTCCTTACCGTATGTCTAAGTCTGAGCATGATGAGGTTGAGCTTCATATTACTGCTTTACTAGATCAGGGCCTTATTGTTCCTAGTCACAGTCCTTTTGGTGCCCCTGCTCTCCTTGTCAGTAAGAAAGATGGTTCCAAACGCCTCTGCATTGATTATCGTGCCCTCAATAAGTTGACCATCCGTAACCAGTATCCTATTCCTCACATGGATGATCTCTTTGACCAGTTAGGCACCTCTCATCTTTTCTCTAAGATAGACTTACGTTCTGGCTATCACCAGATTAGGATGCATCCTTCGGACGAACACAAGACTGCGTTTCGTACCCATCTTGGTTTGTATGAGTTTCGTGTTCTTCCTTTTGGTGTTACTAATGGTCCACCTACGTTCTAGAATGTGATGAATAACATCATGCGTCCTCTCCTTAGTCGTTGTGTTTTAGTTTATTTTGATGATATTCTTGTTTTTAGTAAGACTCTTGATGAGCATGTGTTACATCTTTTATCTGTTTTTCAATTGCTTGTTCATCACTAGTTGTTTGCTAAACTTTCTAAGTGTTCCTTTGCTGTTGTTGAGATTGAGTTTTTAGGATTTCTCATTTGTGATGGTCGTATTCGTTTGGACCCTCATAAGGTTCGGGCAATCGCTGATTGGCCTGTTCCCACAGATGTCCACCATGTTCGTATGTTTCTTGGTCTCGCTACTCACCTTCGTCGTCCTGTTCCTCACTTTGCCACTGTGGCTGCCCCTCTTCATGCCCTTTTGAAGAAGTCTAGTGCTTTTGTTTGGACTTCTGATTGTCAGTTCGCCTTTGACACTCTTTGTCGTGCTGTTGTGGAGGCCTCTGTCCTGTGTTTACCACAGTTTGATCAGAAATTTATTGTTGAGACCGATGCTAGTAATGTTGGTTTGGGTGCCTTGCTTCGTCAGTCTCAGTGTATTATTGCTTATGAGTTGCGTCGTTTACGCTCTTATGAGCAACGTTATTCTGTCCATGAGAAAGAGCTTCTTGCCATATCTATGCTCTTAGGAAGTGGCGCCATTACCTGTACCGTGTTCCTTTTGATATCGTTACTGATCATCAGTCCTTACGTTATCTCTTCTCCCAGCGTGATCTTAGTGATCGTCAGTTTCGTTGGTTGCAGTTTTTACAATCTTTTGATTTTTCTATTTTGTATCGTCCTGGTCGTGCTAACACTGCTGCTGACGCATTGTCTAGACTTCCTGCTTTATTGAATACCCTTGTTGCCACGATCCCTTCCTGGTTTGATGATCTTCCATCTGCTTATCTTACATGTTCTGATTTTCGTGATGTTTATAGTTCTGCTCCACCTATGTCGTCTTCACCTCATCAGGCTTATTCCATTGTTGACCACCGTCTTTATCATTATGGTTCTCTTTGTATTCCTAGTTCTTTGGGTATCCGTTCTCAGTTGTTGTCGGATGCTCATTCGTCCCCAGTTGGGGGTCATTTTGGTTTTCAGAAGTCTTATGCTCGTCTTAAGGATCATTTCTATTGGCCATCCCTTAGGAAAGAGCTTGTTGTACTTATTCATACCTGTCCTTTCTGCTTACGTAATAAGTACTCCCGTGCTAAGTCCGCTGGTTTGCTTCAGAGTTGGCCTATTCCTCACCACCAGTGGACTGATATTTCTATGGACTTCATCATTGGCCTCCCCCGCACCCGTCGTGGTCACGACTCATGTATGGTGGTAGTTGACAGGTTCTCGAAACAGGCACATTTCATACCTGTCCGCAGTACTATCACAGCAGAGCAGTGTGCACGCTTGTTCCTTTCAGAGATATTTCGCCTACATGGGTTTCCTTGTACTATCCTTTCTGATCGGGATAGTAAGTTTACATCATTGTTCTGGACAGAGCTTATGCGTATATTGGATGTACAGCTTTTTATGGGGTCTGCTTATCATTCTACTTCTGATGGGCAGTCTGAGGTCCTTAACAGGATCCTTGAGGATTATTTGCGCCATTTTGTTACTCCTTCAGGGAAGGATTGGGATCAGCACTTATGTTTGGCAGAGTATAGCTATAACAGCTCTGTTAGTACCAGCACCAGCGTTGCACCATTTTTATTATCTCATGGTTATGCACCTCTTTTACCTGGTATTCCTCTTCCTCCCGAGGATACACCTGTGACACTGTCTTCATTTCTATCAGGTGCTCGCGAGCTTATTCTCCAGGCCAGTTCCCATTTGCAGCAGATCCAGCAGCGTTATCAGGCTTCAGTTGATCGTCATCGACGTCATGTTGAGTTTCATGTTGGTGATATGGTATATCTACGCCTACGGTTTGCACGTCATCATTTTATTCAGGGCCATGCTTCTACTGAGAAGCTTGCACCACGTTATTATGGGCCTTATTGTATAGTGGAGGTTCTTAGTCCAGTTACATATCGTCTTCAGCTTCCTGCTTCCACACGTGCCTATGATATATTCCATGTCAGTTTATTACGTGCTGCTATTGAGGATGATGTTCCTCGTGATGCTGAGTTTCTTACTGCACCGGATCTCTTTCCTTTATTACTTGCTGCTATCCTTCAGGTGCGTTTGCATCATAGTTGATGCCGCCGGCAGATTCAATTCCTAGTCCAGTGGGATGGTCGTCCTGTTGAGAAGGCCACATGGGAGCCTATTAATGTCTTTTATCATACACCGTCACTTGCGGATCAGGCTCGTGCTCTTGCCGCACTTGTTGATTCCTCTACATCAGCTGTGGCTCCAGTTGTTACTACACCAGATGCTGTTCCAATTGATCCTCCAGGGCGGCTTGCTGTTACTTGATCCAGTCCTTTATGGCAGTTGGGTCTTATTTTTGTGTCGGGGAGAGTTATGGACTCGGCTCATTACATTCACCATGTCCATTTACATTTACTTTACTTTATGTATAGGCAGGCTTTGGGCCCTTTTTTATTCATTATTTGACATTTAGACTATATGGTTGGCCTTGGGCCCTATTATTGACATTTAGACCATATTATTGGCCTTGGGCCCCATGATTCACTATATTGGTTATTTGGTCATATTACTGAGAGTGGGGGCCTTCTTGGAGGGCGCACTATTTTCCCTCTCAGTTTGGCCCTAGCCACTGGAAGCTTCCTTTTAGGGCTTCCTCTTGGCTATAAGTAGGGATTCTGTGTCATTTGTTACTTGGCTTATGATATGATCTCCTTCTTTAGTCTCTTTAAGCTTTCTCTCTCCTGCTTTCTAGGGTTAAGTCTTGCTTATGTGATGCTTTCATAGACTAAATCTAGATCAGCCGTGGCTACGTTCATAACTCTTCCCTCCACAGAAACTATCAAGAGAAGACCCTCAACTTTCAGTATGAAGGCAAAGAGATCCAGTTGCATGGGGAGCATAATGTCCCCAACAGTCCTATGGTTTGCAGTTCAAAGCTCCGTCAGCTAATCGGGGATAGCGACCATCAGGTATTCTTATGTGACCTTCAGTTTATTCCAAAAGTTTCTATTTCCAGTACTTTACAGCAGCAAGTAAATAAACTAGAAACTTTACTGTCTAAATTTTAAGATGTTTACATGGTTTACCACCTAGCAGAGATGTAGATTATGTAATAAATAGTACCAGGTACAGCACCTGTTTCTAAACCTCTGTATCGGGTCAGTCGAACAGAGGATGAACAAATAACTAGGCAGTTAACAGATTATCTTGGGAAAGGCCAAATTCAGACTAGTGGTTCACCATGGGCATCACCAGTCCTTTTGGTGAAAAAGAAAGAGGGGTCTATGTGTCTTTGCGTAGATTACAGAGCCCTCAAGAAGGCCACAATTAAGAATATATACTCAATGCCTCGGACAGACGAGTTGTTTGACCAACTCGACGGGGCTAGATTTTTCAGTAAAATTGACCTTAGATCGGGATATCATAATATTTTAGAATTACAGATCTTTCTAGGTTTGGCAGGATATCACAAACGATTTTTCAAAGAATATGCTCAGATAGCAGTTCCTATGACTAATCTTCTTAAGGGGAAGGGAAAGGAGTTCATATGGGAGTCCTCACATCAAAATAGCTTTGATGCTCTCAAAACAGCCTTAGCTACAGCACCAGTTTTAAAGGTCGTCGACCCCAATCAGCCATTTGTGGTCGAAACAAATGCAAGCAACTTTGCAGTTGGTGCTGTACTAACTCAGAATGGACGACCAGTTGCATTCAAGAGTAAAAAACTCAAACCAGCACAGACTAGGTATAGTGCCTATGAAAAGGAGCTCTTCTCCATAGTTCATGCCCTTAAGACTTGGAGGCATTATTTGTATGGTGCTAACTTTGAGGTCCTGACAGACCATGAAAGCCTCAGATACCTTTGCAATCAGCCTGAGCTCAGAGGTCGGAAAGCCCGTTGGGCTGAATTAATGCAAGAGTTTGATATGTCTATCAGATATAGACGGGGGTAGAATGCCTATGATAAACGAGCTGAGTTTTACTCATATTCGTAGTGAGTTACTGGAGTCCTTGAGAGGGAAGTGCCAGCATGATGCTTACTTCTCTACTATCTGGAACTCAGTCCAGAACAAATAGTTACAAACTCTAGAACCAGTTCCCAGAGCTAGTGCCAGTTCATCCAAGAATATGGCAGCTTCCGTTTAGGATGATGAGTCCGAGTATACATCAGATGACGTTGAGGATTCAGAGCCTATTTTACCCAAGGAAACCGCAATGTTGAGGATCAGTTGACTCAAGGATTCAAATGAAAACAGTATTCCGTTTTCAGCCACGCTCACCCACAGCTATAGGGTTTAAACAGGAAAAAGCTAAAGCAGCCAGAAACTTTTTAGAAGACCTAAACCGGATGATAGAACATGCTAAGCGTAGCATTAGGCAATCCCAGGATCGAGCCAGGCATTATGCAGATCCACACAGACGGGATGTGCAGTTCTCTGTTGTTGACTCTAAGACCCTCAAATCAAGAGTGTGTGCTAAGTTGTCTCCTAGGTATTGTGGTCCCTTTACCATTAGTAGGAGACTAGGTGAGATCACCTATGAACTAGAACTCACACACAGCTAAGGTTTTTCCAGCCTTTCATGTAAGCCAGTTACGAAATGCCTTAACCAGATCTGAAAATCTGGTGGGGAACAGTGTACTAGTTCTCCCATTGGATTCTTAGCAACCTCCACATGAACCAGAGGAGATCCTTGGTAGTAGAGAGATGCAGACTCGTCATACTCTATACCAAGAATATTTGGTCAAGTGGAACGATCAGCCAATTGAGAATGCCACTTGGAAAAAAGGCAGCGTCCTTTGCAAGATTTTTCCAGACTTTGTCTTAGAGGACCAAGACAGTTCTTAAGGGGGAGGGAGTGTTATGAGCCTGTAACCAGTGCCGAACCCTAGGGAACACAAGAGGTTAGATACCACAGTCAGGGGCGTGTCCAGAGTACACGTCCAACAGGGCAAGACAGTGTGAGTAGTGTGCTCCAGCATGGACCATAGCCATGCCGGGCCTAACGCAGCCTAGGGATCTTGTCAGCAAGACAAGGCCCCACGTTGGGTCCCGACATGCAATCGGCCACGTCAGTGTCACGTGGCCGACACTTGGCAATATGCATGCTATAAGTCCTCACACTAGGCTAGGAGGGGCTTACTCCATATCAGGGAGTAGGCAAGGTTGGGTGGATCAATTAGTGTTTGCCCTACTGTGGTGTTGAGACCTCTAACAAGAAGTTAGATAGTTATTTTGGAAGACTATATATATATGTGTGCATCTCCTTTGTATCAAACACAATTGTAAGCAATACTAACTATTCTCCTTGGCTGTTCACGAGTTTCTACAAGAGAGTTTCTAGCCATCTCTCTCTTTCTTTTGAGAATGCTTTGTGTGATTGAATAGTTAAGATCCTGGATCCTTAGGCTTCTATTTCCTACATGGTATCAGAGCCACTAGGTGTTCAGATTGTTTACAGGAGGGCGCCCTACAAGAAGCTATCTTCTTCTCTTTTGGTAGCAGAAAATCAGCAAGTGGCTGATTTTTGCAAGTGAAGAATCTGTTCGTATTGTAATAAGTTTTTTGCACGAAATTGCAGGGCACCTTCACCTATTTGAGAGCTAGCAGCAGGGCGCCCATGCTCAAACCAATTGCATGTGATTTTGAATCAATTACATGCTCAAAATTTCAGATTTACTTCTTTGTAGGAGGGCGCCCATCTACAAATGAAGATACATGTGTTTTGGACGCATTTCTTAGTGAAATTTCCCTGTTTGTGAGCTTGGAGTAGGGCGTTACCATCAGCTCTATATGCACATAGTGTGCACTCTTTTTAGCCACAAATTTCTGGTTTTGGTTTTGGCTTCATTTGAAGTCTACCTATTTGTGAGCATTCTGTTTTTTGTGCATAAATCAACCATCTATTTCATTACTTGTTGAGCAAATTGCATGTGGAGTATTGCAATCTATTGTGCTCATAATTTCAGCTTTGAGGTTGCTGCCCTTTGAGTAGATTTTGTCTTGGAAAGTCTATTTCCTATCTACTACAAGCTGATTTTTAAGTTATGGCTAAAGAATCGGAGTCTATTGGTTCTTTATTTAATGAAGATAGGCTGGATGACACAAACTATTCCTTGTGGTGCTACATGATAAAGAACTTTCTAATTGCTAAAGGTTTGTGGGAAGTAGTTAATGGTGACAAAGAGAGCGCCTACATTGCATCTACTACACCAACTAGAGCAACTACTTCATCATCAACGGTTGTGTCTTCCGATGAGCAAAGAAGTGGGATCGATGAGACGCACAAGCACATTCCGTCATTGCATTATCGGTGAAGAGATCTATCCTTCCTCATATTAGATCATGCAAGACTTCCAAAAGTGCCTGGGAGACTCTTGCCAAGATGTTTCAAGTAAAGAATGTGGCAAAAGTGGTATATCTTCAAAATCAACTTTCTATCTTGAAGATGCAAGAAGGTGATTTGCTTACAAACCACTCGACGAAGATCAAGGATCTTTGAGAGGAGCTTCTTAGTATCGATGAGGTGATTGAAGACTCACAATTTGTATCTAATACTCTCAACTCTCTTCCTAATTCTTACCTTCCCTTTGTGTCATCATTGAGCATTTCTCTTAGGGGACAGAAACCACACTTGGGTTCTTGTTGATCTTCCACATGGGGCTGGAATCTTCATCTCTCAACAACGATACATTGAGCAAATGTTGAAGCAATCTTCTTTTTTCAAGCCGTGGCAAGTTGATGCATGTGATGGATGCATTCGTGAAAAGTTTCATTCGAAACCTTTTCAATTTGATGTTTTAGCAAAGGCTGAAAAATTCAAGCACTCTTTGGAACCGTTTTGTACTAATCGAGGAGGGAGTCAACATGTGTCAGTACTTTTGTTCAAAGTGTTAAGAGCGAGCATTTGTTTGGAGAGGATTTTTCATTATTGAAGAATCTTCTATGTCATCCCATGCCTCTTCGAGGGACAACTTTGATGATGCCATTGTTGATGCATCTCTTGATAATTTGTCAAAATTTTATGCTGAAGACATTGGACAGCAGGTTCAGTCATCTTCTTTTGGTCATTTGCAGCCCATTTTACATCACGAGCAGTCCATTAGGCTTCGGGAACGGCCTGCGGAAGATTATGGACAACATGGTCCATGTTGGGAACACTTTGCGCAGCAAAGTGTTGAACAGCCCATAACAGTTCCTTGTCGGCTATTGGAGACTTTGCAGGACAACAAAGAAATGTCTTACTACGAAGGGAAGGCACATGCCTCTTTAAAATCAGTACCTCTTGCTGATTTTTTTGGCTCTACACTTACTCTTCATCATGATGTTGGTACATTGCCTATTCTATGTGAACAAATCATTGATGGTAGGTTTGGGAGGATGTGATGCCAAAAGAGTTTGGTACTCTTTTTTATTGTCCTTATGGTAAGAAGTTTTTTTGAATGATGTGAGAGCCTATGATGGAATACAAGTCCATGTTTCGACTTATTGCCAAGTTTATGTTAGTTCCTTACTTCGGATGGAGCATGCAAATCCTCACCTTTCGACTTGATGTTTCATTATTACGCATTCTTTTCCTTTTATATGTTGGATATGATTGGGAATGAGATTTCAACTGCCTCGGTGCAAAGTTTATTTGGCGACATGAAGTTCGAACAGCAAGTTGCATTTTTCTCTATCGAGAAGTTACTTCATGTTATGTTATGCATTTCCATTTAAGGAGAGTGTTGGAATGTAAATGGAATTGCTTACATTGCCATAGGTAACTTTGACCCAAAAGGTCAAGAGTTGTGTAGCCATGGTTTATTTATCTCCATTAGGCCTACTAAACTTAGAGTTAACTAAGTTAGTACGTTCTTAACTTGGTAGGGACTCGTGGGTCCACTAGGCCTGATTGTGACTACATATACTCCAACTTGACATTTGGAGGTACCTTATTCTTTTTATGTAACTTATAGAAGTTAGATTGTCATGAAGTTGGATAGTCATGAAAGGAAAAGTTAGATAGTTATTTTGGAAGACTATATATATGTGTGCATCTCCTTTGTATCAAACACAATTGTAAGCAATACTGACTATTCTCCTTGGCTGTTCACGAGTTTCTACAAGAGGGTTTCTAGCCATCTCTCTCTTTCTTTTGAGAACGCTTTGTGCGATTGAATAGTTAAGATCCTGGATCCTTACGCTTCTATTTCCTACATGGCAGGTGTCCTTGTTGAGGCACCGAGCCGCTCCCACCCTTAGAGAGAGAGAGAGAGAGAGAGAAGTACTACCATTCTTTGGGCACCCAAACATACATAAGAGGAAATAAGCATATTTCAAGAGTATTCTTGTTGTGGGAGCATATCACATCTTTGAGCAACAAAGTGAGCTAAAAAACTACTCGTAAAAGGATGGTGCAACATGAAGACAAATAACAATGACAAGGTCCCTTGAATCTATCCAATAGTGAAAATATATCATGATTTCAAATCCTAAGGCAATCATCAAAAGAGTGCCATTATAGAAGCCATGGTTGTTGAAGGTAATGTTATACATGTCGTACATCAAGACGAGCATGTGTGCGAAATGGTATGTGTGCATTCATGTGTGACTCTCGAGGTTGACACTACTTCTATTCACAATGTCTGAAAGGAATGATCACCACATCCTCTAACTCTAGCTTTACATCTATCTGAGAGCAATGCTTGGAGAAGAAGGATGTGATGTGAGACTCTAGTCATTGGTGCTAGTAGTGTGACAGACCTCAATCCACAGGTGTATCATCTCTCATATCATCGTTGTGACACATCTCCAGTCCTCCTTTCATATCAGGGAGTGAATTGTTGCTGGCTGATTGAGAAAGTGATACTTGTATTTTCCTCTCATCTCATAATAGATCGAGCAACAAAAAGTCAAATGCTCCTCTATCTCAACCTCTCCCACAATATGCATCTGCCAAAACATGTTTTCCTGGAAAGTCCCCTGGGAACGACCTGTCTCCACCTATAACTAGTGACAAGAAACTCCGAATCATCCCAAAGTGAAGGAAAGACTATGTGATAGGCACAAGTTTAAGTATTGTGCTAGGAACGGGTCCCCGACAACTCCTACGTGCAAGAAAAGAGTCCCAATTTATGATGGTACTTATAATTCAAGCAGCAAAAACACCACGTCTATGTGTGGTACACATGAAAATCATAATTATGCCACGTAGAGTCTGTATAAGGAGTTCAGGGTTGGCTAAAACTCAAAAGTGAAACAAACTAACTAACTAACTAATCTCAACAGTCAATAATGTCCTTCATAGAGGGAAGTAAAGGTTAAGTCCCCTGTACACGTGGGACTCCTGTGTACAATGAAATATAAGTGGCAGGATAGATTCTGCAATTATGAAAAGTCGACACTCATTTGAAGAACCAAGCATCCACTATATAGACAATTACTGGCACATTGATCACGTTTAGCATATAAAAAACTGAATGCATGTTAACACATTAAAATGCATCCTATCTTCAAATTCAGTCGCAATGCAGCAGCTCTTCGATGCCAGTTTTGGGATCAGAGCTGCAAAAGGTCCGTTCTTCATCAATTTCCTTATCATTGTGATAGATGGCAAGCAGAAAGATGAGCATAAGATTACGATTTACTCTTACAGAGCACAAGAGATGGAATGTAAGGGTCATGGTTGCTTAACCAGTATGAATAGCTCCATAACAGGCAGTTCAGCGGACAAGCAATGACAAAACTTAAAAAAGGCAATCCAGCACAAAAACAATGGCAGAGCCAATGATCCTTACCAAAGAAATGATGCTGAAGTCGAATGAGGAGACATGTTGAGGAAGCAGCCTTGCCAGAACGCCCCTTGCCGCCTGCAGTTGCGTGCTGGGATGCGGCAACTGGCTACGCATCCGCCCAATGAAAATCTCCAGCTCGAGAAGACTAGATCCTGCTGGAGAAGGTGCAGCAACAGCCCTCCCAATGCGCGTGCAAGCAACGAAACCCAGAACCAGAATCAACACCAGCCTTCCTTCCGCCATAGCTTTAGCTTCCGTAGCACCTCACAAAATGGATCGAGAGCATGATCAGAGTTTGTGGGCTTCTTAATGAGCTTTTTTCCCGTGTTATTATTCTTAATAAGAACACGTCACACACAAGGGGCCAAAATAGTGACAATCTCACCTACCATTTTGCCAAACAAACAAGTCATGTTAGTGGGAAGAGAGAACTTTAGTTTGGATGCCTCACCTACAATTATCATTACATTACACTAACTAGCCACCCACTCCATCCCGGACCCAATATATCATTCAATCGGCTATTATAGTCGGTAGTTATAGTTGTGGTATTATAGTCGGTAGTTATAGTTGTTACCACTAACTGGTCACCAACCCCATCGCAGACCCAATATATCATTCGGTGGGGTCTTATGGTGGACTCTAGGGATGACATGCAACAGGCACATTGAAAGAACACTTTCAAGGACACTGTCATCTCCAATTGTAGATGACACTCGTATGCATCATGCGCATTGCAATGCATTGCCATCTCCAATGCATGGGCATTAAAGGTTCCACAGAGGGCCAAGGTGCACAACATGGAGATGACAATGCATTGCCATATCTATAAGGATCTATTGTCGTCCATGGTTGAAAGTTCAAACTGATTTTGTTAGTTTTTTTTGGCTCAATGAAGAAGGAGCCAAAAGCACACTAGCACAAACATAATCCATTTCCTAACTTGTTGTGTATGATAACTGCAAGTGGGGCACTACCACTCTCACTCAATTAGCACAAGTTAGCATTGGCGGAAGTTAGGTGGGGCTGGCTCTCCACGGTCAAATCTCCATGTCTGCAATATTTAAGCCACCTTGCAGATGGACGAAGGACCCATACAAGAATGGCACAAAGTTGTTACTAAACATGGTTACTATGCATGGAGTTATTTTGTTCACAATTGCACCTTGTAAAAGGCTCCAAGCGGAATGGTGCACTTGACCCTCCCACGATGGCTCAAACTCTTACAAGAGACAGTAGAATTCTTAGGAGTAAGAAAAAGTTAACTAGTACAAAGAGTTAGCTATTATAGAGGTAACATTTAGCCAAGGTTCATTGCGAAATCTCCCACATTCTATCCCATCAGTCATTGCTTGACACATGGGAACTAATATTTGGGGCTATTGTGTTTCACTTTCATCATTACGCATACTTTTTCTAAGACTTCATGTAACATTGGAGAGCAAGTAGGAACCCATGTGAAGTAGTGATATATGTGAAAGTACTGTACTTTAGGACCATAAATGAATCTACAAAAGATCCACAAGAGTGATTGGATGCTTGCTTAACAATCTATCAAAAAACTAGACACAAAAAAGTTGATCTAGATTGGCAGTTTGACAAACAACAAGCATTAACAATCAAAAGCATTGATAAACATTGAAATCTGAGCCCACACGTGTGTACTACAGGCTTTAGTACGGCCTTCAACTTGAGAAACAAGTAGAAATTGATTTGGTTTCATTTGGATCACAAAAACTCAATGTACATGGTGAACTAGCTTGAGATTGCCAATGAGCTCCAAAAATTTTCTATCTTCTCACTATAGAGAGGGAATACATAGCAAATTCGACTTCCTTCTTGAAGTTAGGTGGATTTCCAGCATGTAATAAGGAAGTTAACTCACTCTCCTTGACCTAAAATGAAACCCTAGTCTATTTCCTAGAGTTATGCTTGGTAGGTAGCTAGTTGGTCAAATTTTCACCTTAAACTTAGGTGTAGGTCCTATAAAGTAGGGATGACCACCAAATAGACATGACCAACTCTCTTGACTTGACCTAACCTACATTAGGATGGGTTTCCCATGTGGCATCATGGCCTCACATGTGTGGGACCCACTTGTGTACACAATTTACACTATTCTACATGGTTTTTGATCAAGCTAGATTTGCCAATTTTTGGCAATTCTTCACACTCCTCCTCAAATTTAGCTTTATCTATTTACAACTCTCTTGATAGATTAATGAAAGCTTTTAGAAGTGTCTAAAATATCCAGCTACAAAGAAGGAACTTTTGAGACTCCAATAGAGAATGATGTCCATGAAGGATCTTTCACCACCTCTTAGAGGATCCCTTACAAGATGTTCCATAAATGTGTCTATATACATGTAGCACACTTCAAAACTAAACATCATGCCAAGCCATGGATTCCAAGGCATTTTGTGCACTTGAAGATACATCAATTGAAATATTAAGTGCATAAATAATGTTGACAAAGACAACTTGTCTTGCTTGATCCATATGATTGAACCTAGATGGCTCCATCTTGATACTCAAGGTTCTTCTTGGAGTCCTCGGGTCTTGAGCTTGCTCCTCCACTTGACTTGACTCCAAACCATCAATGAATTGAATAAGGTGTTGATCCAAAAGTGCTTCTTCAAGTTTACAAATCTTCCACTCTTGAAAGATCACATTTTCACCATTGACAAATTCTTTGGCTGAAAACAAGTAGATTCTACAATCTCTACTTGAAGAGCAAAACACTACCATTATTCCTATCATTGAAATAGGATAATCTTTGGTCCTTACATTGGAATGATCATGCTCAAAGCATGTGGACCCAAAGATTTCCAATACAAATGATGTTTCATCTTTTATGACACTATTCAAACTATTACAAAAATAGTTATCCAATGAAATTGCTTTATCAACAACAAATGTAGATTTCAAAGCATCCCATTTCATTGTCTTGTCATACAAAGTAATAAACACCATGAATCTTAAAGGTAAGAAACAAGTCACCTCATGTCTACTAATATTTTCCAAAAAGTATTCAAAGATAGTAGACTCTCCAATGCTCACCACCCTTGCAAGATGCACACTTGAATGGACAATTTGCATGCAATTTGATGACTTGGACATTGTCATTGAGGACTCCCTTGGAACTCTCATGCTTTTAGGCTGATCCTCAAAATCTTCCTCCTTTTGATGCTCCTCCTCAATGCAAGCAAGATCACACTTTGCCAAGATCTCCTCTTGAGTGATCTCCTCCTTTGCCAAGCTCATTCTTTTAAAAGCAACACTAGCTTCCAACTTAAACAATCTTCCATGTTTAAATCCCTTTGCAATGCAAACATCATTCTTCAATATGAAGCAAACACCATGCTTAAAGTGGACATCCAAACCACTCTCTAAGAGTAGACCAACACTAAGCATATTCTTGGTGATTGATGGTACATAAAGGACATTTTCTAGATCCATGCATTTTGAGGATTCTAGATACAAAGAGATGGTGCCAACACCATCTATCCTACACTCTTCATCATTTGCAGTAAAGACAAACTTTTTAGCAACATTGAAAGAGTGTAAGGTTGAGAAAAAGTCCTTTTCACAAGACATGTGGGAGCTAGCCCCACTGTCAATCCACCAATTGTCTCTTGAATTGCCATTGCTTGTTGGTGAGGATGTAGATGCCATCAAGAATACATCTACTTCATCCTCCTCCTCCTCCTTTGCAAGGTTTCCTTGTTTGTCATCCTCCACTTGTGCTCTTAGCCTCTTGTAGCATTCAGATGCATAATGCCCCTTTCTTCCACAAAAGAAGCATTTTTGCTTTGACTTGTCCTTTGAGCTTGATGCATCATCCTCTTCTTTGGCCTCCTTTGGATGCTTCTTCTTTCCATTGGTCTTCTTTTTGCCCTTGAATGAGAAATTGGCTTTCTCATCACCATCCTGCAACAACAAGGAACTCATCCTAGATTTTGCATGGAGCATCCTACACTCTTCAGTCACTAATACATTGTGAAGTTTTTCTATAGTTAGCAAAGTGTCTTGGATGGCAAAACTTTGGACCAAATTTGCAAAGTCATCTCCTAGACCATTAAGGACAATTTGTACAAGCTCTCCATCATGAATCTTCTCTCCATTGGAAGCCAATTCCCTATTTAGAGACTTGATTCTGAGTACATATTCTTGTGCACTCTCCTCACTTCTCCTCATGCTTTGCAAAATTTGATTTCTGAACATAAGAACTCTAGAAGTGTTGCTAGACTCATAGATTGATTTTAAAGACTCCCAAGCCTCTTTAGCATTAGTACAAGCTGATACTTCTCTCAACAAATCATTGCTCACATTCATCTTCACACAATGAAGTGCAAGCCTAGATCTCTTCTTGTATCTAGCTAACTCCTGTGCACCTAGAGGTTCATCTTCATCTTCAATCAAGAACTCATAAAGGTCTTGGAGCACTGCATACCAAGACCTTGGTGTCTATTTCAGTCCATACAAACTTTGGAGCAAAAGACAAACTTTTGATTCATCACCTTCCTTCACAAAACCTGGAGGCTGCTCCATATAAATCTCCTCCTCAAGGTAACCATTGAGAAATGCATTAGAAACATCAAGTTGGAACATACTCCATTTGTGAAAACATGCAAGAGAGATAAGTATTCAAATTGTTACCATCTTTGCAACTGGTGCAAAGGTGTCTTCATAGTCAAGACCTCTGATCTGTGAGTAGTCTTTGGCACAAAGTCTTGCTTTATACTTATTGATAGATCCATCATGATTATACTTGATTCCGAATACCCACTTACATCCAATCACATGCATGTTGTTTGGTGGCTTCACAAGCTCCCATGTGTTATTTGACATCAAGGCTTCAAATTCTTGGGTCATTGCTTCAACCCACTCCTTGGATTGAAAAGCTTCTTGGACATCCTTAGGCTCTTCATCTGATATAAAAAGTGCATGATAGGAAGTTTCACCTTCCACTTGCCTTCCTTCTTCATCATATGTGAGCCTCCTTGGCTCAGATCTTGCTCGTGTAGATCTTCTGGGTGTGTCATCTCGGCCTCACCTCTTCTTGAACAGCATCAAGATTGATGATTGTAGATCTTGCATGAGTCTCCTTGATCTGTGCATCATCCAAGTTAAACTTCTGATCTTCATGGAAGATCACATCTCTACTAACAACATTTTTGTTAGTAGAGGGCAAATAAATTTTGTATGCTTTTTTAGTGGATGCATATCCTACAGAAATTTCTTTTACTGCACTAGGATCTTCCTTCTTCCTAGTTTCTAGAGGCACATGCACAAATCATAGACAGCCAAAAATTCTAAGGTGATCTACCTTAAGCTTTTTCTTACACAACATCTCAAATGGTGTCTTTCCTCCTATTGCAAGATTTGGAAGCCTATTACAAAGATAGTTTGCACATGCAACTCCCCAAAATTCTTTAGGCAAAGAAGCTTCTAGCCTAATGGCTTTTGCACATTCACACAAAGTTCTATTTTTTCTCTCAGCAACTCCATTTTGTTGAGGAGTATATGAACAAGAAAACTCTCTTTGAATACCCTCTCTCTCAAAAAAGTCTTTAAACTTATTGGAAGTGTATTCTCCTCCACTATTACTTCTTAGAGCTTTTAACTTGAAAGGAAACTGCTTTCCTACATAAGCTTTGAAAGTAAGAAAAACATCATAGGCATGGCTTTTGAAGACATCATATAGATCCAAGAATATCTTGTATAATCATCTACAAAAGAGACAGAGCAATTGGATCCTCCTTTGCTCTTAGTTGATGAGAAATAAACATCAGAGTGTACAAGTTCAAATGGTTGCTTTGTCTTGATACTTAATCTAGGAAAAGACCTCCTGTGTGACTTTGCCAGCACACAAGCTTCACAAGGTAGAAGCTCCTTTGATAGTGTCTTTGGTAGACCAACAACTTTTCCTTCTTTGACCATAGATTGCATGACTTTGAAATTGGGATGATCCAATCTCTTGTTCCACAGATCCTCCTGTAGAACCTTGGTCTATGTTGGCTGATTCTGACGAATTCCCAAGACTCTGACAAAGCAACTCAAGAGCACCTCTCACCTTAGACCGAGGAGGTCTCTGAGAAGACGGACTAATGAAGACTGAGAGCCGAGTATGAGAGCCGAGAAATACTAGCTAGGAAAAACAAGTAAGAACTGTGTAAGCCTCATGGTGAATCTTGGAAGATGGAATGACCATGTAGGAACTAGTATTTCTAAGCAAATGCAATAAATGCAAGTAGACCTCTCTTAAAGAAAGTAGAGTGAGCCACATTTTGATGGTGACCTCTAGTAGAGAGCAATATTCCATTTGTAATAAATTTGTGAAATGTGGAAATTCCACTAGGATGCCACCTAAGGAGCTCTCTTGCTTATTTAAGAGATTCCCTCTTTGTGAAGAGGAGCTTTTTGCATTGTATCTACTCCATGCTTAATAAGAAGATTTTCCATGAGTTTGATGCTACACTAAGCTCCTTGATCATGATGGTTTTCTTGAGTGATGCCCCTATGATCATGCCCTTCCATTCATATTGTGTGTGGTTGTGGATTTAGAGTGGATTAGTTTTCTTGCTTTCCTACTTGTGGATTAGATTTCTTGTTTTCTTGTGGATTAATGTAGGAGCCAGCATTTGAGTAAACTAAATAGGCTAGAAATGTGGCATAAATCTTGCATATTTTCTAACATTCTAGCTCTTGATGTTCTTGGGATGTCCAAGAATCAAAAGGCCGGTTAGTTTCTTGATTCTTGGAATTCTAACATGTTGTAGATTAGTCTCTTGCTTCTTGTTCTGTATATTTATGCAAGTTCAGTGTAGTGTAGGCCCTGATTTCAATCCGCTTTAAGTGTAGGTAGCTGTAGAAATCCATTGAACGTTCATTGTTATCAAACAACTGTACTACACTAATGAGATTCTTGGTCAATCTAGGTACATACAATACATCATGTAAGCAAAAAGATTTTGATGATGATGCATGCAATGGAATACTACCTATTCCTTTAATTCTACACTCTACATCATTATCAGTATGGATTGATCTTTTTGCACCTAGATATGGCATGAGATTAGTGAAAGAGTTCCTAGAACTAGACATATGGGAACTAGCCCCACTATCTATCCACCAGACTTCTTCGTTCTTAAAAGGAAAAGATGAAAAAGTAGACATCATTAATGAATCCTCTCTTTCACTCTCTACACGCTCACACTCGTCCTCATTAGTAAGGTTAGCTTGCTTAGATTGGTTCTTCTTCTTGAAACAGTTTGATGCATAGTGTCCTTTCTTGCCACAGAAAAAACACTTGATCTTTGACAACTTCTTCTTGCCACTGGACGTTGTAGCTTGTGAGGACTGATCCTCACCACCTTCAGCATCTTGTTCTCTTGCCTGCTTTCTTCAGCAATGAGAACACCTTGCAGTGTCTCCAAGGATGGAAGATCCTCCCTGACAGCATAAGTCTGCACAATATTGTCATACTCATCTCTAAGTCCATTTAGGACTATTTGAACAAGTTCAGTGTTCTTAAGAGCATCACTAATACCAGCTAACTCTTGATAAAGATCTTTAACTCTCATGACATATGATGAAGCACTCTCATCTACTCTATGATAACTTAGAAATATTTGGTTTCTAAGTATAAGCAATCTAGAAGTATTTTGATTTCATAGATTGTTTTTAGAGTATCCCAAGCTTCCTTGGCAGTGGTGCATGTACTATCTCTCTTAATACTTCATTAGTAATATTCATTTTTATAAAATGAAGGACAATTTTGGTTCTTTTGTGGAATGCTACAGCTTCATTAGGTGTAGCAGGTTCTTCTACAGCTCCACTCACAATATCCATTACATCCCGTAGAATCAATAATGATTCCATTCTGATCTTCCATTGGAAGATGTTAATCTCTCACTGTGCTCTAATAAATGTGAACCAGATGAAGACATCTTCTTGGTGAGAAATTCTAGTAATGATAAAAAATGGAACTGAAAGGATGTTGCTTGCTATCTCAATCTAGGATCTAACACAGATGTTGATCCACCCTATGAAATCTAGCAACAGATGTGAGAACAAATTCTCAATACAAAAAATCAATCTATCTTGAACTTGGATCTTGCTTCAGTCACAAAAGAAGAAGCACATGCAAGCAAGAAGTCTATCTCCCACAAGTTTCAAAGTACTGATAAACTCTCTAGGAACTTACTTTCAACTCAAAAAAAGTAATATGTGTGAAATGAAAAGTCTAAGACCCCAGAACACTCACTTCTATCCAATTCTACTTGATTGATAGTGAAAAATGATGAAAATGGTGAAAAAGACAGATGTGTGCTCACTTTGGCATATCCCACGATTGAGTACCCTCTCAAACTCTCTGATTGCCTAAAACTCTTCTAAAAACAAATCAAATTGATTTAGAAACAAGAGCAACACATTCTACTCTTCGATACCTATACAACAAGCTATAAAACATCAAATTTGGATCATTCCTTGAGAAGTAGCACTCATTAATGAGGGCTGATTTCACACTGTGAGCTCTTTGTCCATATAGAGTTTTGCTGAATCAGATCAGCCTTGATTTGATCCACTTATGGTCCACAGATTGTCTGTTTCTCAGTGAGCTTGAATCCCTCTCCAAAATCAGAGTTCTTGCAAGCAAAAACGCTGATGATCTGATGTATACACCCTCACCTCTTCAAAGCATGAAGCTCTGATACCATGTGAAGTTTTTAGCACGTGTGAACTTCACCACACACCCTACAGGATCTTACTGAGGTGTTCTGATTGCACAATATTGATCAAAGAACAGTATGCTTGAAAAATCTAAGGCAAGAGCACAATGGCATACATTTGATGAAAAAATCTAACTCTTCACTATGAGAAATGAATGTCAGAAATAATTCTAGGTGTTCAGTATGGGAAAAAGAGGTTGCTCTCGGGTAGAGAGAGAAAATCAAGCATAGAAAATTCGGGTAGAGAGAGAATGAGTCCAAAACACCAAAATCTCAATATTCACAATGTGGCAAAACATGCCCAGTTTTTCCTACATGAGAGAGACTCAAATTCCTACAGTGGAGTTGCATGGAAAGTCCACTTAAGTGAACTAATTCACCTACCATAGATCCACATGTGTATTTACATGCATGTATGTTGCATGTACTGCATGTCAACTCATGAAACTGCCTAGACATGTGTAGATCACTGAAACTACTTTGCATGTTGCATGCACTGATTGCATGTGGCTTGCATGCATACAATAAAACTTTGCATGCTATCTAAACATCTGCATGTCATCATAATTGAACCTATCTAACTCAAATCCGAGCTACACTAGAAGGATATGTGCTCAATTCACACTCCTTTTATGTACAACATGAATTTTAGTGGAAATCACCATGGACATGATCCCAAACTCGAGATAGGAAGATAATATTTTAATAATCTTCACATCCTCCACCTGTGTCCCTACTCTTAAACACAAAGATAGATAACAAGCTGGCCTCAAGTATTCACCACCCAACCATAGCTAGATCCAAGCTCCAAGCAAGACCTATCTAGCACCCTCTTGCTAACCATAAACAAATAACAAGCATACCACAACAGACTATACAACTAGACTGTAATGTCTACATAAAAAGAGTAGGAAAAGATTTTGTGATACTGACTATCTTCGTGGATGATTCCCTTATGATAGGTAACTCCTTTCTTCCATCCACTCCATTCTAGGTGGGTTCGTAACTCTTTCTTGGTTACTATTATTACTCTTGCCCTAGTCCTCTTGGGGATGAGTGTTTCTATTGAGTGTCACGGGGGTCTCTTGTTGTTGGTCTTGCCTTGTCTATCTTGAGGAGTCCATTTAAGCTTTTTGATTTGTGAATCTTTAATCTTTCTATTTGAAATTTCATGATTGGCTAGCCCATAACTACATAGATCCAACCCACTCCTCTGTTCATGGCTCCGTATGCTTGTAGCCTCTGGCCTCTCACCCACAACTAATCCCTTTGTAAGATCCTACACTTGAAACTTAGTCGTCATAGTTCGTCTTAGTGGTACTCGGGTCTTGACCAGTTTCCTTATGAGTATAGTCCCAGTGGTCCATCTTGGTTCCAAGGGGAATGACCTCATAGTACTCTCTGAGAGATTCATTCCTTCTACCCCTAGCACTGATCTAAAGTCTGGTTCATATTCATTGGTAGTGGACTCGGAGTCGTCCCCACTACTAGATGTCTCCTCCCATTTGGATTCAGGTATGGGGGCTCTTTCTGACTGGGGGGCTTCCGGGTCCTTTGCCAAAGATCTTGGAAGGCCGAGAGCAAGCTCCTCCTTGCACATGGCTTCCATGGTCTTGGTGTTGATGTGACCAAGCCTCTTGTGCCACAAATCAAATGTGGTCATGTTGCTCTCCTCAGCTACCATCACAAATTGGTTAAGATCAATAAAAGCATCAAGTTTAAATAACCTCCCAAACCTTGTTCCCCTTGCTATGATCATCTCACTTTTTTTGATGTTGCATACATTAATAGAGAACTCCACAATGAAACGATGATCTAAAAGTTGACCTGCATTAAGAAAATTCTTAGTGATACTAGGAATGAAGAGAACACCATCTATCTTAGTCTTCTTGAAAGATCCTAACCATAAGCGAATGGATCCCATACCTTCAACTTTACATTCATGATCATTTGCTGTAAAAATAGACTTTATAGGTCCTACATAAGGTGTGAGTTGAGAAAAGGGCTCCCTTCTACCCGACATGTGGGAGCTAGCCCCACTATCTATCCACCAAGGATCTTCATCTTTGACATTTGATGATGAAAAAGTTAACATCATGAGTGAGTCCTCATGAGAACTCTCTTCTTCCTCTTGTCCCATGTTGGCTTGACCTTGAGCTTTCTTCCTCTTGAAGCATTCCGAGGCATAGTGCCCCATCTGGCTACAACAATAGCACTTGATCTTAGATTTGTCCTTCTTGGACTTGACTTGTGATGATGATGATGTAGATCATCCTTGATCTCCATCCTTTGCTTGCTCCTTTTTTAATGCTCCTCTCTTGCTCTTCGCTTTGCCTTTTCTCTTGAAAAGCTTTGTCATCACCATCATTGATAGAGAGCCTCTCCATCCTTGATTTGATATGAGCCTTCCTACTCTCCTTGGCCATCAACACACTTTGAAGGTCTTCAAGTAGGCAAGTTTCCCATGATGGCATAGCTTTGGACAAGGTTAGAAACATCACTACATAAGCCATTCAAAACTATTTGCACAAGATAACTCTCTTTAATAGATTCACCAACATAAGCAATCTCTTTATTCAAATTTTTCACTCTCAAAACAAATTGATGTCCACTCTCACTCTTCCCTTGGAAGCATTGAAGAGCTTGATTCTTGAGATAAAGTAATCTTGAGGTATTCTTGGACTTATAGATCTTATGAATAGTCTCCTAGGCCTCTTGGGCTGAGATACATGCTCCTACTTCCTTGAGCAAATCATTTGCAACATTCATTTCAATACAATGGAGTGTAATCTTGCACCTCTTGTTGTATTTAGTTGCTTCTTGTGGATGGATTGGCTCATCTTCCTCTCCATTCACAATATCTATCAAATCTTGCATGAAAAGGATGGATTCCATTCTTAACTTCCAAATTGAATAATATGAAGAGTTCAATCTCTCACTAGAATCCAAAAGATAGGCACTTATGGATGCCATATTCAATGATAGGGAGATAGATTCAATTAAACAAGATAGATTGTACAAATATGATTTCAACTAGCTCTCCCACTCTCTTTGGGACATGAGATGAATCACTCTCTGATTTCTCAACAAGATCTAAAATGATCTTGAGCTTGATCAATCTTCAACATCCAAACTAGATCCAAACCTAGCTCAATTTACTATAGATTTGATCAAAACTAGTCTCCTCCTTGATTTCAACTTCACAAGAAGGGTGAATTGACCTATACTGAACCAAAAGCACTTTATAGCACACAAATGTCTCACAAATAAATATTTCTAAATTCAGGTTGAGTCACATTTGTAAAATGCAAAAAAAAGCTTGGTAGAGGCCAAAAATCTTGTATATAGATAAACACACATGTGTGGAGCCTGTTCCCACATGTGAAACTAGTGTACTTGTCATGTACCATAATCATATAGGATGTACATATGATTTAATTCAAGTTCTAGTGGCTAAAAAGGCCAAAAACTAGTTTTCTAGACATATGACACATGGCATCAATCTATTGATTGCATGAGCCACATCCTTTGGTTAGGTGTCATATCCCATGTGTAGAGGACAGCTCACACATGTGGAATAAGTTGAAGTAGGCAAATTTTGAGTTCTAGAAGATTTCCAAGTAGATCTCCATATAGAAGGAAAATAGACCAAATGTGCTCAAAATAGAAGGTTTTGTCCAAGTGTCAGTTTTGCATGATAAATCATCATATGACAAATCACCTTCACACATGTGGGATCAGAGGGATGATCAGTACCACGAGCTCCCACTTAGTGTATATATAGAGCCACATTTGGCCATAATTATTGTGAGACAATAATCTTGGTTTTGGAAGCAATTTTGAGTGATTCTCTCCATTTGTCTACATTTGTTTTGATTGTTTTGAGGTTCTATCAATGTGTACATGATTTTCAGGTTGGATTCCGTACTCAGACAGTGTTTCACATGTGTGAAACCAGAAAGTACACCTACCTTCAATTAATGATTGTTCTTGTTAGGATTTTGTGTCTAGAATTGATCTAGATTGATCTTAATCTGAAGTAGATTGATAGATCAAGTAATCTGACAACCAATCCCTCTTGAGGATCAGATTAGGATCCACTCTTGGTCCTTTTTGTACTTTTTTGCACATGGTATCAGAGCCTAGTACAAGAGGTTTTGTTGAAATTGATAGGGTTAATCCAAATCAAAGCCAAAATTAGCAGTTTTTTGGAAACTAGTCAAATTTTGTGTAGCGAGTTGGATTTGATAGCTATCCTCAAAATTTTTGGTCCAGATCTTGTTGTGGGCTGTAGGAACCCTTTTCACACGTGTGAGGCCGTACATCTCCTGTTTTGGCTGAGAAAATTCAAAAATTTGTACAATTTGACTCACACACCCAATTTGAGAGATTTTTAATGTAAAATCAAGCATTTTCTATAGAGAATCTAATCCCTTGTTTTGTTCTTGGATTAGATCAGCCAAAAAATTAAAATTGAAGCTTGAATTAGGAGCATTAAATGATTTTCTCTGATTTTTTGAGTGTATGTTGAAGTTAAGAGAGATTTTGCTAAAAATCATAGATTAAGGAGTGATATGCAAGGTGAGAGGTTGAAATCCATTGTACCATCACTCTAGATTTGTTCAAGAGTGATAGGGTCAAGTTTAGAAGCATCAATTTTCTAGAAAACATCTTTGGATTTATCCTCCAAGTGAAACCTTTGAGAGTTTCTAGTGCATATAGAGCATCTATGCAAATCTTTTGTAGAATTTGACATAGATTGGCTTCAATTGAGAGTTCTAGAAAAGAGATTGAGATCCAAGTCACATTGTTCAATCCTACTCAATTTGTTTGAGTGATTGTAAGGTTTGAAAAGAGTCATTAAGGTGTCTATGGCAAATGTGTAGAGAGAGATCCAATTTTCTAAGAGTTCCTTCCTTTGTAGAGGGCAAGATCTAGAAGCTCATTATGTGTTGTTATTGGTGGAGAGTTTGTCTCTTCCTAGGTGATCAAATCTTTCTAAGTGGCATTAGCTCTTTGAAGCACAATATCTTAGTGAGAAAAATCACAACTTTTGATTTTGAATTTCATTCCAAGTCTTAAAAGGTAGAGTAATTGGTGGAATCCAATAGGAGTGATTGAATTCAATTCGTTGAGCAAAAATTGACATAGTATGTATGAAACTCAAATTAGTTCTATTCAACTTTCTTTGTGAGAGTGTGGGGGTCAATTTGTGATCCCATTGGATAAGTAGAATGAGGAGGAGTCCATATTTGAGTATTCATGCATGGTTGAGATCTTTGTGAATCTCTAGTTGTCTAAATTTTTAAGCTTTGTGAAAAATTGGTGGTATGGTTTGTTGTCAAATCAAATCAAATTCATTCTAAATCTCAAGTGTGAGATTATTTGGGTCAAGAGTGAGTCCAAAAGAAGTGATTAAGTTTGATTTTCATGTATTTGAAACAAAACCCATCTTTTGTTCAAGAATCCCAAGTGTTGAGAGAACTAGTCAAATGAAAAGGAAAATCTAGGTGTCAAATATTTTTCATATCCATTTCAACTTTCAAAAGAAAGAGTCATTGGTATTTGATGAGTTTAATAGGAGATTGGATCTGATTTCTTTTGTGATTTGATTCAAAGATTGTGTGCTTTTGTCTTAGTGATCAAAGCAAAGTTTCCAAGTGACTAGTCATTAGTGTTGAAAGTCACAAATTACATTTGTAGAATCATATCACACGTTTTTATTCACATGGCATCAATAGGTGGCATCCTATTGAAGGAAAGAAAGGATCCTAAGTGCAATCTTTATGGCAAGGGAGGATATATTTTCTCAAGATGCTACAAAAAGAAGGCCAATCCATCCAAGGAGAACCAAAGCAAGGGGGCCGAGGTGAAGGATGGAGCTTCAAGTTTGAAATGCAAATACAAGAAGGACAAGTCCAAGGGAAGGTGTTTCCTTTGTGGAAAGCTGAATGAGGCTTGGAGTCTCACAAGGACTTGCAAGATTTGTCTTCAAGAGTCCATCACAACACATGTCAAATCTTTTGTGATTTTTCATTTGGAAGTGCATTCTTTGGTTCAAGATGAAAAGATAGATGTCACTTTCATAAAAGTAACTTGGATTTATTTCATGTCCTTGGAGAGTAGTTTGCTTGGAACTTTAGATATGTTCAAACTTATTGTTATTATCCAAGAGAAATCAATCAAGAATAAGGAGCAATCTCAAAATGAAAATAGTTTCATTTATGCTATCATGTCAACTTATGAAGAGCCATTTTGCTTTGAAGAGATTTTTGTATCTCAAAGGTGGATTAAGGCAATACTAGTTGAGTGTGATGTCTTAAAAGGTAGCAAAATATGTTTTCCTTGTAAGCTTACATTAGTTATGAAGTCAAGGAAATGGAAATATCTTCATAATGTAGGATCTTTTGGTTTCAATAAGATCATGAATGATGTGTTCATTCATAAAGATGAAAATTGTAAGTTTTCAATCTTAAAGGCAAGTTGTAAACTTCTTATGAGAATAAGTGAAGCATCCAAAGTGGACACTTATATCCATAAGCAAGTAGTTAGCCTTATTGAGATGGAAATGCCTTTTGATTTCAATATTAGAAAAATCATGCCAAGCTGTGGTGATTTTTGGACTTATGTTTCTAGCATAAGTAATTTTGATAATCATAGGAAGTGCATATTGTGTGGCCATAGTTGTTGTGATCATTATGATTCATGGAGGTCTCGGATTTCCATCAAGGAGCACCATGAAGAGGACCTTAAAGATTCATCTCAAGGTTCAAGTGTGCCAAGGATTGAGGAGGAGAGACCTTCTCAAGTTGTGATTCCAGAAAGAAACTCAAGAAATATGGTTGATTCCATGTGGCTCACATTTCAAGGGAAAGAGGAGCATATCTCATGTGGTATACATCTCATACTTACTTCTCTTATGTCATTTGATAAATCAATATGCTTTAGTGAGATCATTGCATCTCAAAATTGGAGTAAAGCCATACTAGTTGAGTATGAAGTCTCTCTTGAGAACATAGATGATGTTCTTAAAAGGTTGAAATTGATTTTAAATCAATTAGAAAGCAAATGGTTATTTCATCAAATGTATGCTCTTGAGTCATGTAAGAGCAAAAGTGATTTGTTCACTCAGTTTGAAAATTTGTATTGAGGCAAATTGTAAACTCTTTATGAGAATAAGTCAGCAGTGTGAAGATCTCATGGTCTCTTTCATCTTTTAGTCCTGAGAATGTGGACTCATCAAACTTTACATCTCTACTTGAAACAACCTTCTTCGTGGTTGGATTGTAGAGTCTGTACACTTGTGATTCATTCGAGTACCCGACCATGATTGTTTGTTCTAATTTATCATCGAGCTTACTTTTTTTTCTTTTCTTTTGGAATGTGCTTGTACGCTGCACATCAAAACACACGTACGTATGATAGATTAAGCTTTCTACCTATCCACATTTTGTACGAAGTCTTGTCTTTCAGCACTGTTGTTGATGATCTGTTATGTAGGTGTACTGCTGTAGCTATTGACTCAACCCAGAATTGACTTTGCAATCGAGCCTGTGCCGTCATGCATCTGGCTCCTTCGACTAGCGTCCTGTTTCTTCTTTCTGCGACACCATTATATTCTGGTGTGTACGCAGGAGTGAACTGATGCCATTAGAGGAGTTCTAAATCCAAAAAAGACCCTTTGTAAAGTTTTTTTTTATATTCTCAATTTGTTCTTACACATGGACCAATCAAAACACTCAAATTTGAAATCTACGTAACGTAACTTTTTGAGTCCACACTAAAAATGGCATAAGTTTTTAATGGTAAGTCCAAATTTAGCAAACTTTGGTGCATTGGAAAGCGCTCAACAAGGGCTTTCCAATGATATGTTAGATGACATAATCTTGAACTACGATTAAAAAGTTATGGCAAGTCAAAAGTATTAGTGTTATAATATTTTAATAATATAAACTACATATTGCACGAATTCTTAAAGGGTCTTTTTGGAGCTCAAAACTCCTCTAATGTCTATCCCCTGTTCTTGGCAGAATTTTAAAAATTCTTTGCTCTTGTACTCACCTCCATTGTCAGATCTGATGATCTGAATCTTCTTTGAGGTGTGTCTCTCTGCAAATGCCACAAACTTCTTGAAAGAGTCAAACACTTCAGATTTTTTCTTTAGGTAGTAGATCGTAGTCATTCGGCTATAATCATCTGTGAACGTCAAAAAATACCTCGATCCTGAGAGTGAATCCATCTTCATCGGTCCACAGACATCAGAGTGGACGAGCTCAAGGACTTCTTTGGCTCTTCTTCCCTCATGTGTGATCTTCGCTTAGCCTTCTTAGCAGGAATTGATCGTGGAGGTGATGACTTCGGAGAAGATAAATTTGCCTTTCTGACAGGCTTCGTAGAACTCAGTATCGGGTCTTGATATTTTGAGACCTGTGACTATGTCTTTCTTGCACATGTCATGCAGGCTCCTCATGTTCAGATGATACATTCTCCTGTGCCAGAGTTGATCTTCATTATCTGATGCATTTAATATGCTATCTGAATTGCTGATTATCTTGGCTTGGTAGAGGTTTCCTTCTCTGCATCCAACCGTCAGCAATTTGTTTGTCATTTTCTCGATCGGCAGCATGTATTGCCATCGAATAAAATTTGAATTTCAAGATCTGCCATCTTGGAGACTGATAGCAGATCTTTTCTCAACGAAGGCACGTAGAGTGCTCCTAGAAGCTCTGCTTGACCTGATAGTGTTTGCAGTTGTAGAGTCCCGATGCCTTTGACATCGTGTCGGTTCCCATCACCTAGAATCACTGCTCTGTTGTTTTTTAATTCTCTGAAGTCGATCAAGATTTTATTGTTGTAGGTGATGTGTGATGGTGCTCCTAAATCAATGACTACATCGTAGTCTTGTTCGGTGTAGCTCGTTGAAGCTTCATCAAGTATCGTGAAGGCTTTATCACCTCTATTTGTATCGTTGGATGACTCTGCAACATTTGCTTTCTCAGCTTTGTTCTTTCTTTTTGGGTTGAATCTGCAATCGTATGTAGAGTGCCTCTTCTTCTTGCAGTGCATGCAAGGTATTGTTGGATTGAACCAGCATTTGTTGGCTGTATGGCCTGGTTTGTGACAGTGATCACAGGAAGAAAATTGTTGATTCGAGGACTTTGTCTTGTCGAATCTGGATTTGTTGTTCTTCTTCTTCTTTTCTTTTGTGAAGAGAGCTTTCTCTTGATCATTGCTTCCTTCTCCTTCGTCCCTCATCAGTCTCTCATCAGCGACAAGACTGATTGCTTTGTCGAATGTCATATCTGGTAGACTCAGTATGAGCATTCTCAATGGTTGATAGGACGCCAATAGAGACTTCATGAAGTACATCAGCTGTTGTGGTGCTGGGACCTGGTGCTCCTGTCCTGATGCAGTGAGTTGAGCAAAGATTATTATGATCTTCTCAACATGCTGGTCCAACTGGTTGCCATCACATCATATGGATTGCAGCTGATTGTGAAGATGCATCACTAAAGCTGCAGTCCTCACTTCGTACTTTTGTTTTAATCTTTCCCACGCTGCATGGTTGCTTTTGCAGTCTTCAATCTACATGAGTAGATTTTTGTTGATGGATGAAACGATGATCGCCATTGCACGCTCATCCTTTTTGATTCATTCAGCTCTCCTTGGGTCTTCTTCTGGAGGCTGCACCACTGAGAGTTCGGTGACCAACCAGATGCCTTCGTCCTTCAGAAGCGTTTTGATTTTGAATTTCCATATCCTGTAGTTTGCGCCATCAAGACTGATTGCTACTCTTGTCTGGATCATTGTAGCCATTTTGTGTTGCCTAGAGAATCACTTGTTCAGATATCAGTGGTGATAATTTGTATGCTCTGATACCATGTTGCGAACGGGTGTGTTTTTGTATCACAAACGATTTTGTTTCTTATGCAGAAACCTACAGGATCCTAGACACGCGACTACAGATCACAGAACAGAAACCATTCTAACGATCAAGACAACGCAAGACAAGGAGATGCACAAGAGAGAGCAACTGTATTATCAGTTTGATTTTTGGAACGAGATGATCAGTGTCTCACTCGTTGACAAACATTCATGCACAGCTATTTCGTTTCTACTCTCTACGTTGTTTTTCACTCTCCTATCCCCTACTATTTTTTTATCTAGAGACATTGTCTGAATTTTCTTATGCAGAAACCTACAGGATCCTAGACACGCGACTACAGATCACAGAACAGAAACCATTCTAACGATCAAGACAACGCAAGACAAGGAGATGCACAAGAGAGAGCAACTGTATTATCAGTTTGATTTTTGGAACGAGATGATCAGTGTCTCACTCGTTGACAAACATTCATGCACAACTATTTCGTTTCTACTCTCTACGTTGTTTTTCACTCTCCTATCCCCTACTATTTTTTTATCCAGAGACATTGTTTATATCTCCACTGTGTGGAGTTTACGAGATAGCTAAACAGAGAATTACCAGAGTAGTTAATGTTAATCAACTAGTTAGTTACTCTCTCTTATTGCTAATTGTTTCGGCTGAGCGTGAAGTTCAAAGCTCCAAGCCCGTTGAGCTGCCAACTGGCAGCGCGAAAGATTTTCTTTCGTTCTCTTTTCATTTTGTGTCATGTCGTGTCTTTTGGTCTTGGAGGCATGTTTGACTTTCGCGAATCATTTGACCTTCGAGTTTCATTTTGCTTCGTGTCTTAGGGTTTTTGAGGTACGTTGATTTCGTGAATTGTTCGCCGTTTGGCCTTCGCTTCGTGTCGCCTCGCTTCGCATCACGACAAAGTTGTAGGAGTTCACAATTTTTGACATAATTATGGCGACAAAGATTGCAACTAGGACTCTACAACTACAATCATGAACTCTACTCATCAAGATCAGCTCCACATTCATCGGATAATTTGGACAAGTATTCTTTGATGTGTGCCACTGATATTTTCGAAATAAATATTGATGTTTGCATAGTACAGTCGTGTGCTTTAATTTTTTTTTTTGCCTTTGATTTCCATGCATGAACAAGTGTATCTACATTCATATATTGTAATTCGTCATTGTTCGGAATCCATTCCTTCTCTAAGCAATTTTTGTACAGCTTTGAGTTGTCAACTTGTCTCTAGTTTCTATGTCGTTTATTAGACTTTGGTTCATACCATAATGCTTTAAACTCTGTGGCCAAGCCTTCTGAGTTTTTCTTCACTTCGACAGCTTTTGCCACCCAAATAGGTATGGAACCCTCCACAACATCTTCATCTGGAGGCCGCATTGCAACGAACTTGTCCAACACAACTTCTCTATGTGGGATGAATTCAACCAAAGTTACATCAGCTTTTTGCCCACAAAACCTCCAGGGTAATAACTCTACATCCATTTCCACCTCATTGATCGAAGTTGATATAGATGAATAGAAAGTGGTTGGCAAGGATTGTGGCCAAAAGGCCCCTTGGCTATACATTGATCCTGACAACATCTTTTCTTTGGAAAAATATTCGACAAGTTTTGTGGTTTCAACCACACATACGTCATTGCGATCCTTGTATTCTGGAAACTTTTGGCCCATGAACCACAAATAATCAATAAAGGACATTATTCCTTTCATTTCATCTGGATCCAGATCCTTCGTGGATGTCAGAAAGATGGATTCATCTTTTGAAGATACACGCTGCAACAGTTTGAAAGGTTCACTCCATGCGTTGTCTCCATCATTAGAATAGTATTTCCGTTGCATGGTTGGCTCACCATTCATCATTTGAAAACAAAAATCATGAGGATTGGTGTGTCCTTCTAAGCCGTCATTTCCTTGAGCAATACAAGGATCTATAAATTGTTTCCAGTCTACCATTCGTTCCAGTATTTCTACTTCATTGCTTTCGATACGACCGCCACCTATCTTTTCACCAATTCGTGCTAGCATATCTGGCATTGTGTGTACTGATTTGGACTTCAAAGCCCTGGATATGACACTGAAAACCTGATCTATGTCTTCATGTGTGTGGCCAACCAAAAGAAATCCCATTTCTACCTTTTGGAAGATGTTATGTGCCAGTAACATAAAACAAAGACCAAAAATAAATTTGTTCTTGTTCTCCCTCCAACAATTGTCAGCTTGAATACGTAAGATCGGATGTAAGTTACCACGTGTTGCATTATTGATGTGGCAACTTGATTGCTATCATGAGCATGCAAGGTATCAATCCAAACATTACAGAGCAATTTGAATCCATGAACCAATACACCACAAACATGTGTTTTCAAAAATCGATTCCCCTCTAATTAGGGAGGAGTCTTATTGAAACGAGAAAATGTTGTTGTATTTTGATCCATTCCATCAATGATAAGACACAAAGACTGCTCAGGATGAGATCTTGACTCTTCTTTCCAATATGCATACAATTTTCTGGAATCGAAAATATGATGTAGATGACGACCTCTTAATGCAATATAGCGATCACGCATCCTAGCGCCATGAGTTGTCTCTATTGCATTCTTAAGGTCGTCACATGTTTTGCATTAGGACATTCTTTGTCTTGTTGGAGGACATGTCCAAACTCTTGTCTCCACATCTTGTAGAGTGTGGATCTTGAAATTTCAGGAATACATGTATCTTTAAGATGTGTGTTTATAGTTCTAAAGACATCACGTTTATGCATGCCGAGTGGGAGATGATGTTCGCAAATAGAAATGCCATCTTTTGATTTATGTTGTAGATGTGGTTGAGGCAACGTGTGCTTTTCCAAAATCCCATGTATTAGGGCTAGCCCTTTTGAAGAGTGTCCATGTTGCTTGAATGTGCTGGTGTTTCCATGAATGGAATAACGTGCCAAAACATTCCATGGGAGATTCCCAATAAATTCTGATATGCTTTTATGCATACAACTTTACCATCCAATGTAGGTTTGAAACGCAATTTGGGTTTCTCCAAAATGTCAAAAATTGCATTTGACATTTCCTGTCTATGAAAAAAACATTTGAACATCTGCAATAACTGATTATGCTTGTCAGCTCCTTGTTTTCTCCACACACCTAGTCACAAGTCTTCATATTCTATGTAGGTGATTTGTCGAATGCACAACTTATTACAACATGGTTGCATCAACGTTTCCCTTATATTTTCTGACGATAAAACATATTATGTCTTTTTTGGTGCAACATAAGCAAGCACACGTTTTCTTTTTAACTTTGAGTCCCAAAGGATGTTGGACATACTTGAGGCTCTCTTTGTAGATCTTCAAAAAGTTCATCTGCTTGTGACCATCTTGATCCTGTAGGATCATTTGTCATATTAGCATCATGTAATATGTTGCTTGTGTAATCATGTTCATCGAAATCGAATTATGAAAAATCTGAATTACATCGGGTGGATGCATTTGCACTTGCCAAAGTTGATGATTTCGGTGTACGCTTTGTTTGAATGCTGATTTCATAATGACATCTTTTATTTTTGTTGTTATCAATAGCCTCTCCAATATCCTCCATACTTGTAAGAATATCTGAGTTGTATGCTGATGTAGATATTTTATGAGTAACCACATCCTCGACATCTATTAAGATATCTGAGTTATACACTTATCTTGACATATTACGATCATGAGAAATATCTTCGATTCTTGTCAGGATATTCGAGTTATAGTTACTTGATCTTGACATATTACGATCATGAGAAATATCTTCGATTCCTTTCAAGATATCCGAGCTATAGTTACTTGTTCTTGACATATTACGATCATGAGAAATATCTTCGATTCTTGTCAAGATATCCGAGTTATAGTTACTAGATCTTGACATATTACGATCATGAGAAATATCTTTGATTCTTGTCAAGATATCCGAGTTATAGTTACTTGTTCTTGACATATTACGATCATGAGAAATATCTTCTATTCATGTTAAGATATCCGAGTTATAATTATTTGATCTTGTTGTATTGTAATCAGCGGGTCCGTTTTCGACATCTACTAATCTTGTCGACATTGTTTGGATGCTATCCCTTTTTGAACCACAAGGATGGCCTGACATTTTCTTGATGTTGCTCCTATTTGAATGTTTAGAATAATACGTAAAACACTCATTTAAAGGTTCAGTAAATGATACATTTTTTTCTCTTCTTAGAGTGCAAAGACAATTTTGACAAACACCAGATCATTGTTTGATTTGCATGTAAAAAGGGTCTCCGTCATCTGTAATGGCATTCACAATATTTTCTTCTGTTGTAGTTGAAGTCACTTTCACAATAACAAGCAAGTTTTTTTACTGGGATAGTAGTCTTTGAATTTAGCAGTGAAAACTACGACCCCTTCAGAATCCATACAATCAACAACGTCATCAATGTTGTATAATGGACAATTGGCAAGAACGAGTTCATTCATGTTGTATAATGGACAGTTGGCAAGAACGACTTCATTCATGTTGACAATATCTGCATTATCCCACAAGAATTTTTTTGCAATGACATCGATGGAAATATAGTTGTAAACATCTCTTAGGCGATCAAAATCATCGTGAGGGTATGGCAAAGGACAATCCATTTTAAATACCTTTGAAATTAGGACCACACTTTTATCCATACCAAGTTCTTTGAAAAAACATGTTCCATTTGATTCAACAGTTAAGGCATTTCCAAATGCAACCACTTCTTTTCGAAAAAATAGAACAACTTGAACATCTTCTCTTGGACAGTCCATGTAGTGACCCTAAAAAAAAATATAAGTACACTTTATGTTAGGATTTGCAATGCTACTGAAAGTATAATTAGCAAAAATATGAGACTAACAAAATTATGAAACCTTAGCCCTTAGCTCTTGGCCCTTAGCCCGTAGCCGTTGGCCCTTGCCCCTAGGCCATTAACCCTTGACCCTTAACCCCATGAACCAACCCTTAACACAAGGTCCTTAACCCTCGGCCCTTAGCCTTAGCATTTTGCCCTTAATTTTTAGCTCTTGGCCCTTGCCCTTGGCACTTGCCCCTAGGCCCTCAGTCTTAGCACTTGGTCCTTTGGCCCTTAAGCCTTAGCCCTTGGTCCGTGGTCCTTACCACTTAACCCTTAGCCTAAGCCCTTGGGAGGGGTGGGCTCCCTCCTCCCTCTCTCATTGTTTCAAGTCATATATATATATATATATATATATAAAGTACATACTTTTCTCTCAAAGAGAGAGGAGGAGGGTGGGCTCCCTCCTCCTCTCTCTTTGAGAGAATTTTTTTTTTTATATGTATAAATCATATATATATATATATATACATATACATATACATACATACATACATATATATATATATATATATATATATATATATATATACATATTACACTTAGGAGCTTAAAAAATATGCATATAGGTTAAAAACATACTAACAAGTGTACTGAATGACTTACCTTTAAGCGCTCACTTGCATAAATTTTAAAAAATGACACATCAGCTTTCGGAGCTTCCTGAGCTTCTAGAGGTGGTTCTAAAACTTTATTCTAAAAAACTAAACTCGAGGCATGAGCTTATTACTGAGCTTCCAGAGGTTCCAAAGGGTGGTTCTAAAATCTTTTATTCTAAGAACTAAACTCTCGTTGAACCTCCTTTTATAGAGTTTCGATGGCCTTTGTCCAGGTCATCAATCCATGTGAAAACATTCTGTTTAGACTCCTTGGTGTTACAACTCATCAATCCGTTTTTATACCTCGTGATACAACTCATCAATCCTAGTGACAAAGATCTCTTTTGTATTTTGTCTTTTCCATGTCATCAATCCGTTTTCAAACTTCTATTCATTTAATGCATCTCTCATGGATTGATGACATGGCAAGTATTAGATTACGGGGCCGTTACAAGTTTTTTTTTTGGGGGGGGGGGGGGGGGGGCAGCCCTCCCGGGCTCGCCTCCCAAAAAAAAACTTGTTAACGGGCCCGTTATGTTCTCGCAATAGTGCATTGGATCAAAAGAAAATTTGAGATCGGACAAACTCCTGAAGTTTGAAGAAGACGCCATTGCCATCGCCATAGCCATCACTGTTTGTTTGCAAAAAGACAGAATCGATAAAATAAGAGATATTGGAAAAGGGGGTTGGTGGGTTTCAGCCTCACGGCCGCTCCTGCCTTAACACTGGCATAGGGAAACATTGCCACACCTTGCTTCATCGTGGCTTCTTCAATCGCTACAGCCATCAGGACATATCGGGTCGCACTCCTCCATCCCCACAGCTCCTTCGCTAGAAAACCAGTCGCTCCTTTGCTACACACCTACCTGCCATCATTGGTTCCAAACTGCTGTCACCGTTGTCTCAAATTACATCTTCACCTTCTACAAGAGCGCCTAGAGCTTCAATGTTGCTTAGTAAAGATGGCAATCATCAAACAGATGGAAAAAATCTTCCATAGACAGCGTTCCAATCTCCGTGTCGATCTCCTCCTCGATTCAATTCGTCTCTTCACGAGTCGTTTAACTCTCAAAGTGATAATAACGTCTCTATATAAACGCTGCTTATTTTGCTCTATTTACGTTTTTAGTTCATACAATTTGTCTTTGAACCTTAGCGTGGTGTGGGTTTTTATTGCAACCACCTACTTGTATAGGATAACTCTCTGACCTTTAAAATAAAATTTATATTTCATATATCTTGCAAGCTCCTTTATTTCATGTTTTCGTTAAATGGTAAATGTTTTTAAACTATTTTAGCTGGTTTGTTGATAAGAAGGAGAGAGAGAGAGAGAGAGAGAGAGAGAGAGAGAGAGAGAGAGAGAGAGAGAGAATTAGATTTTTATATATATGATATATGTATATATATCCTTCTTTGCCAAGCTCAACGTTGGGTCGAAAAAATTCGAGTCTTCGGAAAAATTCGAGTCTTCGAAGAAATTCGAATCTTTGAAAACATTCGAGTCTTTGGAAAAAATTGATCTTTTGGAAAAATTCGAATCTTCAGACAAATTTGAGTCTTGGGCAAAATTCGAGTCTCGGGCAAAATTCGAGTCTTTGGAAAAATAATTCGAGTCTTCGGAAAAATTCGAGTCTTTGGAAAATTCAAATCTTCAGAAAAATTCGAGTCTTCGGAAAAATTCGAGTCCTTGAAAAAATTCGAGTCTTAGAAAAAAAAATTCGAGTCTTTATAAAAAAAATTGTTTCTTCAGAAAAATTCGAGTCCTAAAAAAAAATCGAGTTTTCAAAAAAAAATTCGAGTCTTTGGAAAAATTCTGAGTTTACAGTACAAAGAGTCGGATTGTACTCTGGGTTTAGGGTTTTGGATTTAGAGTTTAGTCTTTAGTACGCATAGGGACACATTTCCAAATTCACTCGTGTACAATCTTTGATATAGTTGACAGTACAAAGGGTCGAAAATATACAAAGGGTCGGATTTTACTCTGGGTCGAAAAATATACAAAGGGTCGAAAATATACAAAGGGTCGGAATAAATCCACCTTGATCTGATCCGATCTAGGATCGGAAAATCCTTCTTTGCGAAGCTCAACATTGGATTGGAAAAATTCCATCCTTTGAAAAAATTCGAGTCTTTGAAAAACTTCAAGTCTTTGGAAAAATTCTAGTCTTTGGAAAAATTCAAGTCTTTGAAAAAATTCGAGTCTTTGAAAAAATTCGATCCTTTGAAAAAATTCGAGTCTGTGGAAAAATTTGAGTCTTTGAAAACTTCGATCCTTTGGAAACAATTCGAGTCTTTGGAAAAAAAATTCGAATCTTTAAAAAAATGCGAGTCTTTGAAAAAAATCGAGTCTTTGGAAAAATGCAAGTCTTTAATAAAATTTTGTTTGTCAAAATCTTGGACAAAGAATAAGTTTTACAAAATTTTGAAATACATCATACACAAAAAATTTCCAAATTCACTCGTGTACACTCTTTGATACGCATGGAGACACATTTCCAAATGGGAGGGCAGTGTCACATTTTTCAGGAAAGGGGTTGAGGGGCAATGGACGGCCGACAATCTTCTACATTTATACATCCGCCTTTGAATGTACAAAGTAGGCGGACTATTAGCACAACATCGTGGGTCAGATTTCTAACGATAGTACATATAGCTTTCAGGATGCTCGTTATTAAATGGGTTTGAGGCTGAGCCATCGGAGAAAGACATTATTGTCATTTTGTGCAAGGTGAATGATGCAAATATTAGTGTTGTGATGGAGCTTCTAGGTTGATTTGAACCAACTATGGTATCAGAGACTCCAGTACTAGCTTGTCCAAAGTTTCGAGGGCATTCGATCGGATTCGACCTGTTTTTGGTCGCCCGATAGGCCTAATTTTCCTATACTACTTTTAGGGTCCTATAGGTTTGTCTCGGCGTGCAGCACAAGATGGAACAAACTTCTTGCAAAATGGACTCCGTTTGTTGACACTGGATCAGTTCTCGGGGATGCTAGAAAGTAGTCCATTTAGTGGCATTCCCCTCGATAGAAAGGGTGTTTCCGAACCAACGACATCGAAATTGAGCTGCAAATGGTCCTGTGGAGTCATGTTGAGCCCACAAACCTGTGGACACATCCCGCGTCCATAGTTCTGACCATTTTTTACTGAATCCGACCAATTCCTAGCTCGACAGGCCTAGAATGTCAGCACTACGTTTATGGTTTCTGGTTCGGACGCACATTTCGCTGTGAGTATTGAACAATTTGGAGCCCAGTTTAGTCTTGAGGTTCGTATCCGCCTACAGTACAAGATGAAACATACATTATGAAAAACGGGGTTCGTTTGATGACACTGGACTGGTTTCTCGGGGATGTTGGAAAGTAGTCCATTTAGTAGCATTCCCCTCGGCAAAAAGGTCGTTTTCGGACAAACGACGTCGGAATTGAGCTACAAATGGTCCTGTGGGTTCGTGTCCAGCCCACAAACCTGTGAACACCTCCCATTGTCCAAGGTTCTTACCGTTTTTTATTGAATGTGACCAATTCTTGCCAAACCTCTGATGCCATACTTCTAGATCAGAACATTTATTTCCATAGCCCATCATAGCAGTACATGAGGACTTTTTGAATACAACCTGAACAAATTTTCTTCTCGTACTCCTTTGGCTACAATTTTTCCCTTTGCATCTTCGACAATAAAAGAATTGATGTCAAATTGTAGTTCCATCAAGCAATATAACGGGGACTACTCCCTAACCTTGAATTTCAAGACAACTATTATCTCCCAGTAATAATTTTCCTTCTTGAGGCACTTCTTCTAAGGAAGAAAACCATTCTTTTTGAGATGTCATGTGTTGAGTGGCTCCAGAGTCAATATACCGACTAGAACTATCACCTACATAAAGCCAACTAGTCTCTTTAGTGGAATAAAATAGTCTTTCTTGCTCACTACCTGAAGCAACATTTGCTTCAGCTTTTTTTTTCTCATTGGCAATACTCTTTCTACATTCTTTGATGTAGATTGTTTTCTGATTTCGAGAACGACATCAAATATTCTAGAATATGGCAAGAGGCTTCTACAATAAGCCCAAACACTACATAACTGAAGTAGAGAGTCATAAGTATTAGAAACAGGTGACCAGTTGGCATCCTACGTGTGTGAATCCAACATTGGGCCTTAGGCTCGCTCGCTCCCTCTCTCTCTCTCTCTCTCTCTCTCTCTCTCTCTCTCTCTCTCTCTCTCTCTCTCTCTCTCTCTCTCTCTCTCTCTCTCTCTCTCTCTCTCTCTCTCTCTCTCTCTCTCTCTCTCTCTCTCTCTCTCTCTCTCTCTCTCTCTCTCTCTCTCTCTCTCTCTCTCTCTCTCTCTCTCTCTCTCTCTCTCTCTCTCCTTCTTGCTCGCTCCCTCGCTCCCTCTTTTCCTCCCTCCCTCCCTCCCTCCCTCCCTCCCTCCCTCCCTCCCTCCCTCCCCTCCCTCCCTCCCTCCCTCCCTCCCTCCCTCCCTCCCTCCCTCCCTCCCTCCCTCCCTCCCTCCCTCCCTCCCTCCCTCCTCTCTCTCTCTCTCTCTCTCTCTCTCTCTCTCTCTCTCTCTCTCTCTCTCTCTCTCTCTCTCTCTCTCTCTCTCTCTCTCTCTCTCTCTCTCTCTCTCTCTCTCTCTCTCTCTCTCTCTCCTCTCTCTCTCTCTCTCTCTCTCTCTCTCTCTCTCTCTCTCTCTCTCTATATATATATATATATATATATATATATATATATATATATATATATATATATATATATATATATATATATATATATATATATATATATATATATATTACAAAAATCCTTGTAGGATTATAGTAGATATCTAGTTAAAAGATTTAAGAGAAGGAAATTAGAAAAACATTCTTGTAGTAGAAGAGTTGCTGACTACAAGTCTGATTGATTTGTGTTAGAACTAGGAAATTCTATTCAAAGATGGTGGTTTGTTGAAACCTGTTCCTTGCTGGTAGGAATCAACTTGATCCTAGTGAGAACTGAGATCCATGAGTTGATGCAAGAGATGAAATTCATGCTAACAATATATTCTTTTAAGTTAATCTTTGGTTCAGATTTTGGTTGTGAAATAGCACTGTTTGAGAAATATTTTCTCTTAGAAGATAACCGAGTTACCGGATTCTCGGTTAAGAAAGTATTGCATATAGATTAGGTGATATCTGTAGAGATATGCTATGTAGTGAATCTTTGTGTGATCATAAAAAAATGTATCATATTTCGCTTTTACAAATGATAATCTACATTACATTTCAGTTTATAATCTTTTTCCATAAAGCAACTGACACACAAGGCTAAAACCGTAATGTTTAAAAGATTAATTCACTTTGAGCAAATGAAGTAAAATGCCAACATGTCATTCCTTTGCGACATGTCTAAGTATTTCTCAACTCTCTCTCTTTTATAGTGAAACCACTTGTACTATAGATAATATTATTTCACACCTAAGTTTTCCATTTTTTTCTTTGCCTTGTTCTAGTGAGGTTGATGTGTCAATTAAAGAATGGAAAGTTTGTGCCTATAAGAGCAATGTCTATAGTGGAAGTGGTTTCACCGTAAAAGAGAGCTCAAAAATATCAAAACATAGCTAAAACACAAGCAAAACATGCTAAGATAAGACAAGAAAACAAAGTAGAACTACGTTCCACTAATCTTCTTGTCTTAAGAAATGTAACACCAATGATTACGTTGGCAAAGATAGAGAGAAAGAATAAAATACAAAGAAGATAAGGAAAGAGTGGAGGATAATAGATGAGAGAGAGAGAGAGAGAGAGAGAGAGAGAGAGAGAGAGAGAGAGAGAGAGAGAGAGAGAGAGAGAGAGAGAGAGAGAGAGAGAGAGAGAGAGAGAGAGAGAGAGAGAGAGAGAGAGAGAGAGAGAGAGAGAAACACAGGTTTCACACTGGTCTCCCTTGAACAAGTCAAGACCAAGTCCTTTGAATCCTTTTGTCTTATAGCATAAGAGGTTTAAACGAGGCTGAAAAAAACTTACAGTACAAAGCACCATAAAGTGAAGCAAGTTTTAGGATACCCAGCTGTTACCTTCCACCATTCCACAAAACACAACCACACGAGTTAGCTCAATGAGGAAGACAGGTGTCATAGCTGAGCATCAGTTGTCATCCATGTCCAAAACAAGATTCACTATCGGCTTAATTTGAAAGTATGATCATTAGTCCAATCTTCCCTACCAAGCATTTTACCACATCGTAGGTCTTGCCCTAATGTCACCGTATTTTGGTGCATACCATACTCATCAGTATAAGGGAAGTATACCTATTTTTACATGATTATCACATAGCTTAAAATGACAAAGCCATAATCAATCACAACAAGTGGAATACGTGTAATTTGGCCATAGGGATAAAGTATATGAGCAAGAACATGATATTGACAATGATGAAACCTTTGCACCCATGGCAAAGATGGTAAGCATTCGGGTGATCATCTCTCTTGCAACTCTTTTTGGATGGGATCTATGGCAATTGGATATATTACTCATGCATTCTTTAATGGTGATCTTGAGGAGGAAGTGTACATGGAGCAACTTGAGGGCTACATCTCACATGGCAAGCCTAATCATGTTTGTTTTCTACAAAAGAGTTTGTATGGTCTTAAGCAAGCACCAAGGAGTTGGTATGCTAATCTTAACACATGAAAAAACTTTTTTATGAGTGAGTATGATCATTCACTTTATTATAGATTTGTTAAAAATCATGTTACTATGCTTCTAATCTATGTGGATGATATCATAATGAGTGGAGACAACAATCAAGATATTGATGATATCAAGATTGCACTCAAGAAGGACTTTGAGGTGCATGATCTTGGACATTTACATTATATCTAGGGAATAGAAGTGTTTATATCTTCTCAATATAATTTCATTTGTCAAGAGAAGTATCTAACTCTATTCTAAAAAGATTTCATTTGTTAGATGCTAAGCCTTGTGATACACCTATGGAGTCAAATGTAAGCTCACTATAATGAAAGATCCTTCGAGGTCATTACTCTCTATAGAAAGCTAGTTGGTTCACTCATATATCTAACCATCATAAAACCTGATCTAAGCTATTGTGTTGGTATATTATGCCAATTTATGCAAGATCCTAGTGAAGAGCATTGGAAGCTAGGAAAGATGGTGCTAAGATACATCTCGGGTTCTAAAGATTCTGGCATTGTTTACAATGGATTATCACCTAACTTGTATGGTTATTCAGATTTGGATTATGCAAGAGATCAAATGGATAAAATATCCATAAGTCCACATGCTATTTTCATAGGTGATGGAGCTATCTCATGGGTGTCGAAAAAACAAGCTACTAACTCGGTGTCATCTAGTGAGGCCGAGTACAAAGCACTTACATCATGCACAGAGGAGATGTTATGGATCAAAAGGATGTTGAAGGATCTTAACTTGCTGGATTTTTCAGAGAGACCAATCATATTTTGTGACAACCTATCAGCCCAAAGATTGGGGAGCAATCCTATCTTTCATGCAAGGAGCAAGCATGTTGAGGTGGCATATCATTTTGTGATGGAACAAGTCATGGAAAAGGAGGTGAAGCTTCAACATATCTCATCAAGGGAATGTGTAGCTAATATCTTAACCAAAGCACTTGGAAAAGACTTGTTTACAAAGCATAGAACATCACTTGGTGTACTTTCAAAGTCTATGCTAAAACTAATTGAAGAGGGAGTGTGAGAAATTGTCAACTAGTTTGATCTAGTTCATTTGGCAATTTACATCAATATGCATTTCAATAGAGATAAACTTTTTGATGTTATTTTTAGTCTAAGATCATTTGAATCACCACTTTGGAAAAGCGTGGGAAATGTAGTAGGTCGAGTTTGGGAAGATTCAAATCTGAATATTTTGGTACATTAAAACTAGTCTATTTTTGTGTAGGATGTGGAATAGATCCAAAAATTTCCTATTGTTGATAGGATGGGAGAAGGACATCCAAATAGGGCATAGACCTCTTATAAATAGTGTACAAGCATGGGAAGAAATACTCTCTCTCTCTCTCTCTCTCTCTCTCTCTCTCTCTCTCTCTCTCTCTCTCTCTCTCTCTCTCTCTCTCTCTCCTCTCTCTCTCTCTCTCTCTCTCTCTCTCTCTCTCTCTCTCTCTCTCTCTCTCTCTCTCTCTCTCTCTCTCTCTCTCTCTCTCTCTCTCTCTCTCTCTCTCTCTCTCTCTCTCTCTCTCTCTCTCTCTCTCTCTCGTTTCATTCATGGTTATACATGAGTTCTCTTTGGGGTTCTATACTCATTGATGCACTATAGTGTTGATATCTTGCAATCTTGTGTGTAGAATGCAATTGTATGCTGTTTATTGAATCCACACATGTGAAATACAGTACCTTACTATTATTGCATGGACAAAAACTTCATTTTAGCGTACATTTGTTGTTTGATCAAGATCTCATTGAGTTTGCATCTTTTATGTGTAGTAGATGTTAGATTTCTACATTGTCAATGGTGCTAGATGTGGTGTAGTTCTCATAACCAAAGATCAAAGGGACATATTGGATCTTAGTGATTCATATTTTTCCACAGTTATGTCATCTTGCTTGTTAGCTAATCTTGGAGATATTGATCTTTGGTGGATATAATTAAAATAATTTCTATTGTTGATTTTAGCCCAATTGAAGGTAGTAGCAAGACCAATGATCAATCTAATTGTAACAAGCTTAGCCACAGGAGCAAATGTTTCATCATAATCAATTCCTTTGGTTTGCATTGGTTTGCAAAAAACTTTTTGCTATACAAGCCTAGCTTTATGCTTACATATTGATCCATCTTGATTATACTTCAATCTATACACCCACTTGCAATCAAGTGGTTTCTTCCCTTGAGGAAGATTTACAAGATCCCAAGTATAATTCTCCATGAGAGCATCATACTCCACTTGCATAGCATCCAACCAACCCTTTGATCTACAAGCATCTTCATAGCAAGTTGGTTCATCAAGCATTGAAGTAATAAAAGTGTAAGAGGTGAAAGATGAAGTGCCTTCCCTTTGATCACCTTTGCCATCATAAGTGAGCCTCAATGTCTTGTCCCTTGCTCTTGTGGATCTTCTTGGAGTCCTTGGATCTTGAGATGGATCCTCAAGCTCTCCATCACTTTGAAGATCCTCCTCCATCCTAGCATGGTCTTTGGCATCAAGATGATTAGTAGCATTGTCATTTCACAAGCATGTCCTTCATAAAAAGTACATCCCTACTCACTATTACCCTCTTAGTGACGGGATTGAAAACTCTCTCATCATTGTTATTCTCACCATATCCCACAGAGATGCTTTTTATGGAAGTTACATCATCCTTCTTCAGTGTATCCAAGGATTGGTGTACATAGCAAGTGGATCCAGTGCTCACTTTGAAAGTGGTTTTGAATGCCCATAAAGTTGCATAGAGTTTGTGTTTCCAATCTGATCGCGAAGCTTCAACCACCTTCATGATAATTCCGTAGTGGATCTTGTTTGATGTCTATTGCAACATGGGTAATAGAGTGTGCTCTTCCTATGGACACCCAGATAAGCAGACAACAAGTGAGTAATGGTCTCATCTAAAAAAATTGTTGTGCGACCACTCACAAGTTCTAGTGGGCACCCAAAATGTACTAAGATATTTGTATGGTAATCTAGCAGTGGAGTTGGCATCAATCTTCCTCACTACTTTGGCTTCTACCCATTTGATCAAGTAGTCAATGACTATGATGATATAGCGAGCTTGGGAGCTGTGGGCAGCTAGATGAATAGGGCCAACATAGTCAATGCCCCATTTCTCAAATGTCATCTCAGCCAAAATAGGTCGTAACAGCATGCTACCCTTTTCTTGGGTTCACACGTCACACCTTTTGACCTAATAGTGAACATCTTTGAATGTTGTGGGCCACCATAGGCCGTGTTGCAGCACTTTCCTATTGGTAGCTTCGGCAATGAAATGCCCCCTACCTATTCCTTTGTGGGTGATAGTTACTACTTGGGACACTTCGTGCGATAGGTGGTAGCGACGCATTATCCATCATTATAGATGTGATAAAGTTGTTCTGCTATCAATGTGAAAGGGGCAAATTTAATTATCAACTTGAGTCATTCTATCTTGTTCATCTTAGGGGAGGACATCCTGACATAAGATATCCAACAATGTCGGCAGCCCACTCAGGGACAACATCAACATGGAATAGGATTGCATCAGAGAGATCATCATCGACCCCTAAATCAGGTAATCCTTCTTGTATTCCCTAGGTTGTATCAGAACACTCCTTATGGCATATTTAGAAAGCGTCTGTATGGATGTGAAATTCTATGGTCCAGATAGGGGGTCGAAGGATTGGTGCGATGACTAAGGTCTTCTTGAGTTTGTGAAAAGCCTCAGTGGCTTCAGTTGTCCATTCTAATTGGATGGTCATCTGGTATATCAAATGGGCTAGCTTAGCAAAATTCAAGACAAACCTCCGATAATAGTTGCAATGTCCCGTAAAGATGTATACTTTGCGTACAATTCCTGGTTCTGGCACAACAAGTATTATGCGGATCTTGTCGACGTCAATAGCACTACCATACTTCAAAACTATGTGGCCTAGCACTATGCCATGCATGACCAGAAATTAGCATTTGGCTGGGTTCATAGATAATCTGAATAATCGACATTGGATGAATGCTTTTTCTAATCAAGCTAGGTGTTGGACTCTAGAGGAGTGGACACACAAGTTGTCCATGAATATCAAAAAATTTTGGTAGAAAGTCCTTGAAGGCATAACTCATCACTCGTTGGAAGGTGCTGGAGCATTGCGCAATCCAAATGGCATCACTCTATAGGAATATGTTTCCTGGTCAGTGGAGAATGTAGTTTTGTGTTGATCTTTTGGGGCTATCTGCACCTGGTTATAGCCACTAAAACCATCTAAAAAGCTATAGGCTTATGCTCCAGCAGTTCCCTCTAACACATTTTCCGTGAATGGTAGGAGAAAATGATCCTTGTTGGTCACCGAATTTAGCTTCTTGTAGTCCACACAGATTCTAAATTTTTCGTTCTTCTTCGGTACTACCAGATACCTATTCTGTGTGTTCCATCTCGTAGATGAATCCTACATTGAAAAGCTTTTTCAATTCTTCTTGAATCAGCTGGGCGTGGTGCAGATTAAACCTATAGGGCCTACTAGCTGTGGGTTTCACTCCATCAACTAGTGGAATGGTGTGAACCACTACATTTGGCGATATGCCTTTCAGATCAGCATAATTCCAAGCAAGAAAGTCGTTGAGAATGGCCTTAAGATCTTCAAATTCCTCTCCTATGTCTTCTCCAACAAATATCATACAACTTTTCTCTCCCTTCTCAGCTAGATTTATCTGTTTCATGCAGGCTAGACCTTTGTAAACGATGGCTCCTTGGGAGGTATCTTTTATTGGCTCTCCCTTATCTCTGGGCATGACCACTACCACTTCATCCATCTCATAATCCTTGAAGTATTGTGGCACGTCATGCGCAAACTTCAGTTCTTCAATTAAGTCTTGACAGATTTTTTTGTGCAATTCCTAATTGGTCATCAACTTGGTCTTGATCACTCGTTTATCGCTCTTAGTCTTTCACTCAACGGTTTTAGCCTTATACAGGGGCTTATGTTCTCAGGGCAACTTGTTGTCAATTTCCTCCCTTTTCAAGGCTTGGTCAAGAATCTTGATGCTCCTAGATGGTAGCTGTGCGAAGGTGATGGGAGCTTTTTCTTTCCGAGAGCCACCACTAGCAGATAGGGAATCCAAAGTAATCGGCACTTTTTCCTTGGAACGCTTCAATGAATCGGATCGTTGTTGGATCTTTTACCATCTTAATGATATTGTCCTACAATGAGACTTCTAGCTTGTAAAGAGCTTCGTTCTCACCTAGGTCCCAATCTATGCATTCTCACAAGAGATCATTCATGGTTATTGAGACACTAGTTGTGGATCCATTGATTATTGTATCCATTCGACCTACTACAGCACTTCCTTGAGGAGTTTTGCTATTTCTATGAGATCTTCGTTTGCTATGGCTTTTGTGGATCTAATACTTCAGGATTTTGGCACGGGCTTAAAATGGTTAGGATCTACATATTAGAGAAAATCTTCGTCCTCATATTCTTGACCTTCCTCCAGGGTGAACACCTGAAGAACTTCTATCTCCTTTTCACTGCAGACTCCTTGTAGTGGCTCTTGGGATATAGCCACTAGGCTAATCATAAAAAGTGATACGAAGTCTTGATGGCTGTCACTAGGTTTCTTTGTTGGTTCCGCCAATCTTTTGATCGAGATATCGTCTTCATCAAAGTATGTGTCTATGGCAGACCTTCACTTTGACTCAGGAGATGAGACATCAAATTGAAGACAATCCACCATAGCTAAGGCTTTGGTCCAGTTTACTACATCAGTTTGTGAATCGTCACATATGACAATTCTCCTCCAATGATGTCTGTCGTCATCTGACTCCTCGTCAGAACGGATTGTAGTGGCAAAGCTTGCTACCATAGCTCTTTGGTCAATAGGTTTTGTGATCCAGGTATCAAGATCGATCTTAACAGAGGAATCGCGATTCTGTAGTATGATGCAATTTTGTCCCTAATCGTGAAGAGCTTGTGACATTCTGAGCCAAAGTCTACCTAGTAGGACATTGTAGGATTGGGGGATTCAAGCAAGTCCAATGTGCAAAATTTCAACGAGTTTTGCTATTATGGTCATATTTGTATATTTGGCAATTGAGGCCAGTTTTCATATTAAACATAGAGTTTGATTTTTCAAAGTTATAATAGTCTAAAAGCATTTGAATAAGAACTTTTGAAAAGTGTAGTACACGAGTTTGTGATAGATTCAAATCTGAATGTTGGAGACATTGAATCTAGTTCACATTAATGCTAGGGTTTTTAGTTGCATAGTTGACCCATAACATTTATTATGGGTACGATGATGAGAAGAGAAGCGGCGAGGGGGCGCAATGGCATGAGCGGCGGTAGTCAGGGCATGTGTCAAAAAGGAGGCTTGGGTAGTGACATCAGAGGAGGAAGGAGTCCGTTAAGGATAATGAGACCGTGTGCTTGAGCCAACCTCAGAAGCTATTCCCCAAAAAGTGTAACCGTCGCTGATGAGTCCTGAGAATAACGGACATAAGAGGTATCCAACGAATGAAGAGAGAGTGTGTCAGCATAGAACTCAGTCTGGTGAGCGGCTGTGCATGCGTTAAAGTCCCCTGCAAGCAATATGTAACCCTGTAGAGAGAGTCTAGCAACGTAGCGAGTTGGATTTGATAGATATTCTCAAAATTTTTGGACCAAAACTTGTTGTGGGCTGTAGGAACCCTTTTCACACGTTTGAGGCCGTACAGCTCCGATTTTGGCTAAGAAAATTCAAAAATTTGTACAATTTGACTCACACACCCAATTTGAGAGATCTTTGGTGCAAAATCAAGCATTTTCTATAGAGAATCTAATCCCTTGATTAGTTCTTGGATTATATCAGCCAAGAAATTAAATTTGAAGCTTGAATTAGGTGCATTAATTGATTATCTCTGATTTTTTGAGTGCATGTTGAAGTTGAGAGAAATTTTGCTAAAAATCATAGATTAAGGAGTGATATGCAAGGTGAGAGGTTGAAATCCATTGTACCATCACTCTAGATTTGTTCAAGAGTGATAGGGTCAAGTTTAGAAGCATCAATTTGCTAGAAAACATCCTTGGATCTGTCCTCCAAGTGAAACATTTGAGAGTTTCTAGTGCATATAGAGCATCTATGCAAATCTTTTGTAGAATTTGACATAGATTGGCTTAAATTGAGAGTTCTAGAAAAGAGATTGAGATCCAAGTCACATTGTTCAACCCTACTCAATTTGTTTGAGTGATTGTAAGGTTTGAAAAGAGTCATTAAGGTGTCCATGACAAATGTGTAGAGAGAGATCCAATTTTCTAAGAGTTCCTTCCTTTGTAGAGGGCAAGATCTAGAAGCTCATTATGTGTTGTTATTGGTGGAGAGTTTGTCTCTTCCTTGGTGATCAAATCTTTCTAAGTGGCATTAGCTCTTTGAAGCACAATATCTTATTGAGAAAAATCACAACTTTTGATTTTGAATTTCATTCCAAGTCTTTAGAGGTAGAGTAATTGGTGGAATCCAATAGGGGTGATTGAATCAATTTATTGAGCAAAAATTGACATAGTATGTATGAAACTCAAATTAGTTCTATTCAACTTTCTTTGTGAGAGTGTGAGGGTCAATTTGAGATCCCATTGGATGTCTAGAATGAGGATTCCATATTTGAGTATTCATGCATGGTTGAGATCTTTGTGAATCTCTAGTTGTCTAATTTTTTAAGCTTTGTGAAAAATTGGTGGTATAGTTTGTTGTCAAATCAAATCAAATTCATTCTTAATCTCAAGTGTGAGATTATTTGGGTCAAGAGTGAGTCCAAAAGAAGTGATTAAGTTTGATTTTCATGTATTTGAAACAAAACCCATCTTTTGTTCAAGAATCTCAAGTGTTGAGAGAACTAGCAAGTGAAAAGGAAAATCTAGGTGTCAAATGTTTTTCATATCCATTTCAACTTTCAAAAGAAAGAGTCATTGGTATTTGATGATTCCAATAGGAGATTGGATCTGATTTCTTTAGTGATTTGATTCAAAGATTGTGTGATTTTGTCTTAGTGATCAAAGCAAAGTTTCCAAGTGACTAGTCATTACTGTGAAGATTGATTCTTAGGTTTGTGAGCTAGATCTTTTGTAGATCCTTCTAGATTGTTGAAGATGTTCAAATCTAGTCTCTTGAAAGTCACAAATTACATTTGTAGAATCATATCACAGGTTTTATTCACATGGCATCAACAGGTGGCATCCTATTGAAGGAAAGAAAGGATCCTTACTGCAACCTTTGTGGCAAGGGAGGATATTTTTTCTCAAGATGCTACAAAAAGAAGACCAGTCCATCCAAAGAGAACCAAAGCAAGGGGGGTGAGGTGAAGGATGGAACTTCAAGTTCAAAATGCAAATACAAGAAGGACAAGTCCAAGGAAAGGTGTTTCCTTTGTGGAAAGGTGAATGAGGCTTGGAGTCTCACAAGGACTTGCAAGATTTGTCTTCAAGAGTCCATCACAACACATGTCAAATCTTTTGAAATTTTTCATTTGGAAGTGCATTGTTTGGTTCAAGATGCAAAGATAGATGTCACTTTCATGAAAGTAACTTGGATTTATTTCATGTCCTTGGAAAGTATTTTGCTTGGAACTTTGGACAAGTTCAAACTTATTGTTATTATCCAAGAGAAATCAATCTAGAATAAGGAGCAATCACAAAATGAAAATAGTTTCATTTATGCGCTCATGTCAACTTATGAAGAACCATTTTGCTTTGAAGAGATTTTTGTATCTCAAAGGTGGATTAAGGCAATACTAGTTGAGTGTGATGCCTTAAAAGATAGCAAAATATGTTTTCCTTGTAAGCTTACATTAGTTATGAAGTCAAGGAAATGGAAATATCTTCATAATGTAGGATCTTTTGGTTTCAATAAGATTATGAATGATGTGTTCATTCATAAAGATGAAAATTGTAAGTTTTCAATCTTAAAGGCAAGTTGTAAATTTCTTATGAGAATAAGTGAAGCATCCAAAGTGGACACTTATATCCATAAGCAAGTAGTTAGCCTTATTGAGATGGAAATGCCTTTTGATTTCAATATTAGAAAAATCATGCCAAGTTGTGGTGATTTTTGGACTTATGTTTTTAGCATAAGTAATTTTGATAATCATAGGAAGTGCATATTGTGTGGTCATAGTTGTTGTGATCATTATGAGACATGGAGGTCTCAAATTTCCATCAAAAAGGAGCACCATGAAGAGGATCTTAAGGAGTCATCTCAAGGTTCAAATGTGCCAAGGATTGAGGAGGAGAATCCTTCTCAAGGTTCAAGTGTGCCTAGGATTGAGGAGGAGAGACCTTCTCAAATTGTGATTCCAAAAAGAAACTCAAGAAATATGGTTGAGTCCATGTGGCTCACATTTCAAGGGAAAGAGGAGCATATTTCATGTGGTATACATCACATTCTTATTTCTCTTATGTCATTTGATAAATCAATTTGCTTTAGTGAGATCATTGCATCTCAAAATTGGAGTAAAACCATACTAGTTGAGTATGAAATCTCTCTTGAGAACATAGATGATGTTCTGAATAGGTTGAAATTGATTTTAAATCAATTAGAAAGAAAATGGTTATTTCATCAAATGTATGCTCTTGAGTCATGCAAGAGCAAAAGTGATTTGTTCACTCATAATTTGAAAATTTGTATTGAGGCAAATTGGAAACTCTTTATGAGAGTAAGTGAATCATCTTCTAAAGACACTTATCTCCATAATGAAGTATTAGCCTCATTGGATCAGAGATTAGCATGGTAAACAAGCATGAAGATATGATGCAAACACTTTGTTATTATAGCATGCATAGTCTTGCCAATTTGGATGAGTCTAATTCTCTAGATCGTGGTAACATGATGTTAGATATTTGCGATCCTAATAAATCAAGAAGAAATATTTATTTTCTCATGAAGGAGCATGCACATGAAGAAGGAGCAAGCCTCAAAGTCAAGCATCTACATGAAATTTGGAAGGAATCAATTTTGGAGGTGCTAGGATGGTGCAAAGCTCTCAAGCTCATCAAAGATGTCAACATCAAAGAAGCACTATCATGGATATGGTGATTTCAGATCAACATCAAGCTCATTGGCTGATCTTCACACCTTTTGAACCAGTAAAGACCAATTCAGCCCATGGAGTCAAGTTCAAGATCATCACGTTTTCCATCAAGCTAGATTTACCAAGCTAGATTTTTGAGGAGGAGTGTGAAAAATGCAAAAATAGGCTTGGTAGAGGTCAAAAATCTTGTGTATAGATAAATACACATGTGTGGAGCTTGTTCCCACGTGTGAAAATAGTGTACTTGTCATGTACCATAATCATATAGGTTGTACATATGATTTAATTCAAGTTTTGGTGGCTAAAAAGGCCAAAAACTAGTTTTCTAGACATATGACACATGGCATCAGTCTATTGCTTGCATGAGCCACATCCTTTGGTTAGGTGTCACATCCCATGTGTAGAGGACAGCTCACATGTGTGGAATAAGCTGAAGTAGACGAATTTTGACTTCTAGAAGATTTTCAAGTGATCTCCATATAGAAGGAAAAAAAAATTTCAAATATTTTCTATCGGAATGTACATGCAAATTATTAATGCCAAATGATTTGTCAAACTTGATTTGTATGTTTGAGCAGAATGTTCAAGCAAGATGTTCAAGCATCACCTGATGATGGATGAATTTTCTTCTATCAATAGTTTGAGATCAAGTCACGATCAAGATTTTGAGATCACACAAAATGAAGACTCCAATATGAGCATTCACAACATCCCGAGTCAAAATCATTCACCACAGGTTTTCTTCTGTGAAGATCCATCAAATGATCCTTTGTATGTTATATTGGATTTGAATGGCGTACTGATCAAATGTTGGGATAAAAAGCCAAGTCTTTCAAAAATTGAGTATTATGAGGGGAAATGGTTGCAACTTCGACCTGGATGCTTGGAGCCAAGGTTGGAATCTGTCAACTATGGTATTTAGAAATGTCTTGAAAACATATAGCAACTTGGTGGCAAGTTGTCGTTGTTTATGCTATGGTCTCAAGAAAATTGCTACCAAAGTGACTTAAAGAGACCAGATAAAAAGGATGTACATGCAGACTTCAAAGGCACCTGCACCGCATCGTGCTGAGTGTGTTAAGGTGCATGTTTGTAAAGAAATTATACCAAATTGCTACACTACATGACAATTGAACACGACAACTGAACAATGATATAACACACACACACACACACACACACACACACACACACACACACACACACACACACACACACACACACACAAGAATGCTAGGTACTCATCTTAGATTCTTTGTACTAGGGGCTCATCTTGGATTCTTAGTACAAATTTTCTTTATACTTTGGGCAAAAAAAAAGTTTCTTTTTTAATTTTGTCTTTTATGTGGTTATTTATATATTTATGTAAATTTTATTCTTTAGTTTTGACTTTTGAGATATTTCGTTTCATTTGTTTTTTAATTTTTTTTATAGTATATAAAAATAGCGTTGAAAATAAAAACATTTTTGGTCTTTTTACTACTAAAGAGCATCCACAAATTACCTACAAGGAAGCTCCAGAACCCAAATCTCTCGGGAGTGTCACCACCAATGAAGTCGAGAACTAGTGGATTGGCAAACAAGCAAAAACAAAGCCCAGTGCCTCACAAACATACTATATGTTGACGAGAGCAAGAATATGGCCGAGTTGGCGAAAGTTATTAGATCTACCAAAAATGTAAAGTCAGACACCTATAGAAGGTGCAATGTACTCACAAGCGTAAGATGCGAGAATTAGAGGTAGAACTAGTTCTGAAATGGGCCCAAAATGAAAAGAGACCCAAGTAGTTAAAAATGACTTTGGTTTAAACTTTTTTAAGAAAGTCAAGTTGTTATGACACATGGTTTTGGGTCCACCAAAAACCCGGACCCAAAACCCTAACCCTAGTATTGCCTGTAGTATGAAAACATCGTGAAAGATGCGAGGATGAATCTACCAATGAAGGGTAAATCAATCAACAATTCAACAAAGAAACTTGTTTATGCATCAATGAGTAGAGTATGATACTCATAGTTTCTTCACTTATAGCGCAAGCTCTTCTTATGCCAATCATCTGTTCCAGAAATAAATCTAGTCCTCGCATGCTGCAATGTATCGAGAAACCGCATGTTCATGCTCAGGAGAAGTCACCTTGAGCAGTTCCTCAAATTCCAGTTCCACGTCAATGCATCGATCATATAACACTTTGGTGATAGCCAATGCAGCTCCCTCATACGAGCAGTTGAAGTGATGGCCGACCAGAAACACTAGATTGTGTACATCTCCATTTACCAAGTATTCCTACAAGAAGTGGTCAAATAAGTATATATGATTTAAGATGATGCGGGTACGCATAGATGGTTGAACCAACATAATAAGCCGAGGCTATCGCGGTTGCTTCACACTTTTAAGCATGGATCGAGTTTTATAAAGTGTAATAGTGTATACCTTTCTAAAAGACCATATATCATTGTGCCATGAGATGACGTCGTTGACTAGATTCATCAATCTTGTCATCTGAGGACTGCAAAAAATTGCGTCTGGTAGAAAGACATTGTCTATGAACTTTACAATTATTTGTAGATGATCATTCAAATTGGTTACACCTTTGAGTAATCATTAATTTGGAAGTAGAACTTGTTGCGGAATGTTTAGTTGCAAGCCACGCACAGGAAGTGCCGTGGGCTTGAGCTCCTAGTGAGGGCCTTGAGAATTCTCAATATCCCATAAGTAATTGCTTGCCTTGAACTCTCCCATATATAAGTTGGGGCTTCTCTATATCCTCTATTCCTTGGTACCAGCCCTTTTGGGAGTTAGACGGATAGCGGGTGGCTAGGCGACTGGGGTTGAGATCCCAGTACGTGACTCGCATAGGTACGTGTGTGTGCGTGGCTCCGAGGCCCACATTCTTTACATGGTATCAGAGCCATTGGGTGTTCCTTTGCCTGTGCTTGCTTGAGTGGGGTTGTTGCAGAATGTTTAGTTGCAAGCCACGCACAGGCCTTAATGTCTACGACGCCTGCGTTCCAGAAATTTGCGACTTTTGCGACAAGTCAAATTTCTTTACAGAACTTCTATGTGAAGGAAATTCCTTCCATCAAGCATTCTATCTTGGTTGCGGCCTTGAGATTACCTGTATATTGATTTGTTTATGCATACTTACCAAAAAGCAGATGAATGCTCCAGTGTCTCTCCGGAGCAGGACATATTCTTCAAGGGATGGAATGACGTTCTTTTTTCTGTTTCGGATCTGAATGAGGCTTGATATGAGAAATTTTTGAAAGTAACGAGCTAATCTAAGGCTCGACTGACCAGCCGTCTTTGCTGCTACAGCTCCATCCCAAAAGTCACGGAAAGCACACGCTATTGGAGATAGCTCACCATGGTAAACTGACAGCGTAGAAGGCAAGTACAACAGATTAGTGTTAATTGACGTGCACTACACTATACAGACCTATAATCTTTCTAAACTAATAAAATCACGGGCATATACCTTAACCAAGCAGTATTCAAGATACCGAGGAAGCTGCATCAAAGACGAATAGAAATATCGATATCATTTCTCCATACCTATAAGGTTCTAGACAGTAGCTGGGTTGCTGATTCATTGTTTTCAGATTTGATATCAATTAGTAAAGATTAGATGGCATACTTTTACCAGGCTGGAGGTTGTTATTGCGAAGCTTATCTTCGATTGAATTCTGAATATCTTCTCGCAGATGACTGTTAAATTTATCCACGAACTCCGTCAAGTCCTGCAATATTGTTTGGTCAACTGGAAAAAGTTGACATCATCACCAGATGGATTTCCAGAACAAGAGAAAGAGCTGTCTCCCAAGATTTTTCAATTGCGGTGTCGTCTATCATGTCGTCGACTAACCATGTGACTGTCATGAGCTTGGATGACAAATCCAAGCCCTCCAATGAAGTATCAGGATATGTTCGAGCTGCAAGCGCAGGACAAAATAGCAGCTTTTCAAACTTTGCAGGATGGAATACAGTGTCGATAGAATGCTGGAGAATATGATAATAGATCCACACAAAATTGATAACTTGAATTTAATATATGATAAAGATCTCATCCATGATAACAAATGCACTTCAATTATAAAGATCTTAGATATGGACATAAAAATCAACGATTGGCTAGTTTTCTGAATGTGTCATCTAGACCACTGATGTAATTGTAGGGTTAAAATCTACATATGGACATCTGAGAACCTAATCCAAATGGATTCATCCCTCCTCATTTGTTATATTGGTGTATTCACTATTTGGCTTTGAGAAGGAGATGATCTGCATTTGGACTACATTGTCTATTTTCTCTCTCTAGTTAGTGAATCACAATAGTATATTTTATACAATCACGTAAAATCATGAATTAGTTTTTCACATTTAAATTTCTCATACCAAAGTATGAATTTGATGAAAGCAAACACAATAAATATATGGATGCATGAGCCATTAGAGAAAATATGGGCCCAAAGAGGGCCCTATAAGAAATGCCATGCAGGAGAGAGAAACATAACTATAAAGTAATTATAATATCATTTTTTAACTTCTTTACACATCCGCCCACACTACTTTCCATGTAAATGAATGCACCTTAGTTTAGTCACATCAAACTTCACTGGTGTTTAACCATAGTTAAAATATAATTTTTTAAAATGTTGAAATATTCCCTCCCAATAGTTGGGAACACTCAAAAATTTGAATTAAGAGTGACACTTCTAAAAAAAGCCTACGCCATCTCTATCTCTAGGGTCAAAAAACAAGTGTTTAGCGCCATCTCAATCTCCAGCAGAGTCGTTAGCGCCATCTCCAGCTTTGTTATTGTCATTGTGTTGTTTGTTACTATACTATAGTACTGATGACAAAGCTTTATCATCTTCATGTGGATCTGTCACCAAAATATGCTCCGCTCAGGACGAGAAACTCAAAGCAACCCAGATTGTCAACTTCTGATATGGTCCGATACAGGGAGGAAAAGCTAAAACATGTAGATTTATGGTCATCAGGAACATTGTATCCTATTGATCCATGTTCATTGCAACATCCAGATTTTCATTCGGTGAGTCAGTTGATAATCTATGTGTCATGGTAAAAATGGCCTTTTGGGTTACTGTGAGAATTTGATGCTCTATGGGAATGCACATTCAATGCAAAGAATACAATATTTGGAAGAGGAATCAAGGAAAATATCAAAGGAGTGCGAAGAAAAATCTACAAAGATGAAAACTTGTCTGGATGAAAATCAGATGCTCAAGGAGGAGATCCAAAGGTTGAAATCTTCTTTGCATCATTATAAAACTAGTAATGATGAGATAAAAATTGCATTTCAATCCATGCGTATCTCATATTTGTCTCTTGTTAAAGATATGGATGTGCTCAACAGAAATGTCCGAAGCAACAAGAGGACAAGACTAGTAAACAAGGATATATGTGATCTATCATCCAGAGGAGGTCATAGAAAAAGACGAATCCGTGCATTCAAGTAAGTTATAGCTTATTTGGTATTGAATATTACTTGAACTTTTTGATTCATTCATAATCAATAATTTTGTTATTTATTCATTTCAACTTTCTGTTGATTTGCTTATTATATATTGCTGTGAATATTATAAGTGTCCTAATTTCTACTGACATTTTCATGAACATTATATTTGCAATGTAGATCAACATTGGTTGTTGAAGACCATTTGGCCGATGAGATTTCAATTGGAAACTCACTAGGCTCTATTTTGACTTCTAAATCTATGAAATCAATGTTAAATAATAACAAAATAAAAAAGATGAAGAAGAAGGTTAGTAGAAGTTTGGAAAAAGTTAGACAACATGGTGAAATACTTGAGAAAAGATAAATTTTCAAATACTGATGTACAAATGATACAGAAAACAACCAATGAATTTGTGAATGCAGTTCAAATGGCATGGGGGTGTTGATCATATAACACATTATATGGTAAGATTTTGATTTTACACTATGATAGACAAATATGTGTAATTAAATTAGATACTTTTGGTACTGATTTAGATTATGTTTTTATGACATGCAGCACATATTACGACATCATTTGACATTCTTTGCAAGAAATAGTGGAAGTCTTAGCATATGGTCATCGCAAGGAATGGAAAAATCTCATTGGCAAGCAAGAGCGACATTTCATAAAAGTACACAACATGGCGGGACTAGCACAAAAAACAGCTATATACTGCAACTTTTCCAATGGTTTTACAGAAGAATCCAAGTTCATCATAACACAAAAAAAATTTCAAAAAGCATGCAAATTTATACAATCCAGTAGGCTATAGACACACAATAAAAATTTGTACATTAAATAAAAATATTGACAAAGTATAATTCTGCAGTATCTAATCTGCTTCCGATATTTTTTCCAATAAAAGTTGCAACTTAGAATCATGCAACAATTTTCTTCTTTTGTATGGATCCAATAGCTCATAGTTTTCATGCTTACTCAGATCAACGTTAAACAGCATATACTACAAAATGAGATGATCTGAACATGGAATTCATTGGTCCATATCCTAAAATTTTAACCACAATAGTTTTTTTTACAAAAACATTTTATGAACCCTATTGAAATTACGTCCTCCAAGAAAATGCGACAGTGACTTTGTTGCCATAATCATAGTTTCACCATGTTAATGAAACTTTGAATGGGCAACACTTATCTCATTATTCTTGAAGGACTTCAGATAGTGCCCCAGTGCATAATCTCTTGAAAATTCTCTAGCAGAAGATCTCTGCCCTCCTCGACGAATTGCAAAATCATCAAGAAAAATTGTTTCTTGAAATGATAAAAAACAAAGTAAGCTCCAGTATATAAACTGACATAACCAATCTACTAGTACTTGATAGAATACAAAAACTTACGCATTCGACTTTGTCTTCACTGATTATTGTCTCTCCTGTCTCTCCATCAGTATTATGTCCACCTTTCAATGTCAATATTGTTGGTGAATAGACAGTTGGCTGTGGAAAACCAAGTTGACTTTGGATTCTAAGAAACTCCTCCTCATAAGGTAGATCATCTTCTTTGTTGCGCATTTCTTCCACAGCCATTTTCAAGCAATCTTTCCCTGAATAAAAACTTATCCGTCAACACCAGGGAGAAGATCATCAACATCAAAATCAATTATATCTGAAAATTCATCTAGCTCTTTGTTCAAAATGCAAAGAGTCTCAGCTTCAGTGAAGTCAAAAAGATCCGATATATCCAATATTGTCAAAAAGAAATTATTATCTATATTATAAGTAGGCAGGTGATCAAAGATATATTAGAAGGAGAAAGAGTAGTGGGGGTTCTAGGGCCTATAAACGTAGCCCTATTTCGAGCAGGATCAAAATCAGAACAATCATCTAAACTAACACCCGTATCAATAAAAAAAGTATCTATATCTACAATATTTGACTTTTTAGACTTTGTACCACTAGAAAAACTGCTTCAGAAGTGGAGGGAACGGCCCCCAAATCGTCAGAAATATTTAACAAAAGAAAAAAATAAATAAAAGCAGACTGAAAATCAACAAATCTACATTTCTTATTATGAATTGGGCACTCATCTACAGACTTGAAATCATTATGTAACTTGGTAAACATTTTGTCAAGCTTAGCTTTATAGATATGCTTGTCGAGTGCCGCCAGGTCCTGATAATGAATCATGTCCTTATTCTAAGATTTGAATAAGGGAGTACTGAGTAGGCACTTATATCTGAGATATATCTCAGAAAATGCCTCCACACCAGGACCCTCAGTATAGAAGGTAGAATTAAAAAAAAAGGAGAAAAAAAGAGATTTAAAACACTTCAACCTATCAGTAATACCAAATTCATGAAAAAAAGAAAACAAACTAGATTTAAAATTAGACATATTAACAAAAACAACAGAACTAATATTTTTAATATCGCTCTCAGGCGCAAAACCCAGATCAGACAAGCATGTCAAGGCAACGTGCGCTCGAGAGAGATATTTCAAGTTGGAGTATCGGATCCGAGCGCAAGAACAAAGAGCAAAACAGAAAAGAAATGCGAAGCGTGCTTGAATGCCATATCGGACGATGCAGTATCGAATCTAGGCGCAAAATAGTCCATGAAGGGTAATGAGAGCAAGCGACGTGCTTGAAATTGATATCCTGCAAAGTTGTTGTAAATTTGCGTAAAAATCCGAGCCAAAGAAGACCTATTTATAAAAAAAATTTGCACCTGTGGATTAGCGGCGACGAAACACATGTCGACTTGTGATTGGTCAAAATAAATGCGTCGTACCTAGAATGATTGATCTGACATCTGTCACGTGCGAGAATGACACACGTCGAGAGCGCATTCGTGCACGTGCTCAGCCCACGTGGCCTAATAATAGGGTCATCATTGTCAGTACGGATAGTCCACAAGGGCTAATAATCTATCGACATGTGTCCTCGCCGTCTTTTCACACGTGCAGAAATTTCGTATACATAAGTCCTCAAAATTTTCATTTTTTTTTTGCAAAATTTTCGCTTTTAGCTCCCAATATCGCTCTCAAGCAGCTCTTTCATGTTCTAGCTTCTGCCCTCTCACAGTTTGCTCCGATACCGCTGGTATTCCAATATTGCTTTTGAGCGTGCATCTCATTTCATAAAATAATCTCTGTAGATCTTGCGCTCGAAACTAATATTCAATTTGGGTATCGATCTCTAGCGCTCTTTCATTGCAATTTTTTTTGTTTTCATCCACTTTTCTTTTGTTCAAACTTTTTTTTGTTTATTTTCTGCCTCTGAGTATGATGGCTAGGACCAAATCCACTGCCCGTGCCATAACCACTGTACAGCCATCCCCTTCACGTGTTTCCCCTAGTTTACTGGCCATAGGCATGGAAGGAAGTAGGTCTGGCTGAGGGAGATCAGGAAAACTCCATAGATCAACTGAATTGTTGATCTCTAGAGTTCCTTTTGGCTGATCTATACGGAATGTCCACTCTGTCACTTGGGCTAGATGTTCATTTTGTCGTGACAGCCATGTAGGCCTTGCAAGGTGCTGCAGAAGATTTTATGTCCAGTTTTTTGAGGATTCGTGTCTTTTGGCAGTGCATGGTAAGCGTGTCCACCATCATGCCAAAGGATTTTGTCATTCTCAAAAGGCTTCGGGACAGATATTCTAGTCTGCATGTTGATAATGCCAGCACCTCCAGAGACCTACCTCTGGATAGAACCAATTTGCCTACTACCTTTAGGAGGAAGAGAAAGCAGTCTGTCCCCAAGAGGGCTGGATCTCGAAGGCCAACTGCTTCCCTTCCTCCTAGGAGTTATCCTGGCCAAGAGACCTCGTGCGTTTCTGAACTCTGAGTCTGATGCTGGAGAATCTGACTCAGATTGTGAATCTTCACCCCTTCCTCCATCTGTTATTCGTCCAGCTCCTCGGCAAGTTTCATCACCAAAAGTGTTGATTACCCAAGAGGAGCGAGACAAAATAACAGAGAAATCTGTAAATATTGTTTCCAATTCTGTTTATACTCCTATACATAATCTTTTTGTGAGAATTCCATACGATCCAGCCCCAGGTTTTTTTTTATTCTGACCATTATAATCAATACGAGGCCTACCTAGCTAACAAAATTGATCTTCTTGACAACTTTTTTGATTTTTTTCTTCCAGATACACATAGAAGATTTAGATTAGGTCCCAAATTTTTGTGCCGAGCTAAAAGATAAGACCTCAAAATTTAAGATGCAATAGTAGAGGTCGGAGTCTCTTTTTTGCAGAATAGTATTAGTTTCAATTCCCATGGTACAGTTTTTGTAGTTAGTCCATTTTTCATGGGAGCGGTAAAGGAGAAAGAAGCCAATTTTGAGAAGGCTGTCTATTTTATCGAGTGCAGTCCTATGGTGAAAATTCTATTTGATTCCATATGAAAATAAGTAAGGATTGCTCTTTTGTTTTTGTTGCTTTAATCTGGATTGTTGCATGCCTCATTGCTTTAATAAGAACGGAATTTTTTTCATAAATATGAATTTATTGATATTTGTATCTTAGTTGTTGCAGTCGGCATTGGAGCCTAAACATTTTTTTTGTAAAGATAAATGAGGGAGTATCAAATTTTCTATGTGTAAAATTAAACTCAGCTGCAAATACACATAGAGAATTTGATTCTCTACTTCATGATGTTGTTCGGGAAATACCGACAATGGCAACTTCAATTGGAGATATGACCATTAAATCTCTCAAGGTATATTCAATTTATTTCTGATATGCATGTATTTCTTTTTTAGTTCAAATGTATCCTCATGGCGTAAATAAAATTTCTATCATAATATTACTAATTTTCGTTCTATATATGCAGTGTGTACAGCAAAATGACGTCTTTAGTTGTGCATGGTTCGTCCTGTACAATACGAAGCTATTTTTTGAATGGTATAAATTACAAACGGATGTATATATTGAAAAGGTAATATTCTATTCATTTGTAGTTTATTTCATTCTGATTCTGGGGCCATTATCTTATACAAGCAAGCTCCGCTTCCAAGTATTCGAAGCCTTAATAGATTTCGACAAGAATTGATCAGAACCTTTGCCCAGTACGGTGTAAGCATTGCACCTGCAATCGAGGGCCCTCAAAAGGAAGCTGCTCCTGTCTTAACAGCCTTTCAGGTTGTCTCATGATGCAAATCTTATTTTATATGATCAAAAAGGAATAAAAGTATTTCCTAATACAGAGGAAGGCAATTTTGTAACAGATATTTTTCTTGTCTTAAAAGACATTGAGGCCCTTTCCAAAACAGAGGAGGAGAGATTATAAAAGGAGCTGTTGTCTTATTAGTTTCCTAATACTGATATAGAAAAATATAGAAAAATTGACTGAAAAGAGATCTATTTGTAAATAGAGAGACATAAAAAAAAAATACAATCGTTTTACTTGTAAACAACTCGTTTATGGGTTTTTTTATTGATATCACAATAGATTCTTACAATCAACTTGTATCCATAGTCTATTATCGGAATGCAATTTTTCTATAATGATAAAAAGACATGATGATTGGCATGTATTTGCTGATAGTGAATCTCCAGAAGTTGGATTGTTTCACCAGTATCTCTACATTTGATCTCGAGCTCATGTCTTTTACGTACCTGCATAAAACTAATACAAAGTTAGTTATAATTAGTATAGAGTTTCTATTAGAAAGTTTTGATTGAAACTATTATAAAAGATTGAGTGTTTACAGTTACTTACGAGTTTACCATTGAAAATGAATCTGAAGTTTGAAAGTACATCATCTTGTAGGAGCAATAGTTCCCGCCGGATGTAGATTAGACTCCAATCTTCTTCCACCTCAACACATGTCAAAACGACATCATTGTATATAATCTCAATATTTTTTTGTTCTGAATGTCCACTGGCTTCCAAGTCTTGATCGAGTGGCACCCATTTACCTTTATTTTTTTTTCCATTTTTGATAATAGAAGCTTAAGCTCAACATTTTTTTTTCAATTTGATAACGGAAGCACATGGAAGACATTTTAATTCTGCATTCTATTTCTCCATCTGATCTTTTGTCCCAGCCTTCATCCATAACTTCAGATAATAAACTATCTGATAAATTTTTGCATACAAACATCGTTGAGATTTTGTCTACACTGACACTTGAAAAGAAATCCACAAATATATTCAAAAAAATAAATTAACTCAATCTGACTGTTTTTATCTCGTGCTCATTTTTAATGAATTTTTTACATCAGTATATATCTTGCAACAAAATGATTCTGAAACTATAGCATCTGGTGCAATTCATTCATCACTTTCAAAACTAGGTAATGGAATTGGTACTATTTGTCCAAAAAAAAAAAAATTGTATCAGGAATGTACATTGATTCATAAAAAAAGATTTCACTATTAGCTAGATCTTTTGCAGTTCTACCTCGATATTGCAACTGTCCAATATCAGTGTGAATAACATCTGACACATCTGCTAAAGATCCACTTGGCTCTCATTCATTTATGTTGGATGGATATAAATCTGCAAGAGAAAATGATCAGATTGGCAAGTTTACTATTAGATATTTATGAATTGACAAAAATCAAAGTATCAAAAATATCAATACTCACAGTTGCATTTTTTGTAATCCTGACGGTTGAATCCTTGCACATTTATCTCTGAATGCATATATATCATGTTGGACTAGAATTTCATAAATAAATTTTTCTCCTAATGATGTTCTGAAATTCCAAAATTTTGGCCTTCCAATAAGATCGAAATGATAGTTTTGACCTTTTTTCCTTTTTTGAAATGCTCCTCTTGATGATGGATGCATCAAAATCCAAGAGTTTTTTGAATATTTTCTTGGGCACCCATAATCCATTATCATCTGTCTCGTTGAATAGAAGCACAGAGTCGATTGAGAAGCACGGCTTCCTTGATGGCGCCATTCATAATTTGCATGCAAAAATCTGAAACAATGAACTATGAATCTGAAAATTTGCGTTGACAAAAAGCCATGAATCTGAGAAAAAGTGTTGGCAAAATTTGAAACACTGATCTATTTGCACCACAAATTAACTCTGGTTATCCCTGTTAACCATGTTTTGACAATGCATATACATTAATGCTACATCGATTTTCTCATCTCAATCATCTCTCATATTCCATTTTCAATATTTTTGGGTCTCTTCAAGCAGTGGTGAGCTGGAAGGGCAGGCCTCATCAACCAATAGCATTTCCACATGTTGTCCGACGAAACATCAATATATTTAAAAAGTTTTTATTTTATTTATATATTTGAAAATTCTACGTTACGTAGAACCCCGAAGCTAAGGTTTCAATTGGTCTACATGGCAACGAAAATAAGAAAAAAAATAAAAAAGCATCTTCTTCAAAGGCCCTCGTCGGGCTCTAAGTTTCTCTAAGGTTTATATATATATATATGAAAATCATGAATTTGTTTCTCACATCGTTTATAAGTGTGATCATAACCTTGCCATGCCAAAATATGAAAGAAAATAATTTCAGTATGTGGAGGCAAGATCAATAATATGTTGTATAGTTTTATGTTGTATCTGTTGAAGTAATACGTAAAATTCATAAATCTGTTATTACATCATTTGTTGCATCATCCAACAAATTTTTCATACCAAAAGAGTCTCTCTCTAACTCTATCCAAATATTCTATATTGCTTCACTATGAATTTGAAATATTCATTATCTAATGGTGACGATGACAATGAAGAGGAATAATAGGTTGTGTTTGATATGAGCCTCATTATATTTGAGATTAGCATGGAAATCAAGCACAAGGAAATGATGCAAAATGAGTATTAGGCCTATTTGCATTAGCTAATTCATGCCTTAGAATAGATTGTTTTACAAAGCAATGTGAAAGTAGGCAAACGCTAGTCAAGTAGAATAATGCCAAGTGTCATCATGAGGTTGGGCCTCAATCTCCTTGTGACTTGTACAAATAAAAAGCATGATTAGACATAGGAATTTGGGTCATGACTTTTGGCTCAATCAAAGGTCAACACATGTCCTATTTTGTGGGATGCAGAAGTGAAAGTGGTGCAGACCTCAATCTACCACCTTGATATCATGGATCTATAGGGTCCAATCACATTTAGAGGCTCACAAAGAGAGGCATAATCAATTTCAAGATTCTCCACATGCAAATTAGTGTAGGACTCAAGGTACCACTATATATGATGATAGCTCCTTTGTGCAAAACACTTTTTGGGAGATAGAATCACTTTGAGTCAAATTCTCCTGTTAGATTCTCTCTCTACTCAAGGGCTCTTGGTTTTCCTGTCTCGACCCGATAGTAGAATGTTTGTATCTCACCAAAAACCTTGAGTAACACTTAGTCTGTGATGGATTGATTATTTTTTTGTGTACAAGAGCGCTCGCCTAGATCCAAATCTTGGTTGATAGCCTATCAAAATTCGAGTTGATCAAGATAGATTTGGTAGTGTGAAAAACTCTCATGTGTGGTAGATTTATTCAAGGTCCTAAATACACTTTTTAACAATCCTAATCCCAATCCGTTCTAACTCCTTGCCTCTCAAATAATTTGAGAAGGGATTGTGTATTGTTTCGATACATATACTCACATTGTCTTTGGTGTAGGAGATTGTCATACCACCAATTTTTGAATAAACCAACAAATTGTGATTAGAATTTTAATACATAAGTACATAAATTGAATAACATAAAAACATAAACCAAAATGCCATTAAAGACACATTGCTTGCTTGTAAGTACATGACTACAAAATAAGTTTTGTTAGGTTTCCCAAGCTTGCGGAGAGATGTGCCCGCCCAAATGGCAATTCTAAAAGTTTTAAGAATTGAAGCTCTAAGAGTTCACCAAAATTCTGGGGTATGAAGCTGGAGAAGTTGTTATACCATGGATCTAGATACTATAAGAGCTTAATGATGTAATATTGTCTGGCATGTACCTCCAAAGTAGTTTAAGCTAAGATCAAGATGCTCTCTCTCTCTCTCTCTCTCTCTCTCTCTCTCTCTCTCTCTCTCTCTCTCTCTCTCTCTCTCTCTCTCTCTCTCTCTCTCTCTCTCTCTCTCTCTCTCTCTCTTCTCTCTCTTCTCTCTCTCTCTCTCTCTCTCTCTCTCTCTCTCTCTTCTCACACACACACACACACACACACACACACACACACACACACACACACACACACACTAGAATCTATTGAATTATTTGTTTGAATTTAGGATTTTTGTAAGTAAGTGTTAAAAATGCTTTTATCAATAAAAGTATTAAAATAATGACCTCAATTCAAAAATAGTCATAACTGCAAAAAATTTTACTTGATGTAGGTTGAGAAACCTACATCGTTGGATGTAGCTTTCTATGCCCGTCATATGTAGGTTGAGATGCTCAGGATGTAGGTTTCTATGCTGAGATGCCCGTCGGATGTAGGTTTTGCTGCTCGTCGGATGTAGCTTCTATGCTTATCGTTGGATGTAGGTTGAGAAACCTACTGCAAAACAATTTACTCTTCGAGCGAAACCTACATCCGACAAGCATCTCAACCTACATCCGATGGGCATAAAAACCTACATCCCTATGAGGCATCTCTCGATGGCATCTCAACCTACATCTGACGGGCATCTCACCTAGATCCGAGAGGCATCTCAACCTACATCCGTCGGGCATCTCAACCTACATCTGATGGGCATAGAAACCTACATCGGTACGAGCTCTCAACCTACTCCAATAGGCAATAAAGCTACTTCGACGAGCATCTCAACCTACATCCGACAGGCATCTCAACTTACATCCGATGGGCATAGAACCTAGTACATCCGATGAGCATCCTCAACATACATCTGACAGGCATAGAAACATACATCTAAACGCGCAATCTCAACCTACATCCATCGAGCATCAACAAAACCTACAATCCGACAGGCATAAAACCTACATCTGAAAAGCATCTAACCTCATCTGACAGCATATCAACCTACATCTGATGGGCTCTCAA